>CM076578.1:1318534913-1318796914 GCA_034641835.2 Pinus albicaulis | reverse complement strand
CAAAGCAGCTAACTAGTTGTTTTGGAAGCTTGGGTGCGAGGATAAACTGGGACCATTAGATTAGGATAATCAACGGTGGGGATTCATCGATGAATTCATTTGGAAGGTTAGATGGGCGATATAAAAGTGAAGACACAAAATAGCATGGGCTGTTGGATTAGAATAATTTACGGTGGGGATCACCTGATGGAAACATTGGGGAACATGGGAAAGGCAAATGGTCAGGGTCAGGTGGAGTGCAACGAAATCTGGATTGTTAGATATGGTGGAATGGATGGCTAGGATTTAGTCGCATTGGAGAAAGGTAGTGGGCCAAAACTCCAAAGACTTTTGATTTTGTGATTTTGCGATTTAGCGTGGACCGTCAGATCATTAAATAGATCAACGGTCCAGATTAGATCGGAGGGGGAATAATGGAGGGCACAAGGGTGGAGCATGATGATATCTAGACCGTTGGTTCTTGTGGATTCAATGGTTAGGATCCAATCAGCGGATTGACATCGGAGGAGGCAATGGGACGTGAAAAACAGAAGTTGCGATTGCCGATTGTGCGATGGAGCACGAAATTAAGTCAGAAATCACACAGGCAAAGGGGAATATAATGGATGGGCGTGATGCGCTTGAGCGCTAGCCATCGGATCTGGGAAGATCGACGGTGGAGATTGCATCTGAGACTGAGCGGAGAAAACTCATCGCATCGGAAGATTTTGGAGGAATCAAAGGAAAAGTTGGAAATAGAAAGCTCTGATTGCGATTTTCGATAAGAGTTATGAGGGAGCACGATTAGATCTTGCCATTGGTTCTTGTGGATTCAATGGTCTAGATCTAATCGCGGGATCGGCGTCGTGTGAAACATGAAAAAGGGAACACAGTAACTGAAATCCCCCATTATGATCTGCAATTGGCACTTGGTTATAGTTCCGGTCACGAGCAGGAAAGGGGCTGGGGCTAAGACTGAAAGGGGCTTAAGGCCTCAGTGGAAAACATGGTTTTTAGGCCAAAAACAGGGATTTTTAAGGAATTTTTTGGCTTTCAGTAAAGGAGAAAAGGGTGATTCAAACTAATAAAGGGATTTTTAGAGGCTGAAAAGGATTTTGGAGGCCTTTCAGAGGGGAATGGAGGTTTTAAAGAGGAAAAAGGGGGCTTTAAAACAGGCAGTTTCAGTGACCTTTGGAGAAAATTTCTTTGGTGAAACAACGTGGATTTTAAGATGGAAACAATAGTGAAAATGAACCTCTAGGATGGAGCAAACATAAGACTCCAAGGATGATAGATTTTCCAAGAAAAAGTATCTCTTGAAGGCTTGAAAATGAACTTAGCCACTATTTGGTATATCAGAATTTATAGGTGGCTAACAGATGGGAGAGAGAGAGAGAGAGAGATAGAGAGAGAGAGAGAGGAGGGGAAGAAAGAGAGGGAGAGGGAGAGGAAGAGGGATGGAGAGAGAGTGTGTATGTTTTTATGGTGATAAGGAGAGACAAGGGGAGATAAATATATAGATGGAGGGGGGAGAGAGGGCAGAAAATTGGGTTGAAGATCCATTTGTGACACTTAGAGCACTTTTTTTTAACAATTCTATGATAAAAAATAAAGTTTTGGTGTGTGTGTGTTAACTCTAGGGCTGAGTCCTCTTGGCCCTTATGGGTATAATTTCTTGCGGTAAATACTTTTGATGGGGTTGCTCAGGCATGTTCTATCTGGATCTATCAAGATGTATGCCCACTTTAGGAGACAATGTTTTATGATATAGGGTCCTTTCCACAAGGTTTCAAACTTTCCTGGCCCTAGGGCTTATTTTGCGACATCGTAGTGGAGGACTAACTCTCCCTCGATAAATGATCAAGGGGTGATGTTGCGATCGAATGATGATTTCACTCGCTTTTTATGGGCCTCGTTGTGCTAGAGCGATTGTCGTTGAATTTCGTCAATGAACTCTAATTATACTAAGCGTTGCTTTAGAGGTTGGCTGTCATCGAGGAGTTCGATGGAGACGTCTAAATTCAAGATCTCGCGTTCTATGGGAATCACGAATTTAACCCCATATACCAAGTGGAAGGGTGTGAACCCTGTTTACGTTTTCATTGCCATGTGGTATGCCTACAAGGCAGAGAAAAGCATGTGATGCCAGTTTGTTTTGTGGTTATTCACCATGCGTTGTAACATTGTTTTGAGTACTTTGTCCAAATTCTACCTGTTTGTTGGATTGGGGGTAGTATGGTGACGCGAATTCATGAATGAATTTGAGATGGTGAGATAACTCCTGGAAAGTTTCATTTTCGAAGTGTTTTCCATGGTCGGAGACTAACTCCTTGGGTACACTGAATCGGGAAATGACATGGTTAAACAAAAATCATGCAACGATTTGTACGTTGTTTCCATATGTGGGCATAGCTTCTGCCCGCTTGGTGAAGTAATCGATGGCCACAATAGTGTATTTGTGATTGCCCGATGACGTTGGGTTGCAAGTCATGAAGTTTATTCCCCATTTGCAGAAGGGCCAACGACGATGATAGGGCGCGGGGGAGTGGGAGGGGCTCTTGCCTTGTGAGCGAAGCGTTGACATTGCTCGCACCTCTTGGTTGCTTAAATGCAGTCGTGAAATAAAATGGGCCAAAAATATCCTACTCGTAGGAATTTTTGGGCAGTGGGCATTCCGGAGAGGTGGCCACTGCAAGCTCCACTGTGGCAGTCGTTAAGGGATCGTTCTACTTGGTTGTGGGTGAGGCATCGACGTAAGATGTTGTCGATGCACTGTCGGTATAAGACATCTCCCATGAGGAGGTATCGGGGTTCCTAGTGGCGGATGCGCTGACGATCGTCACGAGTGAGTTGGGTTATAAAATTTTGTGTTCGTAAAAAGAGGAGAATATCTTCGTACCAAGGGTCTTCGGTTGCTACGAGGAAGAGATATTCGTTCAGTAGCGAATCGTTGACCAGTGATCCTTTGGTATGACTTGGGAGGTCCGTGATGAAATCGACTAAGATTAAAGCCTTCTTGCTCTTGGGGGAGCGAAACTGTAAGTTGAATTCTTGCAGAATGAATATCCAACGAGCATACTTATGGTTCATTAAATGATGTGTGAGCAAGCATTTGATGGGGTTAATATCTGTAATGACTATTGTGTTCTTTAAGATGATGTGGTGGCGAATTTTTTGGACTGCATGAATTAGTGCTAGGGAAGTCTTTTCTTTAGGCTCATATCTTAATGCAGGGCCTGACAAGGTTTTTCTAACGTAATAAATTACTTGCTCCTTCCCATCTGGGCCCTCCTAGATCAATACTCTGACCAAAGCAGTCTTGGATGCTGATAGATATAGGATGTAGTCTTTGTTGTAGTCTGGGGGACTGATCAACGATTCTGAAGAGAATGTGTCTTTCAGTGAGTCAAATTATTGTTGGGCTTGATCATCCCATTTGAATGGGATGTATTGATGAAGGAGATGTAGGAATCCTTGAGCGCAAGTGGCGTAATTTGGGATAAAACATCTAAGAAAGTTTCCATTTCCCTGCAAGCTTTGTATTTTCTTGAGGGTTCGAGGTGGAGGTACCTCTTTGATAGCTTGGAACTTGAGGGGATCCACTTTAATTCCTTACAGGGACACGATAACACCTAAAATTTGTCCTGCTGTGACACATAAGACGCACTTGAGGGGGTTCACGCGTATTTTGTATTGTCGGCATCATTGGAATACTAGCTGCAGATCTTCAAGGTGGTCTGATCGCTTCTTGGATCAGACGGTGAGGTCATCCAAGTAGGCGAGGATGAGGTGTGCCAAGTCATGAAAGATATAATTCACGTCCCTCTGGAAGGTGGCTCCAGTGTTCTTTAGGCAAAATGGCATTACCTAGTATGTGAATGTGCCCTAGGGGGTACTAAACACGGTCTTGTACTAGTCAGTGTGACGAATTTGTATTTGATTATACCCAGAGAAACCATCCATGAAAGAGAGGGCATTGTGACTTGCACAAGCATCGATGACTTGGTCGATGAATGGGGTAGGGTAATTTTCCTTTAGACACGGTTTGTTCAAATTGTGAAAATAAGTAAAAATGCATATGGTGCCCTTTTTTTCATGACGGGAACAAGGTTGGAAACCCAAGATGTGTAAGTGATGGGGTAGATAAACCTGGCTTTGTGAAGCTTATCGATTTATCATTTAATTTCTTCTTCCTTGGATGGGTGTAGTTGAGGATGTTTCTGGCGTATTGGTGGTATGTCAGGCCAAGTGTCAATATGGTGCTCTACAATAGTGGGTCTAAGCCCAAACATTTCTGAGTAGTCCAACACAAAGATATATCGATACCCTTGTAATAACTAGGTGTAAGAGGTTATCTCTTTTGGTGAACATGCTACCCCCAGTGATATTTCTTCGATTTTTTCAGGATTTCGAGAGATATTCACCTTGATGGTAGGTGAAATGTTTGACATGTTCCCTTCTTCAAACGCATCAGGCGCCAAAATGGGATTCTTGAACCAATCGACTTTCCCTGATGGAAGGAAATATTTTGATTCAATCACATAAATCTCTTGGTTTCCTGTCTTGTTAGGGCTGAACATTTTTCCAGGAAGAAAAACTGAGTGATGATGCATTACTTCCCATGGATAATCTGGCTCCGTCATGGCCTCAAGGATATCCTCGTCTGAGTGGAATAAGGATCCTAATGGGGATTGATTCTGCGTAAGGCATTGAGGAAGAGGTTCAGTCCTAATGGAGCTGGTTGAAAAACATGAAAAGGATTCCATCGTCGATTTGGTGGAACTAGATGCTGTCGACAAGGTGCATATGGATTGGGTTTGCACCGTCGTTGGTACAACTACTCTTGTAGTTGCAACTGACTCGAAACCTATGACTGATGAGAAGATAGCTCGAGTCATGGTTCTGATACATGATGATATGAATCACATATGGTGTATCGTGTTGTCGGTGTTTGGTGGGGGAGAAATTTGCATCGTGGGAGATTGCGTGGGAGCAAGGCTAGATTCCTCATTAGGCTGAGAACTTTCCGAAATTTGGAAGTTATGCTTGGTACAAAGGTGCCTGAATGTTTCCATTAATGGGCATGCCTCTGGTTCATGGTTATGGCCGGTGCAAATGGTGGATGGTGCCACTGTGCCTACTGAGTATATTGTGTGAGAACCAACACTACTCTTTGTCCCTAAAGTGGATGCTCAGAAAGGATTAGGCGTAGGGGAGAGATCTCTCTGTTGCCATTTCTGAGTTTTTGGTTTATGTCTAACTCTTTTGGGGAGTATAGAATTAATGCCGCTCTCACCGCTCGAAGCTTGGGGAGGTGTTCACATTTCATATTATGGTGAAAATGTGAGTAGATCCAGAAATAGAAGTGTGTGATTTTCGCTTGGTTAGAGAGATGATTCTGAGGGGGGGAAGATATTATGTGAAAGTTATTCATGGGGTGCTTCATTTCTTTACACTGATTGACCTGGTGGCTAATTCTGTTGCATAGTCCGCACGCTGGCCTAAGCTGGACATGGGCCATGCTAGGTCAGTGTGTTTTTTTAACTCGCCCAATGTGTCAGTATGGAAATGGGGTAGGCTTCCTGGGGGCAATCTGCCTCCCATTATGTTGTCTAAGCTCTGGACTAGTGATATCCCGACATTGCATTTCTAATGAATGGATGATGTCAATTAGTGGGCGCACTCAAGGGATATAAGTGTAATGCTGATCATAATGGTTGCCCTGACATACTAGACAAGAACATTGTTCTTAGGTGTTCTCATCCTATTCGTTTGGTGAAGTGATCGGGTACCAACAGCGTAGCGCTTCTAGGTCAAGATATGTGGCGACCACATGATTGCATGTGTTACATAACACACATGTTGGTATTCTCTGTGGAGGGCGGTTGGGGGTGATTAAGGGTTCCTCGACTGACTTCTTTTCGACTGAAAGGAAGAGGATGGATCTAATTGTCACATCCTCCTGCATTATCGAGCTATCCATGGATTTAGTATCAGAGTCATCTTCTAGGGAGAGGCATACTATCATTTTGTGTAAACTAGTGCACACTAAGTGAAACTGAGGGATGTAATGGCATTGGTCTAATGTGTGATTACCAGAACATATTAGACATGAAAATTGAGCTACTTGCAGACCAACGTAGTACACATGTTCCAATGGATACCATCTTCGGATGAGTTCTAGGGCTATGCAGTCGTCGATGAAATGGTCATGTTCGTCACAGAGTGCATAATGTATGATAGGTGGAAGGAAGATAAATGGGAGTCTTTCTGGTGACTGCCGTGCCTTCTGCAGCTATAATATGATGCGAGGTTTTTCTCCATTTGACTGGATGTAGGGATCCTCTTGATAGTGTTATAGGTCAATTTGGGCATCATCCCCCATGACCTGGTAAAATTGGACATCATCCCCAGGACCAATGAAATAGGTTCTATCATCCCCTTATATTTCAGTTGCTATATGCCCTAAGAGAAGAAAATTTCATTCATGGCTTCTAATGTGATATTTCCAAGGTTTGAAGTATATTTTATATCACTTATGACTCACCAACGCTCACCTGCAAGGGACTAACTGCGTTGCAGTGCATAATCCTCCATTCAAGGGTGCACTGTGTTGGTATCCCGTGTTTTGACAGTTTGGCAAATCAAAAGACAAGGCAACATCAGAACCAATCTTTAGAGTTCCAGGATCTAGTCCTCCTGTTCTCAGAGAGGGATCTCTCAAATATTTGTTTGAAAAAGTTTATCTTGTTTGCTTTGGTTATGGATTTTAGACTAGTTATTACGTGCAGATGTTTGTTTGGTTGGGTTGAGTTGATACAGCAGAATATGAAAGGTCTAGGAAAGATAGACAGAAAGAGGAAATATCCGGTTCATTAGGAAATGGAGTCAAAATAAGATCATGACAAACTCTTTAAGGGATATGGGATATCAAAGGGCAAATCTAACTTGGCCACAAGATCCTTTGTTTTGGAATGAGATGGACATTAATGGTTTGGAAAAAGAAATTTAATTCTCAACAAAGGGAACTTGAGAAACATGACTTATCAATAAAGAGATATTTGATAGACAGGGCTAACCATAAATTATACAAACATTCTTTAAGCAAATAATGATTTCAAGACAACTTCTAAAATGAAATCTAAGATTCGGGGAACACCCTATTTCCTCAAAGATCTTATTTTAAAGGATTTATAAAACATAAAAGATTCACTGATAGTTGCATTCATAGAAGAGGGAACACCTAAATAACATCTGTGTTTGCAACTATAAAGACCTTCAAAACAACTGTTTAAGCAGGGGCAAAGGGTAAGATCAAAACCGACCTCTTTGGTTAACTTAAAACAATGGTACTTCGAAGGGAGATTTCAATAACGGCTTTCAAGTGATGGCAGACAAGCAGGGAGAACCATAACATGTTGAAACCAACTATTTGAGCTATCAAGGAAATAAACGAGCATGAAGATTAAAGAGAAGGTTTAAAGCCTCTAAAATACTTCAGCAGAAGAAAACATAAAACAGTGAAGGGTGAACAGGTCTAAGGTGCTTCTAGGAGTCATTTCTTAGCCTAAAACTTTCAGCCTACTGTAGTAAGAAATTATGAAACATAATGAAAACAAGGAAAAAACATTTAACAGTTCAGAGCACTTCACCAACAGCCAAGCTCATGGATCCAATGATAGAGCCTTCTCAGGAATAGACATGCAACGGCATCATCAAGACATCCAAGACTCCAAATTATTTTCAACTTCAATAGACTTGTATATTTATTTCAGAGAGTTTCAATATTACAACTTGTGATCAAACAGCAACCAACAATTTCTCATCTTCTTCTGAGGTATTTATAGAAGAATGAGGAGGATATCTGAGAAAAGATCTCTCAGGATAATTAATACAGGTTCAAGACTTCTCGGCCCTTTGAGGGGCTCGATGAAGAAGTTCACAGGTGGAACACTGTATTAACCATTTTACATTTATGGATTAAGCTCGGTGGGAGCTTTATTTGACTTTGAGGCTTTATTTAATGTTTGGAGTAACTCTGCAGATATTTTATGCATTGATTTCCTTGCAGAAGTAACTCCCTGGCTGCGCTGGAGGCGAATATATGATTTTCTTCAATAACTTCGGCCTCTGTTTTGAAAGGTTTGAGGCGACAGGTGGCTCGGTGGTAGCTGAGGAATCAATTTGCCTCAGATGTGGCGGTGGAGGCTTTCTGTTCTGATGAAACACTTTAGGTTTTTCCTTTAAACTGTGTTTTAGATTGGGGATTAGGCTTTTGATAACGGTCTTAGCCGTAATCCCCATAAAAACCGTCTTCAATCTTCATCTGCTGTGCTTTGTCTTCAAACTGATACTCTTTAACTGTTTTTGAATTAAAACAGTGTCTTGTCGATGTGCAGGCCGCACTGGGCTTTTTAAAGGCATCAATGCCCATGAAGCATTGAGAAAACAATGGAGTGAAACCTCGCAGATGGTTCTCTTTAACAGCTCGAAGGCGCAGGAAACGTCTTTCCCAACCCTCGGCTTTCTTTCATTATACAATGGAAAACCATTAAAATGCCTGCAAAACACAAAAATAGTTAAGAAATCCTGCGGAAGTAGGTTTAAACTGCTTCAGATGGCGGGGGAGGAGCGTATCCGTCGGATGAAGGCAACCAACGGTGGAGATCTGCATAGAAAAGCAAAAAGGATAGCGGGAGAAGAATAAGGAGGAGTAATTTTGGACCGTCCGATCTGGACATGTGGACGGTCCAGATCTAATCAGAGGGTCTTAATCGGGGGTAGCGAGAAAATGCACCGATTTGAAACATGCGATTCGATTTAGCGCAGACCGTCGATCTGAGATTCAGATCAATGGTGGGAAATGAATTGGGGTAGTCGCAATCGGAGGGATGATGGAAAGAGTGCGATTTAAACAAAAAACTCCAATGCGATTGCGCAATTGGGAGGGGAGAGGCGATTAAGCGATAGCCGTTGGATCCGAGGATTAGATCAACGGCGGGGAGCGAATCGGAGGAACAGCAATCGGGGAAAAAATAAATGCATGCGATGGAAAACTCCGATGCGTTTAAGCACTGGCCATTTGATCGGCTTACGATCAACGATGGAGATTAGTTTTTAGAACGAACCGGCAGAAACCCTTATAATATATCAAAACCCCAAGTTTTTAATATAAACGAAGGTTTAATGGATCAGGGCGGAAATAAAATATATACAAAGGATAGGCGCCCGCCTGCGGGATCTTTGGATATATGGAACACAAAGGGCCCGGGGCTTAATACATCAAAGGCCAATCGCAATCAGAATCGCGGGCCTGGTCTTTTCGATCAACCCATTGTGAATTCATCAATCGCGATTGCGCGATCGGTATTTTCTATCAACCCATTAAAATATTAAACACGTGACTTCAAGCTTTTAAGTTGAAAACTTTGGATAAGCGGGTTCTTGGATTTTATAAAGGAAAAAGCAGAATAGTAATGAAAATTTACAATGTTTTAAGCGCCGGAGGCGGGCTTACTGGATATATAAAATAAATGATGCGATCGGGTTTTTGTATTTACAAAGGATTAATCGCATCGGAACATTTCAAACCAAAGTATGATCGCAATCGGAACTTTTGAATAGAGCACAAGTCTCGCACATTTGGATACTTCCGATGTGATGAGCGCCAAACAGGTTTAGCGCTTGGTTTTAAAATGGAAATGGGGGTTCCGAAACAGTTAAAAAGTGAGTTTTCAACTATGGAAAGGGGAATTTTTCATAAATGGAAAGAAGAGGACTTATGAAAACAAGGCAGTTTTGATGGAGAAAAAGGGGAGCAGATGAAAGGTTTGAGAAGAGGGAAAATGATGGTCTTTCAGCAGTCTTTCATTTGGAATCAGCAGAATTTTCTGAGTATAAAAAGGGACAACAAATGAGGATTTTGGACAGAGGCATGAGGCCTTAAGGAGACTTCAAGAGCCAACAATTTTTTAGTGATAAAATTTGTTCCTTGGAGGCTCAAAAATATCTTAGCCACCTTTTGGTATAACAAAATATTATAGGTGGCTAACACACTACAGTGCACTTCCCGACACTCAAGGGTGTGTTGGTCACCTAGGAGTATAATTCTCATTGTTCTGGGAATATCCACATGGTTAGTGCCTTCTAGAAGAGTCCATATGTGTCAAACTTCGAATCCAAGTGTCCATCTAACACCTCTGAACTTGGAAACATGTCTTGTCTATTATTAGAAATTAATTCATTGAGAAACTACCATCATTTTCCCTATAAATTGAGCACTCATCTTAATTCTAGGGAAGGAAGAATTTTGGTAAAGTTATGTTGTTGGATTCTCATTTGATAAGAGAGTAAAAATACTGATATGATGCTAGGATAATGCTGGATGTGATGAGTTTGGAATGAAGCTGGAGAAGGTTGACAGCAAATCGATTCATTGGTTGTAATCTTCCCCTTCTACTCTTTAATAAATATTTTTGTTCATTTTCCTATACATATGTCTCTATTTCTTGTGCAATGTATTCTTGAATGATGTATGTATTTCAGATCTAATCGATTTGATTTGAGTAAGATAAGTAGATATCTTGTATATTGCATGTTGATTGTTGTTCTCTTTTTGTGTTTGCAGGAATCAATCTAGCGACTTGAGTTGGATTGAGAGTGACGACAATAGTGACAGAAGGAGAAGGAGAAGCGAAAAAATCACAAGTAGGCTCCTTTCCCATTATGTATATCTGCTTGTTGTTCTTTCCTCTGTTGTTCTAAGTGATAAAAAACATGTTGTAGATCCTAGAGACAACCCTGAGTTGTGAAGGACCAGTGCTTAGGTCATATTAAAGTCAAGAACATTCAAGAAAGCTTTCCATGGTCAGTGCCACGAATCTTCTTGTTCATAAAAAAGTGCTATAACTTCATAAAATGGGATCAAGACCTCAAGAAAATAGATATACAAGCAACAATACCCGATAGTTAGTAATTAGGGTCTTATGGAGATATTATTGAAGATGAATGTAAATATTATGAGCTATGAGAAGGGCCAGATTGTGAAACACAGCGCACATATATAAAAGCATGAAGAGCGTAGTAACAATGGTAGCAAATAGAGAAAACATTAACCACAGATAGGCTTAATATCATATAATAATTCATCAGCAGTCAACATAGGAAGAAGGATGAGTACATAAAGTGAAAAATGTGAACATAATATCATATCTCTGAGCCATATTTAAAGCACAATGGATTAAAGACACGAGTATCTGAAACAGATAAATTCATCCCAGTTAATTAAGTGCTCGCATTCCAGAAACATATGACATAGAAAGAGTGACGAGGTGCAAAAAACGTTTGTATTAGATTATAACAAGGAGTACAAACTGCAACTGATCTCACCAGGAATCCATCTCACATCAAAATCGTTTCATTATATTCTTCCCCCTCGGGATTCTTCAACATAAAATGCAGGAAATTCTCAAAACTTTAAAAAAAGGGAATTTACCAATAACAATCTCTATTCTCCAAATCTGGAACCTTGTTTTAGACTTGGGGTCCTCCTTTTATAATTTCTTTTGTCTACTGTTAGCGGAAGATATTTTTTGGATCAACATGTGTTTTTGGAAATATCTTTTCTGTTGCACGTCTCTATCAGAATAAAAAAATGATAATGAGGAAGAACGCCTCTCATCATCTCTGTAGTGGCCTTAGCATGAGCGCCAACCGAAAGTAAAACAACTTGAACAGAAAATAAAAAGTGCATAGGCGAAATGAAAATTTCACCCGATATTACAAAAGTAAAAAAATAAAAGTAAGAAGGTCACTAGGGCCAGAACATGATCATCACTTTTTGGGAGAGGGAGGTGTAGCAGCTACCGACTAAGTTGGAAGCACCAAGGACACAGACGAACCAGTTTTGTGCTTCTGAGGTGGCGGAGACTGGATGGATGGTGTGACGAGCGGCACATTTGTGAAATTACTACATTTCTACCATATGGCCGCTCCTCGCAAGGGAATTGTAGCAAATATCTCCAATGAGGCTTGCATATCTTTCAATTCTGAATAATCCACTTCCACCGTTAAGCACTGTCTAATATGGCAAAGAAGGGAAAATTATTTTCCAAGGGCATCGATTATTGTTTCAGCTTTCAGGTGAGTGGTTTTCTTATATGGAAGATTTGTCTGATTCATAACCGCTGCCAGCTTCTCTTCATAATTAGTTAGACTTGGGAACGTGGCAATTTCAGAATCCCAACATGATGGGAGGCCCGCTTTCACCAGCTCATCCCACTCTTCTTCAAACTTCCCTACTCCCTTAGCGACCCGATCCAAGCCATTCAATGCATTCACGCGCACTATCTCTTTCTCAATTATCCATCTAATTTCCATCATTCCACTGAAATGGTCTTCAATTCCTTGCATCGCTAAATCCTCAAAGCGTAGACCATTTAGGTAGGAAATATACCTCGTCGCCATGGCTACCTTTGCCTCAGCTTCCGCCCATCCTTCCTGCAATTTCTCTTTACATAATCGGACAACAACTTTCTTTTCATTCATTAACATGATATAATCCCAAAATTTCCTTACCTCCATCTTAATGTCAGCCCAAATGAGACGCCTAGCTTCGAGGAGGGTTACATTTCCTTTCATCTAGTTATTCAGGTCCTTGATAACCTTCTCTTGTAGTTGCTTCTCCTTCTTTGCTTCTTCCACCTTTGTCTACAGGGCCGCTATGATTTTATTATTTTGTTCCACCCTAGCCATCAATTCTTGAATCCTCTGCTATGCAGTGTGAGCTTGTTTCTCCGAAACCTGTAGGTCTGAGAGGGCCTTGGTTAACTGTGTTCAGGTAGCGTCCACCGGGTCAGGAGTTGGGGTTACACAAACATAAGTACCCATTTTTCTTGCAAGTAAGTGAATCTCCGTCTGAGGGCAACCAGCTCTTCAACTGTTTTGGCCTTCTCGTCTCTTTCCCAAGCAAGGGTATCTGTGAGGGCCAACTTTTCTTTTTCCGCTTGAGATAATTCTTTAGGTTGCACATAGCCCCCTTGAGGAATTTTAAGTTTCTTCTTCAATTCCGAGTTTTAGACCTCTAAATCCCGGATGATTTTTGTTTGGATTCCTTCCTTGTCGCTTCCCTTTTCACTCATTATTTTCCTGAGGTGATGAAGGTTATTACTAACCCCCCTAGAATTTTTCCTCTCCTTCTTTAGATTATCTACCACCTCCTTGTATTTGTCTTCGAGCATTCTTAAAGCAAGTGCAAGGTTCACGAGCTCGTCCCTCAACATGTCTCCGATACATTGATGTAGGCCCAGTTTATCGGTTAAGGGAACTTGTGACAAATTCACAGCTACCTCCAGATCCTTGTAGCTGACTTTGTTAGTAATAGGGTCCATCCCCGCCTCTGTGATAGCAAATATTAGCTGTTCTTTATCCATATCCAGCTCTGTAGTGAGCTGGGTATGATATTTGTCTACGAAACTCACCAGTTCTGCTTAAAGCTTTTCCCTCACGGTCTTGTTTTTTATTCTAATTTCTTTTCTCACTTTGGCTCTGCTTACCGAAGTGGCCTGCGATATCATAGAGGGTTCTGAAGATGACGCACTGTCATAATTTACTCTGAAACCCACCTTGATCTTATCTGGCTCCCCGCACCTGACCAAATCCTCCAGGGTAGTTCATCCTAGAGGATCTCCACATCATTACTTTTTTGTTTTTTGGAGGGATGAGATCCCTCCCCTATATATAATCCTTTCGATTCTTCTTAAAAATATGATTCATCAGTCTACCCTTTTCTGCCTGTGCCTGCTGAAGCGGTGTCACCCCTTCCTTCCGTTGCCGAAGATTCGGCCTGCATCTGTGAAGCCAAAGGCCATGTGTCAAGGTTAGCTATCCATTCAATGAAGGGACTAGTCTCATGCACATATGTAGTGGACCTAATCTTCCTTTTCCTATTTGATATAATTCCTTTCAGGTCGTAGGGCCAGAATTTCCCCAGCACTAAATCCATTCCCTGGAGCAGCGTCTCCATTGTGGAGAGGGCGTGTCTTGATTTTACAGTAAAAGGGCCGATGGTAGTAGGAAGCTTGAGGATATAACCCTTCTTAGCGGGGACAAAGTGGAACTGGTCTGCCTTCATGGTTTGACGAATGTACTTGAGGGTAAAAACCCGCATGGCAGGAAACAACGGCAGACGGTAAGGGGGTACATCAGCACTGTAGACCTTGATATTGGTGTAATCATTAAAAAAATACCAATACCCTGTGCTTTCTTCATCGCCAAACTGCAACCAGTCTTTCTGCTCGGGAAAAATCCTGGGTGGGGGACTGTCATGAAGTATGGTATAGGCAATGGTCATGAACTCATTCAAGAACCCTGAGTAACCCCTCCCATTTGGATACTGATGTACTAAAATGTTCCACTCAAAGACGGTTCTGGGTTGGCCTTTCGTTTTGGAGAGTTTTTGAAGACCTAAAGCTTTGAACTTGTTAGCATGCTCAAACAGAAATAGGTAAAAAACCAGTGAGCAGAAACGAAAAGCCCCCGAAGAGGAAATTTCTTGAAATTGAGTCTGGATGGCCAAAGCTAGAAAGGTGGGAATATCCAGAACAACACGTGTTTGAGACATGAGCCAAAGGAGGGCTATACACTTTGCAAACCCTCTCGACCTCCCTAAGACCTAGCAACCCAGAGATGAGGGCGAGAACTGGCTGGAGGTCATCGGCAAATGAGGTCAAGGATACCATGTCCGAAGACAGAATGGAAGTAAGGCGAGAGTTTGTGATGGAGGAGAGGAACTCACTCTATTTGCTTCCAGGGTAGTTTAGAGAACTGGCACGACAGGGATAACTTGGTGAATGCGACATATTCTGGGTTGTGCGGGAAACAAAGAGTGTTCTTAATGAGCTCAGGGGATATTCGGAAGCCTTGTTTCCTTGAGATGAGAGGAATATATCCCCACGCTCATCATAGGCATCTCTAAGCCAACAAGTGAATTTTGTGACTGGGAAAGTGGGCGGAGCAATTTGGTAGTACAGGCCAGACTGCACAACCCTGAACCGGTCTTGGCCTTTGACATGACTTTCTAATAGGTTAGGCCGGACATGGGAAACACTAAAAGGGTATTGTGGGTTGCAAATGTGGGCTTACGTATTAGTAAGAGGGTCAGGTATAGGGATGGTCCTAACTTCACGAGCTTGGGGAGTTTCTGGTTCATAATTTTTAGACTTGACTCTCCCGATGACCATTTTGAAAGAGAAAAAGGAAGGAAAATTGTAAGGAACAGGAATGGATAAATACCTGTGACCTGTGTGGAAAACCCAATAAGGAAAGCGGGGTGGGGGGGAGGGGGGGGGGAGCTGAAAGCGACCTGTTTCTGTAATCCAAACTTTAACTGTTGGGAAAAAATGTATAAACGAGTGATTTACCCAAATGAGTCTCAGGTGGGGTAAACATGTCATATTTTATGAAAAACGAAGCTCGATTGACAACTAGGAGGGCTAACGTCATAAGGATGTCGACATTGAGGCACGTGGCACTGGTCTATTGGCTGTTTAGGACCAAGTAGGTGTGTGCCACGAGACTGGTTAAAACTGGTACTGGTCATGCACCAGGTTCCTTGACATACCTTACCTTTGCCTTAGAGTGCGCCACCTGTTCGTCTCGAGGGGTCCACCATAGAATTCCAGTGGGGGTTTGGGAAGTCCCTTCGTTCTGTGCCATTGACCCACGGAATGAATGAAATGCGTCCCCACTGAGCTATGACATCATGTAATTCCGGGGTTCGAGACTGCCTTCTCTCCGTGCTTCCCTTGGTACCCCCAGAATGCTTCCACGTGGCAGCGCCGTTGGTACTAACCTGTTATATGGTCCGCTAACCTTTCTGCTTAGTTCTAACATCCTTTTCAATGTCTTTTCCACATAGTCTATGTGCGGAGGAGCAACATGTATTTCCTTTATATGTCTTTGCCCGCACATATCTTAAAATAGAATCCCTAAGTTCATTTCAAAATATTTTCTTGTCGAACCTTATGTAATGAGGGGTACCATAACAACATTGGCTCCACTTGGGGACGACGCTTTCATCCTAGGACGTGTCGAGAACTTCGCAGACCACTTGCAATTTATTCTGTAAAAATTGAGGTCCTTTCAAAATTTAAGAGCATGATCATGACGAAACCAACAAAAAGCAGAAATGATGACTATATATATATATATATACACTATAATACAAAGGTCCCTCGGACCTGGATCAAGCTTGGAAATAAGGCTTCAGAAACTGCCCATTTATGGGCATCTCAATCACATCACCTTCCAAATTCTCCAATATAAAGGTGTTATTACCTTTGACTTCGATGATTTTAAACGGTCCAAACCACAAAGGGTCGAACTTCCCATGTTTACCTTTGTTATCTCTCCTGATATCCCACCTCAGTACTAAGTCCCCTGTGAGAAATTCTTTATCTTTGGCATGTTGGTCAAACAATTTTTTCATTTTCTCTTGATATTCTGCTAAATGATCATTCACTTAACTGCGAGTCTCATCTAACTCGACTAATTGATTTATTCTACTGGTTCGATTGTTAGGCTCTTCCTTGCTATCCTAAAGGAACCTAGCCACAGGAAAGGCCAGTTGTATTGGAAAAACAACCGCTCTACCATAAACTAGTTCATACAGAGATTTACCTGTCGATCACTTATTTGTAATTCTGTTTGCCCATAGAGTGAGTTTTAACTAAGAATCCTAGTTCTTCTGGATTTCATTTATAGTCTTCTTTAATTCCCTTACCAGTGTTTTGTTGGAATACTGGACCAATCCATTTCCCTGAGGATAATAGGTCGTGGAACGCCCCAAGGTGATATGGTATTGCTGAAAAAAATTAGTAAATTTCGCAGACTTAAAAACTTGAGCATTATTTGTCACAATATTCATTGGGCAGCCAAACCTAGATATGATATTCTCCTCTAAGAACTTGATCACCACTATATCAGTTGTGTTCCTTGCTGGTGTGGCCTCTACCCACTTGGTGAACTAGTCAGTGGCGGTTAGTATCCACTTATGTTGATCGCTGGATTGAGGATGGATTTCCCCTATGAAATCTATCCCCCATTGCTGAAAGGGCTCTTCTATGTGTACGCGGATCATAGGGAGGGGAGAAAACTTCTACTTTTCATCAAACCACTCACATTTTTCACAGGCCCTGACTCGAGCATGTACATCCCCAAACAATTTAGGCCAATAAAAGCCTGCCTTCAATATTTTATGGGCTGTTGACCTCCAACTGTAATGCCCTCCACAAATGCCTTCATGGAACTCAGCCATAACTTCCTCCACTTCCCTTTCTGTTAGGCATAGGAGGAGGATTCCTGAAGGATATTTCCAATATACTCAGCTGTTTGCAATGATATACTTCTGTGACTTCACCCTCAACGTTCGATATTTATCCCTATCGAAGTTCGGTGGGCACCTGAGAGTCAAAAGGTATTCCACGATGCCTTTATACCAAGGACTGATAAGATATTTCATGTGAGTCTTTTGTACAGATTTTTCTATCTGGGGCCGATCCTCTGTGTCTCCAGATAACTTCCCAAATCCCATATATAGGTTTATTCCTAGGGCCAGACAATTGGAATCAGACAAAATATTGGCCAGACCCTGTCCCTTGATGAGATTTGTGGGACGAATTTCCAATTCATATTCTTGGATCTTAGCAATCCATTTGCTCCTTTTTCCCTCACTATCCCCCTGAATCAAGATATCTTTAACTGCAACTGTGGGCACGAAAGCAGTGATAGCTGACTGTAGGACATACATCCAGAAAGCTTTCAAGGACTTCACCAAAGCATATGCCTACTTTTCTAGGATATTGTACTTCAGCTTAGCATCTCGGAGTACCTGGCTAAAAAAGGCAATGGGCTGTTCGTATCCTTCCTCATTTTTCTGCAAAAGTACTGCGGCGATAGTATGGGGTGAAGCAAATGAGAAGATCATGAATGGTTTATTATAATCTGGTCCTACTAATACTAGAGCTTCTGCAAAAGCACCTTTAATCATGTTGAAATATTCTATTGATTCGTTCGACCATTTCACCTCATTGTTCTTTCTGAGCATATTAGTGATGTGCCGAACTATCTCTGCATAATTCGAGATGAACCTTCTTAAAAAATTTATGCGCCCAAGAAAAACCTGAACTTATTTCTTATTACGAGGTAAGGATATACCATTTATCACCTCCACTCTTTTTGGGTCAATTTTTACTCCTGCTTTGGTAATGATATGCCCCAATAATTTCCCTTCTTCTAAGGAAAACATATATTTCCGGGGATTTAAATATAGACCATAGTTGCGGCATTTTTCAAAAGTTCGTTGTAAATGTTCCACATGTTCAATATCATATTTTGAGAAAATTGTGATATCATCTAATTATACCACTACAAACTTGTCCTGCTCTCCCACGAAAGCGATGTCCATAGCTCTCTAGAAGCTGGCCCCAACATTTATCAGACCGAAAGGCATACAGGCATACATGAAGGTATCCCAGGGTGTGGTGAATGCTATTTTATTCTAATCTTCTGGTAGGACTACCACTTGATTATACCCCGAGAAACCATCCATCATGGACATTCAGGAAGACCTCACTACTTTTTGCAGTATGAGATCCATTTTAGGGAGGGGATAGTTATCTTTAAGGGAGGCCCTGTTCAAGTTTCAAAAGTCCACACACAACCTGATTTCTCCATTCTTCTTTCGAACTGGCACCAGATTGGCCACCCATTTAGAATACCTCAGAGGTACAATAATCTTAGCCTTTAGCATCTTCTTAATTTCCTTTTCTATAGCGGGGAGCAATAGAGGATTAATCTTCCTTAGTTTCTGCTTATGAGGTTTTGCTTCAACCCTCAATGGGATCTTATGATGAATGATGCTTATATCAAAATTTTTGAGATCTTGGTAAGACTAAGCAAAAACATCCCTATAGGAGTGAAACAACTGTACATACCTCTCTCGGTGTTCTTCTAGTACTCCTTTATATAGCTTGATTATCTTAGGGTCTTCTTCCGTCCCAACATTAATATCTTCCACCTGTGTTTTTGGTGTTAGTTTATTGGGGCTGATGGGGACATCATTCTTATCAAACAACCTCTCCAAGGGTACCAACCCTCTGGGGATCACGTTTCCTTTCAACTACAACACCTTATGACCAGCCACCGTCTCCTGCCACTTATTTTGGGGTTTTTCTTCAGTTTCTTCCTCCTCCCCGGTATCAATAGCCAAGTTAGCAAATTCCTCTACAGTCTCCATGAAACGTTTCATCTGCTCCTCATCCTCGAACACCTACCAATATTTGAAATTATCTGGAATGGAAGGATGACAATGCACCTCCACTTCGTACTTTAGAAGTGGATTTTGAGGTGGGTGGAAATTGCTTGCTGCCACAGCCAGTGAATCTGCCATCCTGTTCTGATCCCTCGACATAAATTATATGTTAAATGCTAAGAAAATTTTTTCCACCAGATCCCATACTTCGTTTTTGTATGCTCTTAGTCGGGGATGTTTAGCTTGACACTGGTTACTTATCTGTCTCACCACCAGCTCTGAATCCCGAAAATATTTAAGACTCTGAATGTTCATATCCTTGGCAGTTTTCAGACCTAGGAGTAAAGCTTCATACTCCGCAAAATTATTAGTGACCTCATACTCCAATTTGAAAGAGAAAGGTACTAATTTCCCGTTAGGAGAAATAAAGAGAACCCCTACTCCATTTCCTTCTCTGGACTTAGCTCCATCAAAGTGTAAAACCCACATTCTCGTCTCATCCTCATCTGAGGAATGTTGAGGTTTTGATAGATTATATGATGGTTCTTGCAAAAGCTCCGGATCTTCTTCAAGCATTAGACATGAGAAATCCCCTTCCTTGCTATATACTGGTGAGTTTACAGAGCCATCGACTTTGGTTACCATCTTGACAAATCTTGACTCCCTGTACAATCTCCTTTGTTGTCCTCCAAACACTGGAATGGTTGCATAAGTCAGATCTAGTTTAATAGACCCTTTGATCTTAGTACCCCAAGATCTTGATAGGAGCATTTCAAAATGGGCTGGGATATCTGCAACAACTATATCCATGACAACACTCTTGGCCGGGATCTGAGCCAAATTCACCACTAGGTCTTTGATCATCCCTAGACACTTAACCGTTTTAGAGTCAAACAAATAGAGATATTTATAGGGACAGGTGATCTGGAGACCTAACTATTCCATGAATGAAAGTGGTAATAGATTGTGTGAGGCTCCTAAGTCCAACATATAGTTATGTAACAACAAATCATCAATGACCAAAGAAACATAAAAAGGTGGAGTAGTCGAGTCCAATTCTTCTACATGGGGGCCAAAAACTATCATGGGTCTTTTTTCTTGGAGGTTGAGGGAGTCTGGGGGTGAAGTTACTCCATGAGGGAGCATGAATTGGGAGACTTGAGCCTTATAGGATGGCTATTTAAGAAGTTCAACTAGAGGAATTAGGGTCTTGACTTTCTCTAACTCTTTTTGGAGATTGAACACAGTACTACCTTTTTCTACATAGGTATCCTTTAGTTCTTTGATGAAGATAGGAGGCTTTTCGACATTTGACATACCTTTAGCATGAGTAAGAGGATCGGGTATGACTCCGGATGAAGATGCAGGGACATCTCTCTGTGCTGAAGGTTTGTAATATTCCAAAATTTTAGCCTCCAAGCTAAATGGAATATTAGAGTTGTTTTGTCACTAGGAGGATGAATAATTGGGTAGGGAGACCCATTAACCTCTTTAGAAGGATCAATAACACCCTATTGTGAAAGGGGGTAGGAATAAGTAGCTAATTTGAGCACCCTTAGGTGTGAACAAAGATGGGGACATGTTGATTCAATCAACTTTGACCAAGTCAACTAAGCTGTCTAGATACATTGATTCTCCTTTGGAAATCACAGTTTTGGTGGAGGACAACTTGCATGAGATTGATGGCACATGTGGATGGGACCCAATGAGGAGAGGTTCAATTTCTATATAGGAAGAGGATTAAGGCCTTTTTTATTGAGGCTTTTTGTATTTCAATCTATTGATCTTGTCTGTTTAGACTTGGCTTCCCCTTTCTATTTAGCAAGGCAACACTGGGTGTTCCCAGGCGGGAATCCCACCTCTTCCCTTGAGAGACCTGTTGGGAGAGCTTGTTCTATATTTCTCCAAATCCAGGCTCAAGGCCAAGAATCATTCTTCAGTCCCAACGTCATTTCTGCAGTAGAAGATTGCTGAGTTGCAGGGTGTTGCAGTGGAGGATTCTTACACCACTTCCGGGTCTGTTTCTCAGTAGAAGGTGCTTTCCTCCTCTTGAGAAATCAGCTAGGAAGATTTCTGAGCACATTTCATATCTTGGCAGTAGGAAAAAGTGGTTCTAATCTCCTCCAATGTATTCCCTTGCAGGAAT
Source organism: Pinus albicaulis (assembly GCA_034641835.2). NCBI lineage: Eukaryota > Viridiplantae > Streptophyta > Pinopsida > Pinales > Pinaceae > Pinus > Pinus albicaulis. The sequence goes on along the minus strand of CM076578.1, from coordinate 1,318,775,480 downwards.
TGTGTCATTTTATGCAGAGTTACTGTAGTAGGGTTAAGACCCTTGTTTTTGAGCTTGTTTCCTAGGGAAAAGGCCAACCCTTCTCCCAGAAAGCTACAGGAAGGGATCCTCATCCCTCTTTTGTATTATTCAGCTATATTTCTATAATTTTCTAGTAAGACTACATTTTCTTAGCTGAATATTCAGATCTTCTCTTTCTTGTACATGTGCTTCATGAAACCCTTGCTGGGTTAGCTTTATAGTGCAACAAGGAGGCCAAATATTTGTTTTCTTGGAATATTGTTCCATGTAACTCCAAATCCATTTATTTCATTATTTTACTATGGAAACCATCATAAAATAACACTGTATATGCTTCATTATTTTTCTGCATAACTCAAGTCATGGGATTTGGCTATTTTTAAGTTGTCGGGTAGCCGGGAGGTCTGTTTAACATATCAAAAGGAATTTCTTTCTGATCCTATTTTGTATGTGATAGAATAACAGCATATGATAAGGAAAAAAAATGTTATTTCACCCATTAATAAAGCATATCTTCAGAAATAACGTTTCCAGGGTCTAATTCTTGCATTTTCCCCACTTGGGAAGGTGTAGGCATTCTTCTGTTGCTGTTGTTTCATTAATTTGAGAGATATGTGTTTTTGAACACATCATATGAGCCTATTTTATGATCTCCAACTTTAGAATATCTTAAGATATTCTTATTGTTGTAGAAAATTCCAGATTTGGAATATTACAGTGATATCAAAGCTGCCATCTTGGCTCAGCCTGTGGAACTCAGCCATGTAGCTATCCAGAGAAGGAGAGATGAATAGAATGAAGACTCTAGTCTGTGGAGGAAAAAGGGAAGATAAGCTTACAAAGCTTCTTCCAAAATCTGTGTAGTACATCAATGAAAATCTTAAGAAGATGAGAGGAGAGATGGAATCTCCTGATGAATTTGGATCTAGAGCTAGATCTAGATTGGTACATGATAGGTCTGAGCATGAAGCTACACCCTATTATGCACAACGCAGTCAAATGCCCAATTTTTCTATGAAAGATAAGAAAGAAGAGAAAATGCCGGAGAAGGGAACTCTTAGCAATTTCCTACAAGAATATGAATCTCAAACTGAAAAGTTTAGAGATCATATTACTTTCAAATATTTCTACAAGATCAAGGTGGAGAGGAGTCAGCTGCATGACAAGGATAAATTTTTTCTATCTACCTTTGATGGATCCCCAACTTTCTCAGCCAAAGCTTGGGTGGAGGAGTTGTGCACTTACTTGCAGCAGCACCCAGTTTATGAAGAATAAGCCATCAGAGTTGCAGCACTGCACTTTGAAGGTAAGGCCTATGCATGGTGGATGTTTGATTAATTTTCATTGAAAATTTTTACTACTTCTTCTTTTGCAAGGTTCACTAAAAGATTGGTTGAAATATTTGGTGCAAAACATGAAACAATCAAACCAATGAAACTTTTGCATAAGTTGGGAGAACCTGCAAACTCAAAGCCACTTCAGAAACCTATTGGAGGAGATCTTTACTTTCATGACACCTTGCTGAAGGCAAGATATTTATTTCATAGCCTTGGACAAGAGGGCATGAAGGGTCCTTTTGCAAAGGAGGATCATCTTATTGAGTAGTTGCCTCCTATTCATACTGAAGATAAAGAGAAGAATGGGGGTTACAACACTGTCACATCTAGAGTACATATAGTGCCTCATGCAGAGGAAGGAGGAGCACATGCTCCAACAAGAGGATTTCTTGTGACATTGCAAGAAGTTCCCCAGGATCTCACATGTGGGAGGCAAAGTAAAGTCAATGAGCATCATGATTGTGAGATGGTATTGATGGAAGGAGAAGGTAGGGAGGAAGGACATCATCACTTAATGAAGAGCACACACCCCTATCTATTTCAGAGAGATGGTGCAAGGAGGAAGGAGATTGGTTTGCGCTGTGAGGGAAAGGGCAAGGTTTCCCAACAATACAGACAGTCTTCTCTTGCCATGGATGTCTCACTACATGGAGGCATTCCACCGGGGAGGCCACCAGATTTGGAGTTGGTAAGAGAAATATTGCCATTTGGTTCACCACTCTTGGATTATGGAGAGGTGAAAACTTTGGAGGATTCCAGTACATCGCAGAGAGTTTGGGATAAAATTAAGGAGGAGGAGAACATCCTCCCATTTTCAGCACCACCCACTCTCACTACCTGTACTGCGCTGACAGAGGTTGCTGTAGTCATGGAGGATGGCACCTTCCTGGTGCAAGGAAGCTGCTCCATATATTTGGAGAAATAGAGGGTACTTCCTTGGAGGAAGGATTCCTCCATACATTGGAGTATATGGAAGCCACTCATGCTTTCTTTGGCTAAGATCGGGAGATTCTTTGTGGAGGAGAGATTTTCATGGGAGGCCAACTTCCAAAGGTCACTAATTATTTTTGAGCATGAGCAGCTACATGATGGGCATGGCAGAAATCTGGAGGATGACTTTGGCATGAGGGATGTCAAAGGGAAGGATAGCCACATATGTAGAGATTCACATTGCAGATCACCATCGCTGTCCCTTAGGAGGATTGATCCTTATTGGAGGTCTCAAATCTTGGTAGATTACTCCAAGGATCTTGGTGCTTGCATGATTCTTGATGATCCTGATGGAGATGACAGATATATGGTGGATGACATGGTCATCTATTCTTAAGGTATATTCTTCTTTACTAGAGATTCTAAGCTCAAGGAGAAGCTACTGCATGCAGCACATGAAGACTTATTTTCCATGCATTTTGATGCATATCTTGCCTTGGCAGAGGAGTTCATTTTGGAGGGCATTCAACAAGATATATTTCAGCATATGGAGATATGAATATCCCGGATGATGATGGAGAGGATGTCACAACCACCTTCCTACTCATTGGGAGTAAGGGAGAATTTTCAGTTGAGCCATTTCAGCTCAAGTCTTCAAGTGCATGATGGAGAATGTACAATTTCACCTTATGTTTTGTACTTGTCTTTTTATGAGTAGCATATTGTACCAAGGAGGCTTATTCCTTCTTGCATATTGTATAATGAGGTACTTGAGCCATTTGTAGCATTGATATTGGCTATCTCATTGGTGGTTTGTGGGGAAAGCCACATGATTTTTGGTGTGCACCATTGCCACCCTTTTGTACTTTCATGCTTATATCTTGTAAAATGATTGTGGCAGAAAAAAGTGGCTGGAAAAGCACTTTTTTTTTTTTGATTTGATGCAGGCAAGGAATGCACTACGCTGGTTCCTTGTATGGGACCTTGATCCACTTTTCGGTTGTCACATGACAACTTGTTTCTATTGGTTTTTTCTTCCATGTGTTGCTGATGTCTCTATGTTCAGGGGTTTCTTTGATTGGAAAGTGGGATATGAGTTAAAGATGCCCATTAGGAGGATGATTCTCCCTACTTTTCATGATGCATGTTTCCGGAGGAGCAATGGGCAGCCCATGATTGCCAAATTACATCTCTCTTCTTCATGTGGGAGAAGCCATTTGGAGAACTTGAGTTTTTGGAGGAGGCACTTCATGGTTTATTTGTTTGATGGGGTAGCTTGGGCCACTCTTGGAGGTCATGAAATTTCAGCCCAAGATCAGAAAAAACCCCATATTTATCATAAATGGGGAGAGAAACCACTTGTTTGGGAGGATCCAATCTCTCCATGCATGCCCAACACATTGCATGAATCTGGGGTTGAGGATATTTTTGAGTTAACTAGATTGGCTCATTTAATTTGGATGATAGCATGGGTGTGGGAGTCACTCATTGGGAATAATATTCCCCATGTTCATCATTAATCCTACCTTAAGGAGGCCATTGGATAGCAGGGAGGTTTCCACTTACATCTTTCACCTTTCTATGATGTAAGCCATATGGTTTTGCATGCTTGGGAGGAGACATTGGAGATCAGATTTGTAGCAGATCATGTTGAGCAGTGGTGGAGAATTTCTGATGAGGAGGCCACAAGAAGAGGAGGGGAGGATTTTTCTCTCCTTATGCAGTTGCTTGAGGACAAGCAACATTTTGGAGGGGAGGACTGTAATATTCCAAAATTTTAGCCTCCAAGCTAAATGGAATATTAGAGTTGTTTTGTCACTAGAAGGATGAATAATTTGGTAGGGAGACCCATTAACCTCTTTAGAAGGATCAATAACACCTTAATGTGAAAGGGGGTAAGAATAAGAAACTAATTTTAACACCCTTAGGTGTGAACAGAGATGGGGACATGTTGATTCAGTCAACTTTGACCAAGTCAACTAAGCTGTCTAGATACATTGAATCTCCTTTTGACAACGCAATTTTGGTGGAGGAAAACTTGCATGAGCTTGATGGTATATGTGGATGGGACCCAATGAAGATAGGTTCACTTGCTATATAGGAAGAGGATGGAGGCCTTTTTTATTGAGGCTTTTGGTATTTCGATCTATTGATCTTGTCTGTTTAGACTTGGCTTCCCCTTGCTGTTTAGAAAGGCAGCACTGGGTGTTCCCGGGCGGGAATCCCACCTCTTCCCTTGAGATACCTATTGGGAGAGATTTTTCTATATTTCTCCACATCCAAGCTCAAGGCCAAGCATAATTCTTCAGTCCCAACATTATTTATGCAGTAGAATATTGCTGAGTTGCAGGGTGTTGCAGTGGAGGATTCTTACACCACTTCCGGGTCTGTTTCTCAGTAGAAGGTGCTCTACTTCTCTTGAGAAATCAACTAGGAATTTTTCTAAGCACATTTCATATCTTGGCAGTAGGCCAAAGTTGTTCTCATATCCTCCAGCATAGTCCCTTTCAAGAACTGTGTCATTTTATGCAAATTTTCTACAACAGGGTTAAGACGCTTGTTTTTGAGCTAGTTTCCTAGGGAAAAGGCCAACCCTTCTCCCGAAAAGTTACAGGAAGGGATCCTCATCCCTATTTTGTATTATTCAGCTATATTTCTATAATTTTTTAGTAAGACTACATTTTCTGAGCTAAATATTCAGATCTTCTCTTTCTTGTACATGTTCTTCATGAAACCCTTGCTGGGTTAGCTTTATAGTGCAATAAGGAGGCTAGATCTCTGTTTTCTTGGCATATTGTTCCATGTAACTCCAAATCCATGTATTTCATTATTTTACTATAGAAAAACTCATAAAATAATGTTGTATATGCTTTAGTATTTTTTTTCACAACTCAAGTCATGGGATTTGGCTATTTTTACGCTGTCGGGTAGCTGAGAGGTCTGTTTAACATATCAAAAGGGATTTATTTCTAATCCCATTTTGTATGTGATAGCCTAAAAACATATTCTAAGGAAACCCAATGTTATTTCACCCAGTAATAACGCAAATCTTTGGAAATAATGTTTCCAGGGTCTAATTCTTGCATTTTCCCCACTTGGGAAGGTGTAGGCGTTCTTCTGTTGCTGTCGTTTCACTCATTTGAGGGATATGTGTTTTTGAACACATCATAGGAGCCTATTTTATGATCTCCAACTTTATAATATCTTAAGATATTCTTATTGTTGTAGAAAATTCCAGATTTGGAATATTACAAGGTTCTTCGATGGGTTTCTTGCCTTTGTTATCAGTCTTTGGAAGGACAATTTCCTTAGAAGGTGATTCTTCTTCTTGATCTTGAGTACGTTTTTGCTTCCTCGAAGACTACAGATCATACTTCTTATGAAATTGGGCTTGCATAAAGTCAACAAACTGCATGCAGTAATCATCTATGTCAGGTTCTTCAATGGGGTTTACTTTTCCTCCCTCTTCTTCTTCTTCTTGTAGGACTTACCTCTTCTCCTTATGAATAAGCAAAGCACTAATCCTCTTGCCCGTCTGGAACATCTTCAGTGGGGCCTTCCATTTGTTCCTCCAAATATAAAGGAGGCTAAATGTGATCTCGTTTCTCTTTTCTGTCCCTTTGCAGGATCTGTAGAGGAGGTTTCCTATTCTGCTGATTGTACGCCCTGTTAAAAGTAGGTTGGGCTGGCCAAGAGGAGGTATTATTAGCTTCTAGTTTTGGTTTCACCAATTTTCTGGAAAGACTCTTAATCATTTTATTCATCTCCTCAATTTTGTAATATGATACTTCCTTTTCTTGAATTGAAGAAGAGGTTTCTTCCTTACCCTTTCACCTGAAATCGTGGTCCAATCTACCTTTCGAATTTCCTACCGAAGAAAAGTTAGCTTCTACTTCTAAAGCATCAGTCTGAGCTTGATCGAGCAAAGCATATTTTCTCTCCCTCAAAGTGAAACCAAATTCGGACTCAAAAGCTCCCGCGAACACCACCTTAGCTGCCACTTGGGGTGGCTTCATATCGGCTGGTAGATTGGCATATAGCTTGTTAAACCTCTTTATAAATTCTGCCACATCTTTGTTGTGTATTTTATTGGAAGTATTGAATTCTATAAGACAATAACCATGGTCCCTTTTCTCTCCCCACTTCCGGGTGAAAGCATTTTCCATATCTTCCCAGTTAGTGATGGTATTATCCCCAAGGGTTTTGAACCACTTCCTGGCTTCTCCATCCAAATATTGGATGAATAACCTTAGAACCACATCCAACTGTTCTACATTGAAATTTTCTGCAAAGGCAAAAAATATTCCAAATGTTTCTGTGCAGTACTGATGTCCCCCCCTGTAAACTGGGGCAAGTGCTTCATGTAGTCTTGTGGCATATCGTTCAGAATCTATGGCAACACCAGAGGGGCATATTTATTCAAAAAGAAGCCAGGGACTGCCATGAGGGGTGGTGGAGCTAGAGGGGGGTTTTGCTGGGTGGTACTGGGAATATGCTAAACAATGGTCTGTAAATTGGCTAGGCCCAGTAGGATTTGAGTAGTAGTTACTTGCTTTATTTCTTCAGCTTCTGGGGTAGGGTGTAGGACAACTCTAGATGTGTTTACGGACTCAGCCTCATCTTCTAACTTTAGCTGTTCAAGAATGGGGTTACCTGGTGGGTATTGAAGCACTCTAGTAGTGGATCCAGGGCTTTGAACCTGAGCTTGCTGGGAAGAAGCTGGAGAGCCTTCAAGGTAAGATTTGGGTATGTCAGTTTGTGCAGGCTGATTTTCCTTCCAAATCCTCTTGAATATAATTTTTTTTGGATCAGATACAGAGGGTGTTTTGAGTTGAGAAGTATCTGACCTTAAGTGAGGCTTCTGATAAGCCAAGACTACAAATAGATTTAGAAATTTTTAAAAATTGTGGATTCGCCAAGGTGAGGGATATACAACTCTCAACCCTTCATGCTCACCTAGTTTTGAAGGGTGGACATTATTTTTCGTACCTAGGGATAATATTCAAATTAATTCCCTAGCAACAACGCCAAAAAGATGTTGTAGCTCCTAGAGACAGCCCTGAGTTGTGAAGGACCAGTGCTTAGGTCATCTTAAAGTCAAGAATATTCAAGAAAGCTTTCCATGGTCAGTGGCACGAATCTTCTTGTTCATAAACAAGTTCTATAACTTCATAAACTGGGATCAAGACCTCGAGAACAGAGATATAGAAGCAACAATACCCAATAGCAAGTAATTAGGGTCTTACGGAGATATTATTGAAGATGAATATAAATCTTACGAGATATGATAAGGGCCATACTGTGAAACACAACGCACAGATATAAAAGCATGAAGAGCGTAGTAACAATGGAAGAAAATAGAGAAAACATTAACTACAGATAGGCTTAATATCATATAAGAATCCATCAGTAGTCAACATAGGAAGAAAGATGAGTACATGAAGTGAAACATGTGAACATAATATCATAGCTCTGAGCCATATTTAAAGCACAATGGACTAAAGACATGAGTATCTGAAACAGATAAATTCATCCCGGTTAATCAAGTGCTCGCATTCTAGAAACATATGACATAGAAAAAGTGACGCGGTGCAAAAAACGTTTGTATTAGATTATAACAAGGAGTAAAAACTACAACTGATCTCACTAGGAATCCATCTCATAGAAAAATCGTTTCATTATATTATTCCCCTCAGGATTCTTCAAAATAAAATGAAGGAAATCCTCAAAAATTTACAAAAAGGGAATTTACCAATAACAATCTCTATTCTCCAAATCCGGAACCTTGTTTTAGACTCGGGGTCCTCCTTTTATAATTTCATTTGTCTACTGTTAGTGGAAGATATTTTTTGGATCAACATGTGTTCTCAGAAATATCTTTTCTGTTGCACGTCTCTATCAAAATAAAAAACTGATGATAAGGAAGAACGCCTCTCATCATCTCTGTAGTGGCCATAGCATGAGCATTGTTGGGGTCCTGTGTTTTGATATATTGGCCTACCAAAAGACAAGGAAACATACAAACCAAAATTTAGAGCACTAGGATCTAGCCCTCCTAGTCTTAGAGAGGGATTTCTCAAAATGTTTATAAAGATGTGTCTTGAAAGGTTTAGAAGTTGATTTTAGGATAGTTATGAGGTTCAAGGTTGTTTGTTTTTGTTTGGTTGGACAAGTATGTTTCATGTGGCATTAGATAGAGCATGGGAATATACAAGCCATTGGGCAATGGAGTCATGTGAAGTCCAAATAGTTCTGACTGAGAAGGAAGGGAAACCAAAGGGAAAATCTAACTTGGTCTAGGATCTGTTGAATAATATGGGTGGAATGGGATGGACATTAAGGAATAAGAGTGAAAACAAGCTAAACCCTTTCACAATGGCTTAAAGGATTTGGGGAATGCCCTATTTCCTCCAGTAATCTCACTGCTTTGGACTTAATCAATTTAAACACTCAAAGAAAAGAGAAATGTAGACTAAACCTTCAAAATGAGTTATAGGATTCGGGAACGCCCTATTTCCTCCTACAAGTTCACCTTTGAGAGATTAACCAACAAAGACATACAATTGCACTCAAAGAAGAGGGAACGCCTTAGACATCTAGGACTACAATTATAGGGACCTTTAATACAAAAATTACAAAAATGAATAGAGGGTATGATTGTAACAAGTTCCTCTATCAAACTGCAAGTATTAATAATCAACAGAAGACTTTAGATATAATATTCAGTGGTAAAGAAAGAGGGAATGCCTAAACTGTATTTAACACAATTGAATTTACCATTTCTGAAGTAAAACAAAATGAACATGAAGAGAGCTATTAGACTACCCTGTCACATTCAGTAGCAGAAAACATATAGACAGTGAAGGATAAACAGGTCAGAGGTGCTTCTAAGATACATTTCTCTGCCCAAGATTTTTATCCTACTGTAAGCAAAGCATAATGGAACAAAGTGAAAACATAGGAAATAACATTAACAATAAGAAGTACTTCACCAAAACCAGGCTCAGGGATCCGATGGTCCAACCTCCATCAACAGAAAAACACAGATCTTCACACTCTTTCAGAACACCAAAGCTTCTTCAAAGCAACAATATGTATTACCTTAGAAATCACAAAATTCCAACCTTTTACAATGAGACTTCAAAGAGTCTTTATAGAGAAAATGAGAAAAGTAGGTGAGGAAATTTTTAATGATCATCAGTGATAGGATGAGGTATTTCGAATGCTCCATTATGTGCCTTAAACATTTCATTGAATTCTAGACAGGATCAATAACTTTGTGGCTTGTTTGAGACCATTTTGATATGACAGAAATCACCCACAGGATGTCCTTGAGAAGAAAATCATCCGGAGAGGTACTCTTATCTTCTCGATGTGAGTTAAGTGAGGAATGGGCTATGAGGGCTCCCATACTTCTAAATAACTGCCTCTAACAATTTGTAGTAGCTTCCCTGGTGCAATAATTGCTTGGCAGACTTGTGTGCATGGGTAAAGGTTAGGTCTGTGTCAGTCATCGTTCTGCATCACTAGCTGCTCTGTCTCTTTTGTACTTAAACCTGCATTAGCTCTGTTTATGCTTTGACTTCGTTGATCGCTCGAACTGCTTTTAGCACTGATGTATTCAAAGGCTGTGTTAATCTTTCAATATTATTCCTTTCAACCCTTTAATATTTTCCTGATACACTTTAAACTTCTACAGACCTGTTTGTGTGAATACACAGGCTAAAAAGGGCGTTGGAGGATTCATGTCTGGGTCAATAACCCTGATATTCAATTTAAAAAAAATGCTTTTAAACCTGCAAAACACAAGAAACCTGTTATGAAATCCTGCATGGGGCTTAAAACTACTTTAGAAAGGTTTTGGCGGAGGTGGAGGAGCGATTGCAGAGGAAACGTGCGCGGCGAAGAAGGGTTACATGGCGCAACACCATGAAACCGAGGTTTAGACATGAATTAGCATGGAAAAATACTTTTAGTGTTAAAACATAAAATTTTAATGTTTGGGTGAATACAAAGGAAATGGGAAAATGCAATGGAAAACATATGAAATGGACCTTAGGTGGTGGGATCCGGTCATGGTGGAGGGTGATTAAACGTGAGACGTTGGATCTGGGTTGAATGGACGGTCACGATTGGATTGGTAGATCACAATCGGGGGAGGCAGCGGGGTTGACACATTGTAAACTTCCCATTAGTGATGGTGCGATTGAGTGCCAGCTGTCTGATCCAGGTCAAGATCGACGATGGAGATTGAATCAGCGGGGAGGAAGACTAGAGCGATGGGAGGGGAGTGATGAGATCTGGGGCGTCGGATCTCGAGAGATCAACGGCCACGATCAGATTGGAGGATCACGATCGGGGAAGACAGAAGGAGGGGACGTATGGGCTGGTGCGATGCAATTAGCATTGGGCCATCGGATCTATATAGATCAACGACTCGGATCGCAGTGGGGCAGATAGAACAGTAACACTATCGCATCGAAGGTTTTTGGTTTAACAAAGAAACACGCCCGTATGAATGTTCCGATTGCGATTAGTGCCACAGGCCTTAAGCACTTGGTTTTGGGTGCAGGGCTTATGGGGGAAGTGGTTAAGGGGGCTGACCAAAAGGGGCTTAAGGCCTTAGTGCAGAAATGAGTTTTTAGGCCAAAAAAGGGGGATTTTTAGGGATTTTCTTGTCTTTTGGTAAAGGGGAAAAGGTTGTTTAAACCTATAAAAAGAGATTTTTATAGGTTCAAAGGGATTTTGAAGGATTTTCAGGGGGAAATGGGGGTCTTAAAGAGGAAAATGAGGCTTTATGAAAATGAGGGGAAATGAGTCAAAATAGGCAGTTTCAGAGGCCTTTGGAAAACAGTTTCTTTCATAAATATGGCAGAGTTTTGGGCATGCCCTTGTAGAAACAGCAGTAGAGATTAATCCAAAGGGACAAATAATCATCATAAGACTTCAAAGATGATGGAATTTCAGGGGAAATAAATCTCTTGAAGGTTTGAAAACAAACTTAACCACCATTTGGTATATCAAAATTTATGGGTGGCTAACAAGCGCCAACCAAAAGTAAAACAAATTGAACATAAAATAAAAAGTGCATAGAGTGAAATGACAATTTCACTCGATATTACAAAAGTAAGAAGGCCACTAGGGCCAGAACATGATCATCACTTTTTGGAAGAGTGAGGTGTAGTAGCTGCCGATTGAGTTGGAAGCACTAAGGATGCAGACAAACTAGTTTTGTGCTTCTGAGGTGGAAGAGAGTGGATGGATGGTGTGACGACTGGCACATTTGTGAAATTACTGCATTTATGCCATATGGCCACTCCTGGCAAGGGAATTGTAGCAAAGATCTCCACTGAGGCTTGCATATCTGTCAATTCTGAATAATCCACTTGCACCATCAAGCGCTGTTTGATCTGGCAGAGAAGGGAAATTTCTTTTCCAAGGGCAGCGATTATTGTTTCAACTTTTAGGCGAGTGGTTTTCTCATATGGAAGATTTGTATAATTCATAACTGCTACCAGCTTCTCTTCGTAATTAGTTAAACTTGGGAAAGCAGTAGTTGCAGAATCCTAGCATGATGGGAGGCACACTTTCACCAGCTCATCCCACTCTTCTTCAAACTTCCCTACTCCCTTAGCAACCCGATCCAAGCCACTCAATGCATTCACGTGCACTGTATCTTTCTCAATTATCTGTTTTATTTCCATCACTCCCCTGAAACGGTCTTCAATTCCTTGGGTGGCTAACTCCTTAGAGCGTAGACCGTTTAGGTAGGAAATATACCTTGTGGCCATGGATAGCTTTGCCTCGACTTCTGCCCGTCCTTCCTGCAATTTATCTTTACATAATCAGACAACAAATTTCTTTTCATTCATCAGCATGATATAATCCCAAAATTTCCTTACCTCTGTCCTGATGTCAGCCCAAATGAGACGCCTGGCTTCGAGGAGGGTTGCATTTCCTTTCATCCGTGTTGGAAATACTGAGAGGGGAGGGGGGTGAATCAATATTCCTTTCAATTAGAGAATTAGTTAATCTTCAATTATTATCAGTGTTTTAGCAAACAAGAGCAACACAAATGCACACAGTTTTTAAGGTGGAAACCCACTCCGAGACAAAAACCACCTAATGATTTTCTAATAATTCTTTAATATTCAACTCCAATTGAAAATAAAGCTCCTACTTCCTAGAATCTAGAAAAGCATTCTTCTCCAGCTCCCACTAGATCAATGCTCCAACACCCGAGATTCTTTAGTAGTCAACTGAATGGATTCCCCAACACCTAATGAGCTACAATTCACCCTAGCACCACCCTACCACCCTATAGAAGAATAAAAGAAGAATGGACTCCTGTACCAGGGAAAATACAATGATATAGAATGATGTAGAAGAAGAATATATACTAGAACATAACCCCAACTTTGACACAACCACCCAATGATGATCCTAGACCTCCCAACACTGCCTCTTCAACCCTTGGCAGATAGACACTAGTACAATTTTTACAATAATGTATTTACAATGACATAGTACAATGATACCTTTACAATGATTGTATGCAGTGCTGCCCACTTGAAGACTTGATAGGATGAAATTATTGCTGATGTTATGAACCTTGGTTGCTGCTCTTTTCATGCTACACTTTTCTACACCTTGCTTTGCTTTGCTGCCATAGAAAGTCTGATCCTTTGCAACTCTTGACAACACATGATCTATCTTTTTCTTTCCTTCTAGGAGCTCGATATTGAATCTGGTGTATCTCTGTTATTTGAGATCCTCAATATCTGATATTTGGTCCTATAGTAGTCCTCTGAGTCATCTTTTTGATGCCATATTTCTGACCCAATTTGGATTCTTCAAGAGAGAGTTATACCCAATCTCTCACAATGTCCTAATTATGGAATTTTTCATAAGATCACACTTGTACGGCGTGCCATGTGTCACTGTTTCTTCATTTGGATCTGAAATTGATAGAATCAAAATTACAGGCTATGCAATATCTGTCACATTTTACAAAATTTCAATCCGATACTCAAAGAGAAAGTTATAACGAATTTACCAAGGTCACTTCTTTGAGATGAATTTCAGGATCCTGCAAAAACCCTGACTTTGACAGATCATATCTCCAGAAATGTTACGCACCTTGATCTAAAATTTTTATTGCATATTCCTCAGGATTTAGGCTTCACCTCATAAAAATTTCAGCTTCTGAACCTTCATAGAAAAACAGTTAGAGCGAAAATTCCACGATGACCTGTTTCAGATGGCCGAATCCCTTGCATAAGGAGGAAATGAAGATCACAATTTATATGAATGCTTAAGTTGAGAGGGGCTTCAAAAAGTGAATGTGGGAGGGATTTTAGGAGCTTAAAAAATATTAATTATGAATTTTCAATGACCCATGGCCCAACCCCATGGTGTTTTAGCCCACTAACTGGGGGTACAAACTTCAAACATGAATATCTCTCAAACCGTGAAGAATTAAATGGCATGCCATATATCAACGGAAACATCTCGAAAAGTAGAAACCATAAAAAGCATTATTGACCCATAATATATTAATTTGGTAGGTCAAAATTCCCATGAAATATTGGGTTAGCCCCTGGTGTTGCTTGGGTTGACATCAATGACAACCGCTGATCAACAATCCGGTTATTCATGTCCTTGATAACCTTCTCTTGCAGTTGCTTCTCCTTCTTTGATTCTTCCACCTCTGTCTGCAGGGCTGCTATGATTTTATTATTTTGTTCCACCCTAGCCATCAATTCTTGAATACTCTGTTGTGTAGTGTGAGCTTGTTTCTACGAAACCTGTAGGTATGAGAGGGCCTTGGTTAACTATGTTGAGGTAGCGTCCACCGGGTCAGGAGCTGGGGTTACGCAGACATGAGTATCCCACTTTTCTTGCAAGTTAGTGAATCTCCGTCTGAGGGCAGCCAACTCTTCAACTATTTTTGCATTCTCGTCTCTTTCCCGAGCAAGGGTATCTGTGAGGGCTGAATTTTCTTTTTCTTCTTGAGCTAATTATTCGGGTTGCACTTAGTCCCCTCGAGGAATTTTAAGTCTCTTCTTCAATTCCAAGTTTTTGACCTCTAAATCCCAGATGATTTTTGTTCGGATTCCTTCCTTGTCGCTTCCCTTTTCGCTCATTATTTTCCTGAGGTGATGAAGGTTATTGCTAACCCCCCTCGCATTTGTCCTCTCCTTCTTCAGATTATCTACCACCTCCTTATATTTGTCTTTGAGCTTTCTTAAAGCAAGTGCAAGCATCATGAACTCATCCCTCAACATGTCTCCGATACATTGATGTAGGCCCAATTTATCGGTTAAGGGAACTTGTGACAAATTCACATTTACCTCCAGAGCCTTGTATCTGACTTCGTTAGCAGTAGGGTCTAACACTACCTCTGTGATAGAAAATATTAGTTGTTCTTTACCCATATCCAGCTCTGTAGTGAGCCGGGTATGATATTTTTCTACGAAACTCGCTAATTCTGCTCGAAGATTTTCCCTCACGGTCTTGTTTCTGCTTCTAATTTCTTCTCTCACTTCGGCTCTGCTTACCGAAGTGGCCTGCGATATCCCAGAGGGTTCTGAAGATGACACACCATCATAATTTACTTTAAAACCTACCTTGCTCTTATCTGGCTCGCCGTACCTGACCAACTCCTCCAGGGGTAGTTCATCCCAGAGGATCTCCACATCATTAATTTTTTTTTTTTGGTGGGATGAGATCCCTCCTCTGTATACAATCCATCCGGTTCTTCTGAAAAATCTGCTTCATCAGTCTGCCCTTTTTTGCTTGTGCCTGCTGAAGCGGTGTCACCCCTTCCTTTCGCTACCGAAGATTCAGTCTCCATATGCGAATCCAAAGGCCATGTGTCAAGGTTAGCTCTCCATTCAATGAAGGTCCTAGTCTCATGCACATATGTAGTGGACCTAATCTTCCTTTTCCTATTTGATATAATTCCTTTTGGGTCGTAGGGCCAGACTTTCCCCAACACTAAATCCATTCCCTGGAGCAACGTCTCCACTGTGGAGAGGGTGTGTCTTGAGTTCACAGTAAAAGGGCCGATGGTAGTAGGAAGCTTGAGGATATAACCCTTCTTATCGGGGACAAAGTGGAACTGGTCTGCCTTCATGGTTTGACGAATGTACTTGAGGGCGAAAACCCGCATGGCAGGAAACAACGGCAGGCGGTAAGGGGGTACATCAGCATCGTAGACCCTGATATTGGTATAATCATCAAAAAAATACCAATCCCCTGTGCTTTCTACATCGCCAAAATGCAACCAGTATTTTTTCTCGGGAAAAATCCTGGGTGGGGGACTACCATGAAGTATGGTATAGGCAATGGTCATGAACTCGTTCAAGAACCCTAAGTAACCTCTCCCATTTGGCTGCTGACATACTGAAATGTTCCACTCAAAGACGGTTCTGGGCTGGATGTTCATTCTGGAGATTTTTTCAAGACCCAAAGCTTCGAACTTGTCAGCATGCTCGAATAGAAACAGGTAAAAAACCAGTGGGCAGAAATGAAAAGCCCTCGAAGAGGACATTTCTTGAAATTCAGTCTGGATGGCCGAAGCTAGAAAGGTGGGAATATCCAGAACAATACCTGGTTGAGACATGAGCCAAAGGAGGGCTATACACTCTTTGGACACCCTCTCAACCTCCCTAAGACCTAACAATCTAGAGATGAGGGTGAGAACTGGTTGGAGGTTTGTAATATTCCAAATTTTTCCTTTAATAAATTGGAATATTAATTTTGTCTAAATTCACTTAGGAGATGAATAATTGGGTGAGAAGGCCCATTCATAATAAAAAATTGATAAAATCCCTCTATTATGAAAGGGGATCAGCCTTGGAACTAGATTTCACACCCTCATGTGTGAAAGGGGACATTTTTCAAAGAGGCTTGGTTAGGTTTGACCAAGTCAAACAACGCAGAGGCATGAGGTGGAAAGCATCTATGGGACAACACAAAGATAGAGGAGGGAATATTCCTTGAAGGAGGAAACCCTAATAGAGTGGGGCCCATGGAGAAGGAGCTCTCATGTGTTTAAAAGGAGGGCAAGGCAACCATTTTTATTCATTCATATGATTATTGATTTCATGTCTGCTTAGACATTTCTGCAATCCCGACTATTAGTTGAGTTGCTGTGCTGCTTAGCACAAGGATCTCTTGCTTAGGAATAATTCTTCTTTCTTGAGGAGCCTCTTGAAGGAGTTTTACTGATTTATCTCACATATAGGCTTGAGGCCAAGCATCCTCCTCCAGGACAACGTTATTGCTGCAACAACATAATTCTGTGTTGCAGGGTGTTGCAGTGAGAAGTCACAACACCTCTTCCATTGCTTGTTTTTCAGAGGGATAGTATTTCCTTCCTTTGGAGGATCAGTTTGGAAGCTACCAGAGCTTATTGTAGATATTGGCACTTTTCCAAATCATTCTATTCCACCTACAACACAGTTACCCTCTTAGATTGTGTTATTTTCATGGAGCACTTACAGTGAGGGATTGCAGGTTGATTTAAGGGTGAGATATCAAGTGTAAGGATCGGCCTTCCACTTAGGAGATCCATTGGAGGAGGTCTAATTTATATTGATCATCATCTTTAGCCTTCTCTATTTAGTTCCAGATTTGAGTTGCAGTAGCTGTGCAGCAACTCCAGCATTTTGACCATTTTGTATATTTCAGCCAATCCTTCATAGGATTGATGTATTATTGTTTCTAAGGGTTAGAGATTTTCTCCCCTACTGTATTTGAGCCATATCTTGTCATATCTTTCAGTTATTATGTAATATGGAGTAGTACCTTTTATAAACTGTGTCCTCTTAGCCTGGGTTTATGCAGAAATAGTAGTGTTCTTCTATTCTCATGTACATGTCTTGTTGAGGCTTGCATTGCCTTTCTTGAGTGGACGTTTCCTCAAGAACTTGTACTTTCTTTGCTACTATAATATTATTTGTTGGCTATATATATCTTCTTGTCTCACAGCTCATAAAATAACGCTGTTGATCTATTGTATGTTCATGCATTGGTTGTAGTCCCTCATTGGGAATTTTCCGAGGACATATAAGTGTGGGAGATATGTTTAGCCCACTTAGAAGGATTTATTTGAAGCCTAATCTTGGATTTAGCACTTATACACATTTTTCTAAGGGATCCAGGTCTTGGTTTTAATTCCCGTAGTAGCCATTACTGGAAAATTCGTTTTCCAGTCATGCCTTACTGGCTGTTCCAGATTTGGAATATTACAAGGTCATCAACAAATGAGGTCAAGCATACCATGTCCGAAGACAGAATGGAAGTAAGGTGAGAGTTTGTGATGGAGGAGAGGAACTCACTCTATTTCTTCCAAGGTAGTTTAGAGAACTGGTGTGACAGGGATAACTCGGTGAATGCGACATATTTTGGGCTGTGTGGGAAACAAAGAGCGTTCTTAATGAGCTCAGGAGATATTTGGAAAACCTTGTTTCCCTGAGCCGAGAGGAATATATCCCTACACTCTTCATAGGTGTCTCTAAGCCAACAAATGAATTCTGTGACTTAGAAAGTGGGTGGAACAATTTGGTAGTACAGGCCAGACCGAATAACCCTGAATTGGTCTTGGCCTTTGACATGAATTTCTAATAGGTTAGGCTGGATGTGGGAAACACTGAAAGGGTAATGTGGGTCACAAATGTGGGCCAATGTATCAGTAAGAGGGTCAGGTCCATGGATGGCCCTAACTTCATGATCTTGGGGAGTTTCTGGTTCATACTTTTTAGACTTGACTCTCCCGACGACCATTTTGAAAGAGAAAAAGGAAGGAAAACTGTAAGGAATAGGAATGGCTAAATACCTGTGACATGTGCGGAAAACCCAAGAAGGAAAGCGATGTGGGGGGGGGGGGGAGGGAGTTGAAAGTGACCTGCTTCTGTAATCCAAACTTTAACTATTGGGAAAAAATGTAAAAATGAGTGATTTACCCAAATGTGTCTTGGGTGGGGTTAAACAGGTCATATTTTATGAAAAACGAGGCTCGATTGACAACTAGGAGGGCTGACGTCATAAGGATGTCAAAATTGAGGCACATGGCACTGGGCTATTGGCTGTTTAGGACCGGGTAGGTGTGTACCACAACCTGGGTTAAAATTGGTACTGGTTGTGTACCAAGTTCCTTGACATACCTTAGCTTTGCCTTAGAGTGCACCACCTATTCATCTCGAGGGGCCCACCATAGAATTCTGGTGGGGGCTTGGGAAGTCCCTTCATGCTGTGCCATTGACCCACAGAATGAATGAAATGCGCCCCCACTGAGCTATGACGTCATGTAATTCTGGGGGTCGAGACTCCCTTCTCTCCATGCTTCCCTTGGTACCCCTGGAATGCTTCCACGTGGTAGCGCCGTTGATACTAACCTTTTATATGGTCCGCTGACCTTTTCACTTAGTTATAACACCCTTTTCAATGTATTTTCCACATAGTCTTTGTGCGGAGGAACAACATGTATTTGCCCACACATATCTTAAAATAGTATCCCCAAGTTCATTTCAAAATATTTTCTTGTCGAACCTTATGTAATGAGGGGTACCATAACAACACAACACACTTAGGTAATTTGATTTATCCATTAATCACAATTCCGTAGATCAAATTGGCAACTCCGCTGGGGAGTATTCTACCATTCCTAGTGATTTTGCCTCTGTTTATCCTCATCAGTAGCATATGCTTTCAGTTACTAGACATTTGAATGAACAAATTTCATTAGAAGTGTGTTTTTTTGCTCTGTGTTTCAATCCTTGTTGCGCCCAATGCACTGCTGGTCAAGACACAGTGCACTGCAGTGCAGTGTCTCCCACTCAGTGGTGCTCTGCAACGCACTGTCTCCCCTTAGAGACTGTGTTTCCCCCTCAGCCAACCAAATTCCATCTCTATTTTTCATCGCTATCATTCTCAGCCACTTGTTTGTTGTATTCTCAGATGTATGATACCTCTTAGAGACTAGTGAACTTTCCTGTTCTTCCTCCTTTGAAAAGTAAATTTGTTTAATGTATCTTTAGTGTTTTTATTTATCATTGGAAAATCAAATTCAAAGTATTTCATTTCTACAGTAGATCAATTTTTTTTTGAAAAGGAAATTGTTGTTTCATTCCTTGTTTCCTGTAGGAAAAATTTTAATTTCATTCTTCATCTTTCCTAGGATAAATTGTTGTTTTATTCCTCGTTTCTCATAAGAAAACACTTGTTTAATTGATTTATGCATATAGTTTCCCTTCTTTCATTCACATTAAGGGAACTGAAAAGAAAAACATGCATGTGCATATAGTGAATTGTGTGTGTTTCATAGCAACAAGTTAGGAAAGCTGCATTTAGTTTGCGCTCTTTGTTGTTTGCTCAAAAACCAATTGCTCTTTCCCTTAGTAGCTAGGATTTTCATTGAAAAAGCTAAATTAAAAAGTTTTCTTGACATTTAGTTTTAATTTTTAGGAAGTTCCATTACATCACACGGTGAACCTCAAATAAAAACTTTTAAAAAAGATCAACATAAAATTTATCTGAATTAACCTAAGAAAGCATTGGAAAATTAATGATAACATTTAGAAGGTCTAGGCTAGAGATGTGTTCCGATGTTGTTAAACATAGCAACTGTCGTTAACTTGTCTGCGATACATTCCGAGTGTGATACCTCACTCCACGTATGTAAGTATATCGGAGCTCGTCCATGTACCTTCGGGTATATCGGATGGTGTTCTAGTATGAAAAATATAGGGGGTGCTCTCACTGTGCAGTTTCACATTAGACAACTCTAATATGGACTTGGGCCTCCACGTACCTTCAAGTATATTTGGGAGGAAAAATTTAGGTTGCTATCCATACATAGGGAACCGAGTCAGACACCTTGTAACTTGTGATACACTGAACAAAATATTCGGGGAGATTGCATGCCCGTACTTCTCGGTTCGCCAGGAGGTATTCTACAGTTCACAATTACTTGGTAAACCTTTTGCCTAGAATTAAATTTTTATTTTGTTTATTTTTTTTTGTCATAAAATAAATCAGTCATCGTGGAAGAAGAACATCCCTCTCCCCGTCATTCGTGTAGAATAGCACTTAAACAACCTTTACCACTAGAAGCCATTTATGGTCGGCGAAGGCGACATTGTTCTACCGAAACCAGTACTATCAGTACCTCTGGTGTGACATCATCCTCACATATACCAGAGTCATCTTTAATTGTTTCTTCAAATCCTGGTTCATCTACTATTGTTGAGGCGGAGTCCTCACAGCTACCTGTTGTCATGATCCATCCAATCAGTGAGACCATACCTCCCGAACCCTACATTGTTCAACTGGAATTTGATTCGAATCCCATCGTTCTTTTACCAAAACATCTAGATCCAGAAGTTGAAAAAAAAAAGTTGTTCCTATATCGGTCACTCCACAATCGATAGTAGCCATTGAGTCTTCCATATCACGTAGTCAACCACGTGAAGTATACTTCGGGCCTGACAATGAAATCCTTCCACCTGGTTTGATTTCGATTGAAGAAATACCACAACACAAAACACCTTCGACTCCAACTCATTTTGGATCAGAGCTTTATATTTACGAGCCTTTTCCTCAATCACCTCACACTTCTTTCTTTGATCCTGTGTCAATTTGAGTTCCCGTAGATCCTGTAGGGTATACATTGGGTCATATGACCATGGCTGAGACAACATCTTCGGCTGTACTATCTATTCCAGTTGTGACAACACCTGCTCTTGTTACCCCATCGATGTTCACCACATCACCAGAGTCACATCTATATGGTGGCCCTTCCATCCAACCTGGTTACCAATATTTATCTGGAAACTTCTCTGGTACATCCTCAAACCCATGGACTTCACCAATGTCATCATATGGTATTCTATCTAGTACATCTCTAATGAGTATTAAACGACTTGATCCTTTATACACATCTTCAATGCAATATCAAGTTGGTCCATCTGGGTATATTCCATCCAGTACAATCTCAACCGGACTCTCGACATTTGGAGAACAATATATTCCATCCTATTACACTCCTAATGCTGGGGGTCAACCTATGGTCACCCATTTTGAAAGTAATTCATCGTTATATGGTCACCATAATGTTGGAATGACTATTTGTTAGTGGCAGCCCACTCTGCCCATCAAACCAAAAATGGTTGTGCAATCATATCAACTTGTTCAACCTGTTGCACCCACATCTACTCTGCATTTTAATACATCCTTACCCCTGTTACAGGCTCAAAGTGTTGTACCTCAACCATCTCAGGCAGGTCTTTCCACCCAATACCCTCAAGTATTGGGTCCTCAGACTCCAACTCCTTCGACTGGTTTACAACAACCTCCTATATCCAGAATTATTTATTCACAAGCTGGATTACCCTATTATGGGATGTCACAACCTCAACAGGATTTTACCTATTCAAAACCGGGTCCAAGCTATTCTAGTTTGGTTTATAATATTGGTGGATAGACACCTTGGCAGCCACAAGCGTAAATGCAACAACCCTCATTTCAACAATTAGAGTACCCAGGGTTTGGTCAACAGAATACTCAAGCGTTTTCTTATAAAAAAAACCCCTATCTAGGTTACCAACAAAAAATTCCTTATGCTTGTTCTCAAAGGCTTGTTGCCCAAGAAATTCCATCATACCTTGGCTATGCTCAACCCAACTTAATTCAACTTTTCCCCTTTGTTGCAACTTTAGAATTACCTGATTTAAACCAACTTACAAATGATCCAATCAGCTATACTCCTTGGTGGTCAGTGATACCTCCTAATTTTCCCTTGGATATTCCTAAGCTCAATGGAAATCCTGGAGAATACCTGTCAACGCGTGTTATGAATTATCATTTTTGGTGTTCATATAACTCCTTAAATGATGACTCCATTAAAAAACGTCTTTTCCAGCGTACACTCATTGGTTTGGTTTGGAAATGGTACATTGAGTTACCAAGAGCTTCATTTGATAATTTCACCGCCTTAGCTACTACCTTTCTGGCCCACTTCTAGTTACCCATACGATATGAAACTGGAATGGAAATATTGACCAATTTTAAACAGGATAATGCTACTCACATTTATGATCATATTCATGAGTGGCGTCATCATTGTAGAATGGTCAAGACATTTGTTCCTGATCAGAACCTTGCTGAGTGGTTCATTAAGTCCCTGTTACCATCTATAACTGAGTGTTATAGGTCAATTTGGGCACCATTCCTAATGACCTGGTTTGACTGGAAATCATCCCCAGAACCAATGAATAGGGTCTATCATCCCTTATCATTTCAGTTGCTACATGCCCTAAGACAAAGAACAAAGAAAAATCTTTCCTGAATTCCATTGCAAGGTTTCCAAGATTTGAAGTATATGTTATAACACCTATGAGCTCACCAACGCAGTCTCTCAAGGGGCTAAGTGCGTTGCATATGCAGGAAACTCCACTCAAGGTGCTCTACAAAGCACTTCCCGACACTCAAGGATGCATTGGCCAATTGGGAGCGAAATTATCATTGTTCCAGAATCTCCACTTGGCCAGTGCCTTGTAGAAGAGTGCATATGCATCAAACTCCAAATCCATGTGCCCATTTGATACCTCTGATCTTGGGAACATGTATTGCCTATTATTAGAAAGTCATTGATTGTAAAACTACCTTCATCTCATCTATAAATTGAGCACAGATCCTAGTGCTTGAGGAGGAAGAATTTGAGTAGAGAAATGCTGGTGGAATTTCAATTGAGGAATTGATTTGAGTGATATTCTGCTGGAGATATGTTCATTGTGATGAGACTGGGATGATTCTAGAGATGGTGACATCAAATCAATCACCGGTTGTAACCTCCCCTTCTATCCATTAATAAAGATTGTTTTTTACTTTCCCACATATGTATCTATATAAGCTTCTGTCTTTCATATTATGAATTCTTATATGATGTATATGGTTCATGTTTCATTGATTTAACTGAATAACTTGAATCGGCATCTGTATATTGATATATCTTTGCTGTTTAGTGTTCATTCTTGCAAGAAATATTTTGGCGATCTAACTTGGATTTGAAGCTACATCAAGAGCGACAGAAGGAGAATTGGAAGCGCTTGGACTCCAAGTGAGTTTCTTGATCTATTGTGTGTGTCTATTTACTGTTAGGAAAAGTATATGCGAAGTCTTTAACCTGTTGTTCTAAATGAATTGCAACACATTTAGGGAAGAATGTTTGATCCGTAATTCATAATTCTGCATAACAAATTGTCGACTCCACTGGGGATTTTACCCTTCATGCTTGGTGTATTTTGCCTCTGTTATCAACCCAATAGCATTTTCTCTAAAATATTAGGCTTTTTGAATTCAAATTTGCATTAGAAGTTTGTTAAACAGCTTGATTTTTTGTTCTCTGCTGCATCCAATGCACTGTTGAATAGGACATAGTCCTTTGTATAACACTGTCTCCCACTTAGGGGTGTGTTGCAACACACTGTATCCCCTTAGAGACTGCGTTTCCCCCTAGAACCAAGCAAATTCCATTTTATTTTTCATTGCATTTTCTTTCAGTTTGTTGTTCATTATGTTTTCAAAGTGCTTAATGCCTCATTTTGACCAGTGATTTTACCTATCTCTTCCTCATTTGAAAGAAAAGTTTGTTCAATGTTTATTTAAAGTGTTTTTATTTATCATTGATGAATTAATTTCAAAGTATTTTCATTACTGCATTAGATCTATTTTCTTTTGAAAATAAAATTGTCATTAAATTCTTCATTTCCTATAGGAGAAATTGTAGTTAAAATCTTCCATTTTCCTAAAAAGAGAAATTGTTGTTCAATTCCTCATTTCTCAAAGTAAAAGGCATTTGTTTTTATTGATTTAATGCACTTAGTTTCCTTTTCTGCATTCACATTAAAGGGACTGAAAAGAAAAACCTGCGTTTTCATGTAGCGGATTGTGTGTTCTACATAGGAACAAATATGAAAGCTGCATTTTAGTTTGTGCTCTTTGATTGTTTTCTCTCAAATTGACTTCTCTTTCCTTCTAGTAGCTAGGATTTTCATTAAAAAAACTAAAAGTGAAAATATTTCTTATCATTTTAGTTTACATTTTAGGAATTTCCAATACATCATCACGGTGAACCTTGAAAGGAAAATTGATAAACAAGATCAACTTAAAATTTACATCAATTTACCTAACAAAGCATTGGAACCATAATGATAACATTTAGAAGGTATAGGCTAGAGATGCGTTCTGGCATCGTAAAACATAGCAGCTGTCGTTAATTTTATATGATACATTCCAAGTTGATACCTCACTCCACGTACGTAAGTATATCATAGCTTGTCCACATAATTTTGGGTATATCAGGCGGTGCTACAGTACGAAGGTGCATATTTTCATGGTGGCCCTATGGTCCCATAAGGTTATAAATCTTTATCTGGAATTTTTTCTGGTGCATGTTCAAACCCATGGACTTCACCAATGTCATCATCTGGTATTCTAACTAGTAAACCTATAGTGAGTACTAAATGGCTTGATTCTTTATACACATCATCAGGGCAATATCAAGCTGGTCCTTCTGGGTCTATTCCATCCAGTACCATATCAACTGGACTCCTTGCATTTGGAGAGCAATATTTTTCGTCTTATTATCCTCCTCATGCAGGAGGGCAACCTTTGGTCACCCACTTTGACAATACTCCATCATTTTTTGGTCAACCTAATGTTGAAATGAATGTTTTTCAATGGCAACCCACTCTACCTATCCAATCACAAATGTTTGTACACTTGTATCAACCAGTTCAACCTGTTACACCCACATCACTTCCACTTGTTAATACATATTTACCCCTGTCACAGAATCAAAATGTTGTACAACAACCATTTCAGGCGGGTCCTTCAACTCAATGCCCTCAAGTATTTGGCCCACAAAATCCAAATCCTTCGCCCAATTTACAACAACAACATGTACCTAGAATCATATATTCAGAAATTAGTTTACCATTTTATGGGATGTCACAGTCACAACTAAGTTATAATTATCCCCAACCGAATCCAAGTTATCCTAATTTGGGTTATAAAATTGGTGGAAAAACCCCTTGGCAACCTCAGGCACAAATGCCTCAACCTTCATTTCAACAAGTATTGTACCCAGGTTTTGGTCAACAGAATCCTCAAGCGTTTGCTGATCAAAACAACCCCTATCTGGGTTACTAACAAAAGATTCCTGATGCTGGTGCTCAAAGGCCTATTTCTCAATCAATTCCATTATACCTTGGCTATGCTCAACCCGACCTTAATCGAAATTTTCCTTTTGTTGCAACTTTAGAGTTACCAGATTTAAATTGGCTAACTAATGATCCAATAAAATATGCTCGGTGGCCGGTGATACCTCGCAAATTACCCTCGGATATTACTAAGTTCAATGGAAACGTCGGGGAAGATTAGTCGATTAATGTTATGACTTATCATTTGTGGTGTTCATCAAACTCCCTGAATGATGGCTCTGTTTGACTACATCTTTTCTAGCGTATGCTCACTCTTTCGGCTACAAAATGGTACATTGAGTTACCTAGAGCTTCTTTTGATAATTTCACTACCCTAGATACTTTCTTTTTGAATAATTTCCAGCTACCCATACTATATGAAACTGGAAAAAAACTCTTGACCAATTTGAAACAGACTAATGCTACTCACATTTCTGATCATATTCATGAGTGGCATCATCGTCATAGAATGGTTAAGACATTTGTTCCTGATCAAATCCTTGCTGAGTGGTTCATTAAGTCCTTGTTACCATCTATAACTAAGGATGTGGCTAAGGGTGGCGTCGTCACTGAAGAGAAATTTATTGATCGTGCCCAATATTTAGACTTGATCTATACCCAATTTGGAACGCTCTATGAAAAAATTCCTAATGCATCACGATTTAATTTTACTGTTCCTCCAAAATTAAAGGAATCTCATTCCATAGATAGTTTGATTGGTACTGCAAGCACACATCATACTACTGCATCTGATCCTACACCTTCTTCCGAAATCAATGTCGTGTCATTTGACAAAGGAAAAAGTGATAAGAAACCCGAAATTAAGAAAAAAGGGAAATCTAATAAAAAGAAAAATTCTAACCCGCAGGAAAGATCATTTAATCAATCGTATGTACCTAGGAAGCCTCGTTATCCAGACATAATCTGTAACGAGGAACACTTTTTTCGGGATTGTCCTCACCACACCGAAGTCTAAAAAATAATTAAGACTTCACATGCGTCATTTGTGTTGACAGATCCGTTTCCAAATCCAGACACAAATTTGGTTGCTACGGATCCACCTTCTAGTCCCCAAGTACTTATGTTATCTATCACAAAACCTTCAACAAATATTTTTGTGTCAACGCGTCATAAAGATTATGGTAGTCAGGCAACTGATCAACCTACTACCTCGACTACGAATCTGTCTACGGAATCGATACCACCTACTGATATTACCGAATTGACAATTAAGCCACCTAAGGGAGTAATTCATAAATCAACATATAATCCTCGAGCAAGAGCTGCTCAAAATTATAATATAGTTGAATATTTGGCTCAATCCCCTTTAGCTATGTTTGCTCTTGAGGTATTACAAAATTGTCCCTCCCAAAAACTAGCTTTATTGTAGGCTATTAGTGGAAATGAGCCAACTGATTCTAATCTTGTCATCTTTAATCATACGGGCTATGTGCCACAATTACCAGCAGAATTGGAATTCTCCATACAAGTAAATGTTCTCAATCACCTTTTTCATCGCACTATTATTGATGAGGGAGCATCTACATGTATTATGTTTCTAAATTGTTGGAAGTCGCTCAGCTCGCTGTGATTATCTCAATCATCAACAACGTTGAAGGCTTTCGATGGAAGTACATATAAGCCTTGTGGTATTATTAATAACCTGCATGTTGAACTGGGGGGCAAAACAATGAATATTGATGTCAAGGTTGTTAACGGACCCCTTGACCATAATATTCTAATTGGAAGGCCATGGGTATATGCTATGACTGTAATTGTTTCTACATATTTTAGAATGATAGCCTTTCCATATAAAGGTACAATCATAGTCATTAATCAACTATCGTTCTTTGCCTCCGCTTCGCAGGTAATTGGAAGTGTTCCGTTTGTTCACATACCCCAAATAGCACTTCAGAACATTGGTGTAGGACTCTTAAAGGATTACACTGTCACGGGAACATTTGAATTACCGCTGCCTGCGACGTCGGTAGAAATTGCAAGTATAGAGACCTGCTACATGATCTCTTCCATTCCATCTGGCTTAAGGAAGAGTACGGGTGATTCTGAAATTGTTACGTTGGATGAGTTCTTGCCGCCCAACCCTATTGAGCTGGCATAGCAATCAATCTATTTGGCTTGGGCGACGAATCCGAAATCAGCGTCGTTCGTTGTTTGGGTTGATCGTTCCTTAGATTTTGGTACTCCATCTGATCCTTTTTCCTCAAATTTATTGACAAATGAGAAAATTTTGGAAACCATGATGTCAGAAGGAGAACCATGGGAAGATTATCATCATCATTCCCATCTTCCTAATTATGAAGAAAATTATCTTAGTGAACTATATCAACCATCAATCAAAAATTTCTTTTTGAATTCCTATTAATGCAATCGATTTCGAGAAAAATTTGTCAAATATTGAAGAAACCATTTCTATCGATATTTCAACCAAACCTGGAGTAGTAGAAAATATTCATGTCAATGTCTCTTGTTTTTCATCATAAATCGAAACATATAGCTCTCTCTTTCGTGAATTCTGTGACGTATTTTATTGGTCTTACGAGGAAATGCCAGACATAGATTATAGCATTGTTGAACACATTATTAATATGTATCCTGATGTCAAACCGGTGCGTCAATGCCTTCTTCGTGTTCATCTAAATATGGCTGCTGCCATTAAAGAAGAAGTTGAAATTTTTTTGTGTGTTGGTTTCATTTACCCTGTTCCGCTAATTGAGTGGGTTTCCAACATCGTTCCTGTCATGAAAAAACAAGGAGCCATCAAAGTGTGCGTCAATTATTGGGATGTTAATCTCGCTTGTCCGAAAGACAACCATCCTACTCCCTTTATCGATGAGATCATTTACTATTGTGCTGGATGTGAAATATTTTCGTTCATGGATGGATTTTCAGGCTACAATCAAATCAATATCCGCCCATAGAATCAACATAAGACAACATTCATATGTCCCTGGGGCACATTTGCTTATAGGAAAGTACCGTTTGGTTTAAAGAATGTTGGGGAAACATTTCAGAGAGCAATGGATTATGCTTTCAATGACATCAAGAACAATGTTCAACCCTATCTAGATGATTTACCCGTGCATTCACGAAATCAGACTGATCACCCGATGTATTTGAGAGACATCTTCTTACGCTACTGACATTACAAAATACACCTCAATCCACATAAATTTGTGTTTTGTGTTAGTTCTGGTTGTTTTCTTGGATTCGTCATCTCAAAAGAAGGAATTTGATTCGACCCATTGAAGGTTTAGGCCATTCTGGATTTTCCCGAGCCATCAAATTTAATTCAGATACAGAAACTTCAAGGAAAGGCTAACTTCATAAGAAGGTTCATATCCAACTATGCTGAAATGGCTAAAGGATTTACTCGGCTCTTGAAAAAAGGGGTTCCCTTCTATTGGGACCAAGTTGCACAAGCTTCTTTTGATGCTGTCAAGGCTACTCTTGTCTGGGCGTCATTAATGTATCCCCCTAATTATCAGAGTGTGTATTTCCTATATATCACCATGACTGATATGACCATTGCTATGGTATTGGTCCAAGCAGAAAATGGGATATAACATATGATCTATTATTTGAGTCATAATCACAATGATACAGAAATTAAGTATTCATATGTAGAAAATCTTGCCTTGGCAGCTGTTCAAGCTGTCCAAATATTTCGCCACTATATCATGTTCTGAAAGACCATTATCATTTCGGATTGCAACCCCATGAATTATATCTTATCATGTCAATTGATGGGGGGAAAATACTCAAAATGGATTGTCATGTTGTAGGAATTTGATTTGGAATTCATCAAATCCAAGTCAAATAAGTCTTTAGTTTTGGCTGAGCTTCTCTGTGACCTTCCCTCTAATAGTACTGCTACTATGTCAGAACCTTCAATTCCCGATGAGTCTTTGTTTCTGATTGGATCATATGATCCTTAGTATAGAGATTTCATCATTTATCTCCAAACTCAAACTTTTCAGCCTGACACCTCTCACTCTAAATAACGATGTATTCGATACCAAGCCAAAGATTATCTGATCGTTGGTGATACACTTTACCGTCGTGGTGTCGATACAATTTTAAGAAGGTGCCTCACTCATGAGGAGGCCGAAAAGGTTTTAAATGATTGTCATGCTAGGGCTTGTGATGGAAATTTATCTGGATATGCTACCGCACAGAAGATACTCTGCGCTGATTAATTTTGGCCTACCTTATTTTGCGATTGCATCCTCGCGGTCAAACATTGTCATGCATGCCAGATTTTTTATTGTAAAATACGCAAACTGCCAGCGCCAAGGCATCGTGTTGTCTCTGTGGGACCATTTTTGAAATGGGGTATTGAATTCATGACCTGTAACCCTCATTCATCCTAGGGGCATGGTTATATTATTGTCGCAGTATAATACTTTACCAAACGGGCCGAAGCGATGCCTACATTCAACAACACAGGACATAGAACTGCATTGTTTTTATTTAATCATGTTATTTCATGGTTTGGGGTCCCACAGGCTATAGTTACAGATCATGGGAAGCAGTTTCACAATCACATGATGATTGAATTGACTGCCAAGTTAGGATTGTCACATGATAATTCTACTCCTTATTATCTACAATAAAATGGACAAGTTGAGGCTATCAACAAGATTATTACACCTATGCTTCAACGAATGATAGGAGTTTGTAAGAGAAACTCGCATTTGATCCTATAATCAGCCTTGTGGGCATACCAAACCTCGGTGAGAAACACAACTAGATTTACTCCTTTTCAATTGGTATATGGTCTGGATGCTATCTTGCCTATCCAATGTGAAATACCATCATGAAAACTCGCAATCGACTTGGTACTTGACACCTCAGAATAAGAAGCACATATTTTTAACCTCATCCATCTTGATGAAATGCGTTGTGAAGCCTAATTGGCCAACAAAGCGCATAAGATACGTATAAAGGCGTAATACGACAAAAATGTCCACCCTCGCATTTTCTCAATGGGCGACTTGGTCCTTATTTATGATCAAGAAGTTGATGTAATAGGTACAGGAAAATTTGAGCCATTATGGCATGGCCCCTATATTTTCAAAAGAGTTCTTGCTAAGGGTGCCTATGAGTTAGTAGGTTACGATGGAATTCCGTCGGCGCAACCTAGAAATGGGTTGTATCTGAAACGTTACTATGCTTAATCATGAGCGTAGTAAATTTTTGTATTATATTGTATATATATGCTGTTGATTTTCATTTACTATGTTAGTTTGTTTTTTAGAGTTTTCTTGGCATTAGTAATCCACTTTACATTTCATTGCAGATTTCTGAATCTTTGGAACCATTTATTGGATATGCTGATGGTGCTAGTCGTAGTACACAGAATCTATCCTCTACAACGTGGGCCATTTTCGCTCCGAATGGTGAGTCACTGAGTTTTCAAGGGATTTGTATTGGTATACCGACAAACAATATCGCTGAGTATAGCGCGTTGATCGAACTTCTCTTTGATACCATTTGATTTGGTATTAACCGCATAATTATAAGGTTAGACTCACAACTTGTGGTATTATAACTTACTAGTGTTTATACTATTAGAAATCCAACACTGCATCATTTGTTCCTAAGAGTTTGAATTTTGGAAAGACACTTTGATTTTATTCAATATCAACACATTTCCAGAAATTTGAATACATTGACTAATTCTTTGGCTAATCAAGTTTTATAGAGACATTTTCAACGCATGTAAAGAAAACATTCACATAATTGAATAGGATTACACAATAAATAGAAGGAAAACATTGAAATCAAATAGATAGATAGTTATAGGTTTTACAAAAATTTGTGCCCAAGACACATTGGTCATCTGACATCAAAATGTATGCAATATGTCAAAATTAAACTAGTGGTGCTCATGGTAACATGCTATAGATCTAGCTATCCTATGTAGTAACCGCATCCAGCAGTTAGGAACACCTATAGTGTGGCACTGCAGTCGCATGGGTAACTCTTCAATCCGGAAATATGGAATCCCGAAGGTCAACCCCTCTATGTGCTGTCAAAGCTCAGTTAGAGTCTCAACCATGTCTAGATCCTAAAGGACTGCTCTCCCGACAACCCTCTCTGCTGGCTCATCTGCTCCATGCTCTGGTTCCTCCACCAGTTGAACTCGACCAACATCTGCATTACATCAAAAATTTAGTTTAGTCTTGGGAAAACATAAAATATACAAAAACATTGTATAAACATTAGGAACATAAAAAACATGGTCAAAACATTCTTACCTATTGCACCCCACTGAGCGGCGTCTGGTAAGGGTAAGTCTGGATCTCCTCAGAAATCAATGCCTGCGTATGCATACTTATCAATGGAGACAATCTGTCACCTGAACCAGGTGAAGAATGCAGTCGAGAACACAATGGTAGATTGGCTCGCATGCCTACCCATTAGTTCTACCCATCTTTGCATCCTCGAATCTCTAGGATTAGACACACCCAACATCACATGCTGAGGCTCCATCAGTGGAATCCGCTCTAAGGAAAATGAAATGAGGATCGTACCATAACTGAAGTTCTTCTTCCTTCCTCCCTTTTCTTTGTTCATTTGTTCCTTTATTTGGGAAATTACAGCTTTAGACTAGTTGAAGATTGTTGGCTCTATGCACTCTAGCGCATAATGCATATATGATCTATTCGCTACATGTAGTGTAATGGTGCTAGCAAGTTTTGCGATCATGAAACGAATGGTTCTCAATGGAAAATGTTGAACATCCCAGATATTTACCTTCCCATATTTTCTTGGTTCTTCCCGTGGATAGAAATATTGCAAAACATAATCTCTCACAGTCTCTCCTCTAAGAGCAGACCCTGAGAGGGAAATCGGGAAGCCTCTCCTCGACAAACCTGTGAGAAAATGTACATCCTCTATTGTAATAGGAACCACTTTGTTCCTAATGTGAAATGCCTCAGTATCCGGATCCCATGCTTGAACTAGGAACTCCAAGAGTTCTATCTGTTGCCTCATCCTTGACAAGCGAAAGTACTTTAACAACCCACAATCTCTTAGGGCTCTTACTGTATTGGGATCATTTAGGGAAACCATATTATTTTATTCATGATCTCTTTCTCTCCATGTAATCGTCATTATAGTTCGATGAAATTCTGAAACATAACCATTCGACTCATTAGACTCCTTTCAATGCAAAAAAATAGGAAAATTTTGGGCATAGTGCAAGAAACAAAAATGGAGATTGCGCCCAACACAATATTGAACAAGGGACAGTGCATTTCATATGCATCTAGACTTCAGTTTAGGTGCTCTACAATGCACTTTTTGATGCTCAAGGGTGCATTTCCCTTTTTGGAAGAAAAATTTACCCTAAGGGGCTCAAAACCCTAAAAATTTGTAGTGAAAGGAAATGAAATGATTACTGAAAGAAAGAGAGGGTTCATGGCACTAATATGGATCAAACGACGATGAAAAATGTCCATAGAATTGATCGCAATCAACAACTTAAGTTCGGGGGAAAAAACAGGATCAGAGCTCCAAAATGTAAATGGTAACTATTTAAATGGTAAAAATGAGTAGTAAAACTCTTTTTATTTAGTCATTTAATAGTTTGCAATGAATATTTATTGCTATGACTATGGTTTTATTATATTTTTATCATGAAACATGTATTTTTAATCCATTTGATGTTGTTCTGAACAGGTTTTACAACTGATGAACAGATTAGTCGTGCAGATTTATTTCAAGAATGATTTGACCACAAAGCATACTTTTTATCCTTATTTTTCAAGCTTTGTTAAAAAAGAAAAAGGATTTGAAGCGCACTTTTATCTCTTTTTCGAGCTTCAATAACAATGAAAAATGAACCCTTGGAGTCTTATTTTATCTCTTTTCAGATTCCAATAATGTGAAAAGATTGCCGAGCACTTGTCATTTCGAGCTCATAAAAGTAAATGAATTGATATCTACTTAGTATAAGTTTAACCCTTTTCCAGATTGAGATAGATTATTTACGAAAAAAGGAATACCTTGGTCAAACATCAATAAAGAGGTTCTCTCAGATATTATTTTACACTTTTTTGGATCTAATCGACAACTTTACAAAAAAAGTACTTATGGAGTTTTCTTTTCGTCCTCTTTTTCAAAATATTTAAATATGAAAAAGGACTGGGATGTCACTGTCGTTAGACTCGTTAAAACATAAAATAGTGACGGGCTTGTCGATCATGGAAAGAATCAAGTTTCATTCATTGCTAGACTCGTTAAATTATTAAATAGTGATACATTATTCACCCGAAGGGTTGAATTATAGATCAAGCATATGTTATCCTCCTCAAGCTTGTTAAAAAATAAAGAGGTATTGGTCAACAAATGACTGAGGAAAATCTGGGAAAGTGAACAGAACTTTTTACGGTAGTAGTTCGCTCTTGAACATGACACTTCACTCCATCATCGTGACTATTTGAGTTGGGTAATCTTCTTGACAGTTCATTCATACCTATGGTTCATCATACATTCACTTCGATTTTGGGTCAATGCTGCCAACTCATCTCAGTGTCACTGATATGTTCAAGAGAAGTCATCCAGTGAATACTCATCCTTCTGCAATACTCATAAACCTTCACTCCCATGAAATTCATCCCTGAACATTGCTATATTAAGTCATTTTTTATCTCTGAAATCAGTAGCTCCCATTTTGCAATAAAGTGGCTTCCTGTCGACGACAAATCATCATCCAGGAAGTTCACTTAGAAACATCATATTCCAGTACCATGAGGCTTGTTACAACATCGACAAGATCCTCGCTTTCAAATTTTTGACCAAAATATTTTGTTTGGTGTTCGACATCAAATCATATTTTCACGCCTTAGGAAATGTATTGCGGTACCTTTAGGGCCATTGACATCAATGGTGGTTCTCTCAAATTTTTTAACAACTCACCTCATTGGCTAGTAATCAAACAATGTCTTACCATGTTTGACTACAAATCATATATTCGCATGACTAGATTTGTACTCGAGTGATCGAGTGAACGAGATAAGAAGACCCCGGATCGAGTTTCAACCATCCAGGCTGCCATTTAAGGATTGTTGTACACATCATCTATATGGTGACCTTACATACATATCGTCATCCAAACATGGGCCTATATTTTTAGGCGTGTCTGTATTGGGCAACATTCCAATGTAGAAAACTTTCTGCACTATGTACATGTTATTAGATAGTTTATGTGATGAGCATGGGAATGCCTTAAAAAATTATGATCAGGAGGATATATCATGATGTAATGTGATTGTAAGATTGATGCAGGTCGCCACTCCACTTCAGCTCCAACCCATCACAGTGTAAAGCATCTCATTCAAAAAATATTTTATTATTATTCTGACTTCATGCTTTAGGGGGAAATCTGTTATAGGTCAATTTTGGCACCATTCTGGATGACCTAGTTTAACTGGAAATCATCCCTAGAACTAATGAATAGGGTCTATAATCCCATATCATTTTAGTGGCTACATGCCCTACGACAAAGAACAAGGAAAAATCATTCCTGACTTCCATTCTAAGGTTTCCAAGATTTGAAGTATATGTTATAACACCTATGAGCTCACCAACGCAGTCTCTAAAGGGGCTAAGTGAGTTGCATATGTTGGAAACTCCACTCAAAGGTGCTCTGCAAAGCACTTCTCAACACTCAAGGATGCATTGGTCAATTGGGAGAAAAATTATCATTGTTACGGAATCTCCACTTGGCTAGTGCCTTCTAGAAGAGTGCATATGTGTCAAAATTTGAATCCATGTGCC
Source organism: Pinus albicaulis (assembly GCA_034641835.2). Taxonomy (NCBI): domain Eukaryota; kingdom Viridiplantae; phylum Streptophyta; class Pinopsida; order Pinales; family Pinaceae; genus Pinus; species Pinus albicaulis. The sequence continues at coordinate 1,318,740,118 of CM076578.1, read as the reverse complement.
CATTTGATACCTATGAGCTTGGGAACATGTCTTGCCTATTATTAGAAAGTAATTGATTGTAAAACTACCTTCAACTCATTTATAAATTGAGCACAGATCCTAGTGCTTGAGGAGGAATAATTTTAGTAGATAAATGCTGGTGGAATTTCAATTGAGGAATTGATTTGAGTGACATGCTGCTGGAGAGATGTTCATTGTGATGAGGCTGGGATGATGCTGGAGATGGTGACATCAAATCAATCACTGGTTGTAACCTCCCCTTCTATCCATTAATAAATATTTCTATTTACTTTACCACATATGTATCTGTATAAGCTTATGTATTTCATATTAGGAATTCTTATCTGATGTATATGGTTCATGTTTCATTGATTTAACTGAATAACTTGAATAGGCATCTGTATATTGCTATCTCTTTGTTGTTTAGTGTTCATTCTTCCAAGAAATATTTTTGAGATCTAGCTTGGATTTGAAGCTATGGAAAGAGGGAAAAAAGGAGAATTGGAAGTGCTTGGACTCTAAGTAAGTTTCTTGATCTGTTTTGTGTGTCTATTTACTGTTAGGAAAAGTATCTTCAAATTATTTAACCTGTTGTTCTAAATGCATTTCACCACATTTAGGGAAGAATGTTTTATCCATAATTCATAATTCTGCATAACACTGAGGATGTGGCTAAGGGTGGCATTTTCATTGAAGATTAGGTCATTTCTCATTCCCAATACTTATATTTGATTTATACTCAATCTAGCACACTCTACGAGAAAATTCCCAACACACCACAATCTAATTTTATAGTTCCTCCTCCATCTAAGGAATCTCATGTCGACGACGATATGATTGGTACTACAAGCACACGTAACTCTACTACATATGATCCTACACCTTCTTCTAAAATTTATGCCGTGTCATCTGACAAAGGAAAAAGTGACAAGCAACCCGAAAGTAAGAAAAAGGGGAAAGCGAAGAAAAATAAAAAATCAACCCCGTAGGAACGATCATATGATAAAAAAACTGGAAACAATTAGAAACCTCATTACCCTTGCATAATATGTAATGAGGATCACTTTTTTCGAGACTTTCCTCACCATGCCAAAGTCTCAAAATTTCTTAAGACCTCAAATACATCTATTGTGTTGACAAATCCATTTCCGAATCCATACACAAATATGGTTGCTACGAATCCAACTTCTAGTTCCCAAATGCTTATGCTATCTATCACAAAGCTGAAAACTGATGTTTTAGTGTCAATGTGTAATAAATATTATGATATTTAGGCTAATTATCAACCTAATACCTCAATGCGAATCCGTCTATGAAATATTTTCCGCCAAATGCTATTCCTAAGTTAACAATAAATCCACCGAAGGGAATTGTCCATAAATCAACATTCAATCCTCGAGCCCGAGCTCCTCAAAATTATAATATAGTTGAATATTTGGCTCAATCCCCTTCAGTTATGTTGACACTTTAAAACTTGTCCCTCCCAGAAGTAGTCTTTGTTGTCGGCAATTGGTGGAATCGATCCTGCAGATTCTAATCTTATAGTCTTTAATCATACGGGCTATGTACCGCAATTACCAACAGAATTGGAATTCTCCATCCAAGTAAATGTTCTCAATCACCTCTTTCATCGTACTATTATTGATGAGGGAGAATCTACCTACATTATGTCTCTAAATTGCTGAAAGTCACTTGACTCGCCGTGCCTATCTCAATTTCCTACGACATTGAAAGATTTTGACGAACGTACATATAAGCCTTGCGGTATCATCAATAACCTACATGTCGAAATAGGGGGAAAAATAATAAATATTGAAGTCGAGGTCATTGACGGACCCATTTATTACAATATTTTACTCAGGAGGCCATGGGTATATGCTATGAATGCGATCATCTCTACATATTTTAGAATGATCGCCTTTCCTCATAAAGGTGTTATTACAGTCATCAATCAACTCTCCTTTTTTTCCTCAAGTTCCCAGGTAACTGAAAGTGTTCCATTAGTTTACACATTCCAACCAGCACTTCAAAACATTGGTGTAGGAATCTTAAAGGATTCTTCCCTAATGGGAACCTTTGCATTACCACCGCCTGTGACGTCGACAAAAATTGCAAACATAAAGACCTGATACATGATATCTTCCACTCCATCTGGCTTAAGGAAGATTACGGTGATTATGAAGTTATTACGTTGGATGAATTTCTACCGCCAGCCCATTTGAGTTGGCATAGCAATCAATCTACATGGCTTGGGCAACAAATCTGAAATCATCGTTGCTGATCGTTTGGGTCAATCGTTCATTAGATTTTGGTACTCCATCTGATCCTTTTTCATCCACTTTCTTGACTGATGAGAGTATTGTGGAATCCATGATGCCAGAAGGAGAACCATGGGAAGATCATCACCATTGTTCTCATCTTCAGGATTACGAAAAATATAATCTTATTGAACTATATCACCCATCGATCAAAACATTATTTTCGAATTATTTTCCTATTAATGCAATCGAATCTGAGCGAAACTTATTAAATATTGAAGAAACCATTTCTATCGATATTTCGACCAAACCTCCCGTTGTAGAAAACATTCATGTCAGCATGTCTTGTTCTCCATTAGAAATTGAAACTTATCGCTCTCTCTTTCGTAAATTTTGTGATATATTTTCTTGGTATTACGAGGAAATTCTAGGCATAGATACTAGTATAGCTGAACACACCATTAAAATGAACCCCGATGTCATATCGGTACGTCAACGCCTCCGTCATGTTCATCCGAAGAAGGCTGCTGCCATTAAAGCAGAAGTTGAAATTTTTTTGTGTGTTTTTTTCATTTACCATGTTACGCTAACTGATTGGGTTTCCAACATTGTTCCTGTTATGAAGAAACAAGGGACAATTAGTGTGTGCGTCGATTATCAAGATGTCAATATTTCTTGTCCAAAAGACAACTATCCTACTCCCTTTATTGACCATATTATTGACAATTGTGTTGGATGTGAAATATTTTCGTTCATGGATGGATTTTCTGGCTACAATCAAATCAATATCTACCCAAAGGACCAATATAAGAAAAAATTCATCTATCCCTGGGGCACATTCGCTTATCGTAAACTCCCATTTGGTTTAAAGAATGCTTGGGAAACATTTCAGAGAGAAATGGATTATGCTATCAATGACATCAAGCACATTGTTCAACCTTATTTAGACGATTTACCCATGCATTTACAAAAATAGACTGATCACTCAGTGCATTTGAGAGTTATCTTTCTACATTGATAACACTATAAAATACGCTTCAATCCACATAAATGTGTGTTTTGTGTTGGTTTTGGACGTTTTCTAGGATTCATTGTCTCAAATGAAGGAATTCGAATCGACCCACTAAAGGTCCAGGCCATTCTTGATTTTCCTGCACCATAAAATTTGCTTCATTTACATAAAATTCAAGGAAAGGCTAACTTCCTAAGGAGGTTCATACCCAACTACAATTAAATGGCTAAAGGATTTACTCAAATCTTGAAAAATGGGATCCCATTCCATTAGGATAAGGTTGCATATGCTTCTTTTGATGTTGTCAAGGATACACTTGTCCGGGCGTCATTAATGTATCACCCCAATTACTAGAGTGATTATTTCTTATATATCGTCATGGTTGATACGACCATTTCTATGGTATTGGTCCATGTAGAATATGGGATAGAACATCTGATATATTATTTGATTTGTAATCTCAATGATACGGAAGTAAAGTATTCATACGTCGAAAAGCTCGCCTTGGCAGTCATTCAAGCTATCCAAATATTTCGCCACTATATCCTATTCCAGAAGACCATTGTCATTTCAGGTTGCAACCCCATGAATTACACTCTATCACCTAAATTGCTGGGGGGGAAATATTCAAAATGGATTGTCATTTTGTAGGAATTTGATTTGGAATTCATCAAATCCAAGTCAAAGAAGTCTTTAGTTTTGGCTGAGTTTCTCTATGACCTTCCCTCTGATAGTACTGCTACTACATTAGAACCATCAATTCCTGATGAGCCTCTATTTATGATCAGATCATTTGATCCTTGGTATGGGGATTATATCATTTATCTCCAAACCCAGAATTTTTGGCCAGATAGCCCTCACTCTCAACAATGACGTATTCGATACCAAGCCAAATATTATCTAATCGTCGACGATACACTTTATCATCGTGGTGTCAATACGATTTTAAGGAGGTGCCTCACTGATGAGGAGGCCAAGAAGGTTTTAAATGATTGTCATGCTGGGGCTTGTGGTGGACATTTGTCTAGATACGCTACTGTGCAGAAGATACTCCGCACCAGTTACTTTTTGCCTACCATATTTCGCGACTGCATCATTGCAGACATAAGTTGTCATGCGTGCCAGAATTTGAATGTAAATTCCGCAAACCTCTAGCACTAATGCATCCTGTTATCGATGTGGGACCATTTTCAAAATGGGGCATTGAATTCATAACCTACAACCCTCGTTAGTCCAGGGGGAATGGTTATATTATTTTCGTAGTAGACTACTTTACCAAGTGGGTCAAAGTGATGCCTACATTCAACAACACAGGCGAAACAACTGCATTATTATTTTTCAATCATGTCATCTCACGGTTTGGTGTTCGATAGGCTATAGTCATAGATCATGGTAAGAATTTTCACAATCACATGATGAATGAGTTGACTGCCAAATTAGGACTGTCACATGATATTTCTACTCCTTATTACCCACAATCCAATGGACAAGTTGAGGCTATTAAAAATATTCTTAAACGAATGCTTCAACGAATGATAGGAGTTCATAAATGAAATTGGAATTTGATCCTATACTCGGCTTTATGGGCATACCGAACCTCAGTGAGAAATGCAACCGAATTTACCCCCTTTCAACTGATGTATGTTCTGGAAGCTATCTTGCCTATCCAATGTGAAATACCATTATTAAAACTCACCGTTGACTTGTTATTTGACACCTCTTCTGAATAAACGCGTCTTTTTAACCTCATCCATATTGATGAAACACTTCATGAAGCTGCATTGGCCAATGAAGCGCATAAGAGACGTATAAAGGTGCAATACGACAAGCATGTCCAGCCTTGCGTCTTCTTAGATGGTGACCTGGTCTTACTTTATGATTAGGATGATGATGTAATAGGTACAGGAAAATTTGAGCTGTTATAGCATGGACCCTATATTGTCAAAAGAGTTCTTTCTAAGGGTTCCTATGAATTGGTAGATTATGATGGAATTCCATTGGCATAGCCCCGAAATGGGTTGTATTTGAAATGTTACTATGCTTAAACATGAGCATAGTGAACTGTTGTATTATATTATATATATATTGTTGCCTTGCATTTACTGTCCTAGTTTGTTTTTCTAGATTTTTCTTTAAGTTAGTAATCCACTTTACATTTCATCGCAGATGTCTGAGTCTTTGGAACCATTCATGCTAGTCGTAGTACAAAAATATATCCTTTGTAGCGTGGGCTATTTTCACTCCGAACGACGAGTTAGTGAGTTTTCAAGGGATTTGTATCGGTCGTTCTACAAAAAATATCACTGAGTATAACGCGTTGATCAAAATTCTCTCTGTTTCCATTTCATTTGGTATTAACCACATCATTATTAGGTTAGACTCACAACTTGTGGTACTGCAACTTAATAGTGTTTATACTGTCAGAAATCCAACACTGCATCATATGTTCTTAAGAGTTCGAATTTTGGAAAGACATTTTGATTTCATTCAATATAAACACATTTCCAGAAACTTGAACACATTAACCTATTCCTTAGTGAATTATGTTATAGAAAAAAATTTGCAACACATGTAAAGACATATTTTCAATTCACATCACATAATTGAATATGATTGTGCAATAAACACAGGAAAACACTGAAAACAAATAGATAGATAGTTTTAGGTTTTTTTAATTTTTTTGCCAAGACACATTGGTAATATGACCTCAAAATGTATAAAAAATTTCAAAAGTAAATTAGTGATGCTTGTGATAACAAGCTACTGATCTAGATATCCTACGCAATAACTGCATCCAACGGTTATGAACACCAATAGTGTGGCGCTGTAGTCTCATGGGTAACTCTTCGATCCGGGTATCTAAAATCCCGAGAGTCAATCCCTTTATTTGCTGTTGTAGTTCAGCAAGAGTCTCAGTCATATCTAAGATCCTGAAGGACTACTCTCCTAAAAACCCTCTCTGCTGACTCCTCTGCTCTCTACTTTGGTTGACCCACTAGTCGAAATCAACCTACATCTGCATACATCAAAACTTTAGTTTAGTCTTGGGAAACATAAAAATACAAAAACATGTATAAAACTTAGAAAAAATTAAAAAATGTGGTCAAAACATTCTTACCAATTGCACCCAATCAACTGCTGAAGTTTGGGGGAAAAAAGACTGGACACAAAGCCCCTATTTCTCAAATGGTAAAAATGAATGATACAATCTCTTTTAATTAGTCAATTTGATTATTTCAAATCATATTTAATGCTATGACTATGGTTTTTATTCATTTTCTCTATGAAATAGGTATTTATAATTTTTTTGACGGTGTTCTGAACAAGTTTTACAACTGATACAACATATTAGTTATGCACATTTATTCAAGAATGACTTACAAAGCATACTTTTATCCTTATTTTTCAAGCTTTGATAAAAATGAAAAAGGACTTGAAGCACACTTTTATCTCTTTTTCGAGCTTCGATAATGACGAAAAAGGAACCCCTGGAGTCTTCTTTTAGCTCCTTTCAAACTCCGATAATGTGAAAATATTTCTGAGCACTTGTCTTTTCGAGCTTGTAAAAGTAAATGAAATGAAATCTACTCGGTATATGTTTAACCCTTTTCCGGACTGAGATAGATTATTTACGAAAAAGGAAAACCTTAGTTGAACATGGCTAGGAGGTTCTCTCAGGTATCATTTTACACTTTTTCAGATTTGAGTGGAAAATTTATGAAAACGGACTCATGGAGTTTTCTTTTGTCCTCTTTTTCAAACTCTAAACATGAAAAAGGACCGAGCTATCACTGTCGTTAGGCTCGTTAAAACATAAAATAGCAACGGGCTTGTCGATCATGGCAAGAATCAAGTTTCATTTATTTATAAACTCGTTAAATTATTAAATAGTGATGCATTCGCTTGAAGGGTTGAATTATAGATCAAGCATATGTTACCCTCCTCAAGCTTGTTAAAAAATAAAGAGGTATTGGTTGACAAATAACTAAGGAAAATTTGGGAAAGCGAACAAAACATTTTATGGTAGCAGGTCGCTCTTGAACATGACACTTTCACTCCATCATTGTGACTTTTGGGTTGGGTAATATTCTCGACGGTTCATTTGACATACCTATGGTTCATCATACCTTCACTTTGATTTTGGGTCAATGCTGCCAACTCATCTTAGTGTCACTGATATGTTCAAGAGAAGTCATCCAGTGAATACTTATCCTTCTGCAATACTCATAAACCCTCATTTTCATGACAATCATCCTTGGAAATTTCTATATCAAGTCACAGTTTGTCTTCGAAATCAGTAACTCCCATTTCGCGATAAAGTGGCTTCCTATCGACATCATCTCATCATCCAGGGAGTTACTTAGAAACATCATCTTCCATTACCATTTGGATTTTTAACTCATCAAAAAGTTTCTTGCTTTCGAAACTTTGATCGAAAGATTTTGTTTGGCATTTGACATCAAATCATCTATTCATGCCTTGCAAACTATACTACAATAAGTTGATATCCATTAACATCAATGGTGGTTCTCTCGTGTTTGTTAACAACTCACATCATTGGCTGGTAATCAAATGATGTCTTACCATGTTTGACTACAAATCATATATTCGCATGGCTAGAATTATACCCGAACGATCGACTGAACGAGTTAAGAAGACCCCAGATCTAGTTTCATCCATCCGGGATGCGATTTCAAGATTGTTGTACACATCATTTGTACGATGAATTTACATACATATCGTCATCCGAACATGGGCGTATATCTGTAGGCATGTCTGTATTGGGAAACATTACAATGTAGACGAGTTTCTGAACTATGTACATGTTATTAGATAGTTTATATGTTTATCATGGGAATGCCTTCCTCAGAAATTTGTGATCAAGATGAAAATATCATGATGTAATGTATTGTAATACTGATGCAGGTCACCATCCACTTAAATTTTGGCTCATCACATCATAAAGAATCTCATCCAAATATTATTATTATTTTCACTTCATGCTTTAGGGGGCAGTTGTTATAGGTAATTTTGGGCATCATCCCCCATGTCCTAGTCAAACTGGACATCATCCCAGGACCAATGAAATAGGGTCTATCATCCCCTTGTATTTCAGTTGATATATGCCCGAAGAGAAGAGAATTTCAATCATGGCTTCTATTGTGAGATTTCCAAGGTTTGAAGTATATGTTATATCACTTATTGGCTCACCAACAGTCACCTGTAATGGACTAAATGTGTTGTAGTGCAAAATCATCCATTCAAGTGTGCACTGCAGTGCACTTCTCGACACTCAAGGGTGCGTTGGTCACCTAGGAGCGGAATTATCATTGTTCCAAGAATCTCCACATGGCCACTACCTTCTAGAAGAGTCCATATGTGTCAAAATTCAAATCCAAGTGTCCATCTAAAACTTTTAAACTTGGAAAAATGTCTTGCATATTATTAGAAAGTAATTCATTGAGAAACTACCATCAATTTCCCTATAAATTGAGCACTCATCCTAGTGAAAGGGAAGGAATAATTTTGGTAAAGTTATGTTGTTGGATTCTCATTTGATAAGAGAGTGAAAGTACTGATATGTTGCTGGGATAATGCTGGATGTGATGGGGTTGGAATGAAGCTGGAGCATGTTGACAACAAATCGATCTATTGGTCGTAATCTTCCCCTTCTACTCTATAATAAATATTGTTGTTCATTTTCCCATACATATGTCTCTATTTATTGTGCAATGTATTCTTGAATGATGTATGTATTTCAGATCTAATCGATTTGATTTGAGTAAGATAAGTAGATATCTTGTATATTGCATGTTGTTTTCTGTTCTCTACTTTTGTTTGCAAGAATCGATCTAGCGACTTGCGTTGGATTGAGAGCGACGACAATAGCGACATAAGGATAAGGAGAAGTGAAAGAAACACAAGTAGGCTCCTTTCCCATCATGTATATCTATTTTTTTTAGAGAAAATGATAGTTATTCTTTCCTCTGTTGTTCTAAGTGATAAACACCACAATTAGGGAATTTTATTTATTCGTAGATCACAATTCCATATAAAATTTAGGATTGTTAAATGGCATGTAAGGCATCCCTATATCGTGGTACTTCTAGGCAATGATGTTTGTAATGCCCATAATTTCTACAGATGGCACATGCATGGTTGGTACACAATGCCTTGCCTTGATTTTGGGTGGTTGGTTCCTTTTTACGGGAACTTGTTGTTGCAATATTTTCCTTAGAGCTAAGGAGCGGTTTAGTTCATTCAGCTTCAGGAAAATGTGGGTAGGGTGGCCTACTATGTTGCATATGGCACAAGGTTTTAATTCCCATTGTATGGTGGGATTTTCTACCTTCTTCCCCTTTTTATTGGTTTTCTTAGTCGTAACAATCGGTTTTGCGACAAAAAATTCCTTAGATGGGATGGTTTCGACAGTCTCCTTAAAGGGTAGGGCCTACTCAGGAGTGAGGGGGATTAACCTTGGAGAGGTGACATTTGTGACTCCCGTCATCGTAGGTGGGACCAAGTACCAAACTGGTATTGAAAAAGATAAGTTTGGCAACACCACTATTGCCAAGACTTGTTGTGAGACAAAACCAGATGGAGGGTAGGAGAAAGGAGTTTGGGAGGCAACGTAGGCTAGAGAGGCTATCATTGCCAAGGTCTCAGTGTCGTTACTGCTTGTCTCTATCTCCAAGCTGGCTTCAATGCTTGATGTAGACATCATGCAAACCAGAGCCTCTGTGATATCAACTGATGGTTCTGGTATGACAGGGGGATCTCCTAGGAATGATCCAAGGATAGACGATGGTTTGAACTGGTTGGGTCCATATTGAACTGGTTGGGTCCATATTCTTGGTACCGTGTAAGTGTCTCAATAGATGTGTCTACATAGGGTAGAATGACATCGACATTCGTTAGGGGTCGCTTGTTGTGGTATGACAATTGGTCGATAGTAATGATGCGATCCTCATGGGGGAACATCATGGTTCAGAAGATGGAGGATGCTATGGTAGACATGGCGTACATATAACTCCGCCCAAGGAGTATATTGTAATCTAGTTGAGCATCCAAGACCTCAATGTCTATAAGGACCGTATTTCTAGCCAAGCATACTGGGACAATTTGATAGAGACTGACGGGAGTGGATGGGCGCCCATCATATGTTCTGAGTGTGATGACATGATGCACGTGGATGCACCCTCATCAATGATACATCGGTGGATAGTGATGTTTTGTACTGACACCGGTATCTGGAATGTGACCAACGAAGGAAGTCTAGGGGTGGATTTATCTAAATCGAAAGTCATTAAGCACGAATTGGCTGGGTTGATGGCGTCTAACGTGGAAATTAAGGCTTTCATTTTCTTTGGGCATGATTTTAATACTTCCAAATGTGACATGGTGGCTGGATATTGGGCTAGATCATCCACAATTCTATATTTATGGGCCACTTTGGAGTGGTTTCCTGCTTTCCTAGTTGGTCCCTTAACCATATTTGACAAAGGTTCAATAGGTATCTTCAATATAGTCAGCGGTGCTGTTTGTGCACTTGTGCTAACCCCTGACGAACTGGTGTCTGGTGGGGTATCGCAATTTCACTTCCGTGTTTGAAATTTTTTTTCTTCACCAGTCATGTAGATTTCCTGGATGTTTTTTTTGGAATCATCGGGAGTTATTTGCTGCTGTTGGGTGCTAACATTACCTTGGTGGGGGAAGGGCTCCTGCATGACAACTGTCTACTGTGAGGATCCCCCTTGTCCTCAGTTACCCTAAAGCTTCTTCAGCTCGGGGAGATTAGGACAATGGTGAGGGTGATGGCCATACTCACCACATATTGCACAAGAGTGGTTGGTCTGAAGATTCGCCCTCTTGTTCTGCCCTTGGGAGTTATTTGGATTCTGGTTTTGATTTCGGTTGGAGTTTCCCCCTGCCTGAGATTATGGAGGGAATTGTTGATTTTTTCCCCCTTGTGTAGGACATCCATTTTGTTTGTTTTTTGATTTTTTCCTTGCCGCGTTAGGATGATAACTAGGATTTTTCTGTTTATATGATTGGCCCGGTTATGCCTGGGAAGGTTGAACAAATTTCACCTGTGCATTATTCTGCATTGGTGGGTTTTGTGCCGGGGATTGGGAATATTGGGGTCCTTGTCCCTGGTTTGTGAATGGCTATTGGGGGGGAGATCTTTCGTCAACATTTTTAGCTACTTATTGGGTCCCCTGTGCAGGAGGGTATGGTCCTCCCTACTGATGATGGTACAACTGTGCCCTATTAGTCATGTTTTGCAAAGGTGCAGGATGGCTTTGATGGTAGCCCAGTTGCAGGATGTGCTGGTTAGGATCATATGTGTAACCAGGGTACTGAATACTATTTCATGGGTGATTTTGGATCAGTGACCCAATCAATCTGTCTACAGTGTTCGACACACCTAGAAATTTATTATCAGTTTGTAGGTGCGGGGTGTTAAGCGAGATGTTATAAATGTATCCTAAATGCGTGTAAATCAACTAGTGCTGCTGGGTTTTACTGATGGCATCCTCTTTGGATGTAGGTTTTTGAGTTGTTACATCTTTTGAAATCTTTGCAGTGTGAGTTTCCAGGAAAAGGTCCAATAGAACTCAATCGTCGAGTTTGGCTTTACACAAACTATGACGTTGCTGCCATTCATGGAGGTGGTCCGATATATGGAAGACTGGTGTCTATCTAAAATGTGTCAGTAATTCCATCCGTGAATCATGGTGGATGGGTAACAAAAATTATGTGAGGAATGCGGTAGTGAGGGTGCTAAAGGTTCCATGTGTAGCAGAAATTTGCTCCACATACCATTTTGTAGCTGGTCCGGTTAGGGTACGCTGAAATAGTATTAGCTGAATAGAATCATCAATGATACTGTTCGACAAACACTATAAGTGGAAAGTCATTATATGATTTCCGAGGTCTTCCACTTGCTTCCCTTTGAATTTTGGAATGTCCGAAGGGAGCTTTGTGGGCATGGGGGGCCATGTAGGGTTGTGTGCAATGGAGTCATTCATCAACTTGGTTAGATTGGGTAAGTTCAATGATGATAAGAAAGGTAACTATGGGTTGAGTGCCATTGTAGACTATGAAAACACAGTGTTCTGGTTAGATATGGGGTTTGTATGTGATATACCTGACAGAGTATTCACATGGCTCCCCAAATGGGTAGCGCTCCTCTGCCCCCTAGGGGTTGTGGGAGGAGTGGTATGTGGTGACCCTATGGGGGTTTCCACTGGTGTGGCATTGGGTGACCCTTGGGGGTTCCCAACTAAATATGCCCCGATAAAGGATGAACTAATAAGGGTGGCGGCGTTCCGTCTTTGACACCGAAATGGTGAAAGACCTGGAATTCCTCCCGCTAATGGGGGGAGGTCCAAAAGACGTCTAGATCGATGAGGTCCCCTTGGTTCCATTATGGTGTCGACTAGGTATGGTTTTGGAAAAAATATTTAGTTCTATGAGAGGAGGGAGATTAATATATAAAAGAAACAAATGTGACCACATACATAAAACAAAGCAAAAAAAAAATTTAATTTTCCTTTAAATTAGTTCTATGTGATCAATCAATCAAAAATTGGTTTTGGCTGTTTTTGCGCGTGATACTCAAAATCCTAGAGACCTAAATGTCCTCACACTCTCAATTGTAACTGGGCCTTGCGAAGATATATTCTAGTGGGTACTGGGGCTAACGTCATGAAAGAACTGGTGATGCCTTCTAGTAGCCAAAGAATCGAACATGGTAATGGGTAGAGGATCTAGTGCTGCCTGCACTGTCACCTATAGGGAAGGATGCCCTAGATTTGGCCACTAAGTACCATCATCCCACGTGAGTGTTTGAGTCTTGGGATTCTTGGTAAATCAACTACCATTACTGAGCATTAGATGGGTCAGGTAGCCCCAAATAATACCACACGCACTAGGCCTAAGATTAATGCGCTCTGAATAGGGTCTCTGTGGCACTCGAGTTTTATTTTCCGTGGGCAGATAAATGGATTTAAAGCTACCTATTCAGTAAAATTCTATGTCTCAAGATGTAAACTGGCCATGGAACCTTATTGGATGCCTACCCCCATGGTCCTAACCTAAAATATAATTTTCTTGTGGCCCCTGTGGGGAAATTTAATGAGTTCACTTAGGTTAATTTTAAGGAGACATTATTTCACTTATGGTGCGGAAGTGTGTGAGAAAAAAGAGAAAAATCACACGGTTTTAAGATGTGGATATGCGGTGATCCTTTAAATGTCCCCTATTAATATATGTTTTGATTGTTCCTTCCAATAAGCAAATCATATGCGAATAGTGGGCCGCTTACAACTTCGCCTAATTAATCTAAATGATTAACTAAAGGGAGATGGAAAATTATCAAAAGGGAGCTTTCATATGCTTTCCCAGGGTCACCAAAAGGTGCAAGGGAAGCAATGATTACTTGCTTCTCTTAAGATAATTAAGTCCTGGTCCCAAATCCTAGTGCAAAAATTCAAACTAAAATTAATGATCTAACTAGGAAAAAATGAAAACTAGCTAAGCATATGTGGATTAGCGCCACTTACTCTTGATAATTATCTATGTGTTTTTGGTGTCTATTTTCACAAAATGAGTTAATTCAGATTTCAAAGGTGGATTTTCGCCACTCGATTTTCCCCTACTTAAACTATGTGAGTTTTGTGAAGATTAAATTTAAAATATAAAACTATGCAACTAGCAATACTAAAATGCAGCCAAAAGAAAGTTCTAAACAGTCATGGGACACCAAACACAGTGTTGGAATTTTTTCTTTGGGCTACTAGTCACTTTACAATTGGGGAATTGAAGAAAACCACTGAAAAAAATTTGGTCTTTGGTTTCTGCTCAGAAATGCCTCAGACAGGCGCACAACTTTGTGTGCAAGTTAGAGCTGAACTCGTGGGGATCACCGTGTCTGTCTGAGTAAACAACACGTGATTTTCTTGCAAATGAAATTTCCGGAATTCCTAAACTGTAAATATTCACTGTGGGTGAATGAGGAGAGAAGAGGAGAAGGGGAGTTGTCCCAGTAACACTCCAGAGAAGAGAGAAGGTCCCTGCAATAGCGTAACCACTTAACTAAAAGGTAAAGCAAGTGGAGTCACCAATCCTGTAGTGGTGGTTTTGGTGCACAAGTGTACCAATCCACCGATGCTTGGTAGGAGTGGACGCGCCTACAAGCTATGGTCACAGGCATAAAAAGATGGTTAGCAGGTTAGTGAGAACATGCTAATATATATAAAACACACTAAATTATGGAATGTAGTATGCATATAAAGACAAGAAACATAACTAAACTAAAACAAAACCAAAAGCTCACAATGTTTCAAACGTGACAATAATGAAAATAGTGGAATCAAAGTCCCCTCTTATTGTCCACTAATAGTAAGAAAGATAAAACATTACACTCTTGCCAAAGGATTCGTAGAACTATGGAGTTCTAAGACCCAATGCAAGGAAGTTCTTACCCTTTAGCTGATGTTGCAAGGTCTCTCTCTTCTCCAAAAGATTGAAGTTGTTTGGTGGTCAGCAACCGAATCCTCACTCAACTGTTTCTTTGGATTATACACTGCTGGCTTGCTCATGAGAAATTTGGCCAACATAACAATGTGTTCTCATTTTTTTCATCTCATGGTGGCAATTTAAGGAAAATTCAAATCCTTGCTCCCTCTCTTGGTACACTTGTGGATGGTGACCCAAGAGAGAGGGTTGATTCCTTTGTGTGCCCACTTGATTCCTTTGTGTGCTCACTTGAGGTCCCAAGGTGGCTTAGGCAGTTGTCCTTGGGTGGCTTCAAGTGGAGGATCATTTCCTGAAGTGTGTCAAGTGGTCCTGGAAAGTGACTTCCGACACTCCCATGACCGCGTGGATTTTTGAGGGAAAGCCGCAGAGACCAACGCACCTATTGAAGAAAAATGCATGCAACGTGCATTTTGCATGTGCCTCTGGTGCGAAATTTTATTTTTGCCTCTTGACCTTAGAGATTTTTAAAATTTTTTAGATCCTCTAATGTTACTCAGCCCTGTAAATCATTTTGCGTGACATTTACTAATGTCATTTTTTCTTGTTAGATTTTCCAATGATAACAATTTCCTTCATTCATTGTGATGAGTCACTAATGAAATGTGTCCATCATCATCTCAGTCACATCACCATTGTCATCATTCAACTCATTTCATGTAGTGTCACCATTAGGTTTTAGGGTCAAAATCATTAAAAATCAATCATTTCACCATTGAATTCAACATTGAAGGAGTATTAATATCGAAAAATTCTCAATAAATGTTTTAAAGTGTAATTTCATTTCAATCATAAATGTAATATGTTTCTAAAGTTGCAATTTCAAATCAAAAGGTAAAAAAGACTTGGTGGGGCCACTTATCCCAAAAGTGAAAAGTGATTTCCAAAGATGAAAAAGACCCAAAAGAGTTTTCATTTTCTCATTCCATCCTCAAGAAACCTATCTCCAACAAGAAAAATCACTCTCACCCTCAAAGGAGCAGTTTCATTGCCCAAGAGTGCTCATTCCTCCACTGTGCTGTGCATTCTCCTAAGCGTTGCATTGCGCTTTCTCATTTTTGGCACAAATCACCATTTGCAGTGGATTCTTCATCAGCTAATAGTTTCCAGTTTATTAGTGATAGGTAAGTGGGCCATCAAAAACATCTCTTGTGTTTTCATTTTGTGATTGGAAGAAGAAATTCCCTCTTCTAGGGTTTCTAGTTCATTTTCTTGGTTTCATGTTGATATTGATAAATTGCAGAAATAAACCCTCAGATTGGAGCTCAATTACCTTCCCTTACCTATTATACACTTTCCTAATCATTTTCCCCACCCCCTACTCCTAATTTTCCCTATTTTTATACAAACTCGAGCCTAAACTAGACATTTCTAGGTTAGGATTGTATTTTCCCTCTTTGGACCCCTTCCCCTCATCCATTCCCTCAAATTTCAATTTCCCCTACTCCCTAACATCTCTCCCTACCCCCCTAAATTTTCTCAAGAATTTAGGAATCCCTCAACCCCTTCACCTCACTACATTCCCAGAAATTACCCAAATCCCCTATTTTCCCCCTTCATTAAACCCTAATTCCCTTTCCCAATGAGCTAGAGTCAGTAATGGATTCTGAAACCACTGAGCAGAAGAGGCATAAGGGAAATAAAATCAATAGGTATGAGCCCACTTCAAAAAATGAGGTGATGTCTTCACCCTTCCTCAAAAAATCATTTCAAGATGATGGTTGCCTTGCCTTTTGCCAAAAGGTTGAGGAATTTGGTTCTCATGACAGAATCATGAGTACTTTTGCCACTAGATTGAGGAGAGAAAAGGTGACAATTTTAGGGCTGGTGTTCACTCTTTGAACAAATATTATTGCCTCAGCCATAGGGTTTCCAAACAGTGGAGAAAATTGGTTTAAGAGCAGAGACCTTGACCTTGAAAGCTACAAAATTTACTTGAAGCCAACATAAAAATCAACTCCTAAACACATATTTCCATTTAGGCACTTGATGGAAAAGTATGCCCCTCTCATGAAATTGATCATGAGGTACTTCAAATGTGAGGGAAGATACTCAAGGCTATATCAGTATCATATGAGACTCTTGATGCATTTCACCGGTGTGAAAACCCTAAACTTACCTCATTACCTCTACAAGAGCATGGTAAAGATGGCTGAGAAAGTAAGGAGAATGGGAGAGAATCAACATGCTAGTTTGTGTCACCATGGCTTGGTGAAGGTCTTGGTTTTCCATCATCTATCACAAATCAATTTGTCATGGGAAGGTTTTGTATATTGAAATTCTCTTTTGTCTTCCCCAACTCAATCTAGTGTTTCTCTACACCCTTGGTTTCACCAACATATCAAGAGGTTGCTTCCTTAAGAAAACCTACCAAAAGAGTTCCTAGGGCAGAGGTGACACAAAATTATGTCAGAGGTAAGAGGCTTGTGCATTCTATAGATATTTTTGAAAGGGCCAAGCCTACATCGACTAAACATGGATCATCATCACACCATGAAGCACCATTGTAAGATGAGGATCCATTCCATCTTGACACCTACATGGCAGACTTGAAGGTGAATGACGAGAACAAGAAACCAGAGAAAATCATCTTCGCAAAGGATTATGAGATCATAGAACTTAAGGAGAGCTTGTCAAAGGCCAATTTCTTGGTTTCATTATTACACCAAGAGAATATGCAATTAAAGCTAAATCAACTACTCTTAAACAAGCCTAAAGTTGATTTGATCAAAGATGATGTAAAAGGTAAGGAAGTGGTTGATATTAATGATTCATATGATCAGGAAGGGCAGGTTAGAAGAAATATACCAAGGAAAACAGACCTAAAGAGGGTGTTAGGGTCCTGTGATTTGGCCGATTGGCTAGCCAAATGACGATGTAACATCAAACCAAGCTTTGGAGCCCAAGGAACTAGCCTTCCTGGACTCAAAGAGGGCTCTCTCTATATGTGTAAAAGATGTCGGTGTGTTTACTTGCGGTGTTCTGATATTAGGCTAGTTATGAAGTGTGTTTTTGGTATTTTTAGTTTTTAAGTTTGTGAGGGATAAAACTGATCAAATACATAAACTGGATAACAAGATGCAGATAAATTGGGCTATGGGGTCAAACAGGTCAAGGAAGCTATGAAGTGATGATGTAAAGCTGCTGTAGGGCCGATTTGATTCACGGTAGAAGGGATCTCTGGGAAAAATGGATTAAGTGGACACTAAGTTGGTGAAAGACAAGGGATTTCAAGTGTAACTAGTTGATAGCAGACATAAACATGTTATAGCAAGCCATTAATCATGCTAAATGTAACTATGAGCTAATTAGAACATTGAAATCAAACATTCCAGCCATACATAGAGGTATAAGACCCTCTAACTTCGGGAAATGGCTACCAGACTTTGGGGAAAACACATAAGACAAACTAACAACTCATAAACTACGCCGGAACGCCTAAACATAGTCTCTAAGTCATTGGGCACTTTGACAAACAAGCTTTCATGGTTTTAGGCAAAGGGCTAGATCGGGACTAGGCCTCCTTGGTTCAACAAGATGATCAACAAATCAGTCAAAGAGAAAGTTTTATGGACATAACTATGGGCAGCTAATAGGTAGGTAGGGAAAACCATACATCCTACTCAACATACATAGAACTTATGAATAAAACTTAGCAACAATACCTTAAGTTACTAAAGAGCAACTAAGAATTCTTTAGCATAACTAAGGAAGAAGAAAACATCAAGCTATGAAGATTCAGGGATTTTGAGGTGCCTCCATGGGCATATCTCAAAATCAATCTCTACTGATCTATAGCAGCAAGAAATATGTATTATGAATGAAAACTAGAAGACAAAAAACATATCAAGAAACACTATACCATTCTACCATGTCAAGGAATCCATCAACAATCCTTCATCATTCCTCAAAAGCATCCAAGAGGCAGTCCAAAAATCATAACTCAAGTGTATTCTTCAAAGCTCATATGACCAATGTATTATTTCTTCTCTCAAGTTCAGCCTCTGATTTACAATGAGAACCATGGAATAAATAGGCTTGAGGAAGGAAAACCTCATGGAGCAACTAGCTATCCCATTGGCCAAGTCAAAATATCTAAACTTGTCCTCGAGGCTTTGCAAAGCCCAAGGCACAAAATATCCCATAAAATATCTAAAAAACTGCTAAAAACAGAAATTATATTGACTTTACATGATTTCCCAATGATAAAAATAGCTTAATGCACATTTGGGAAAAGCATATTTTTGGAGTTCAAAAATTACAAAAATACTTCATATTTATGCCTGAAAAAGGTCCCCTGACTTGCTGGATGCAATAGGCAGCCTTCCCGATGTCGAAATGAGGCTCATGAGGGCTTGATGGAAAGCTCTCTATGTCTACTTTCCGGCGCAACTAGAACCAACTCAATCCGAGGTCCGGAAGTCATCCAAAACTGTACCTGTGTGAAAAAACCCAGAAAATAGCAGACTGCTGATATGGCGGGCAGAATGTGCAAAATGAGGGTGTTTTTCGCCAATTTGAGGGGGCGAATGATCTTCAAATGCCCTGAAAATCGCTGGAGACCTGCTCATGGAATTATGGCATCCATCAGTATCATTCTCCTCCCTTGAAAACTCATCAAACTGAAATGGCGAAATTATGAGTTTTTGGCCAAAAACCCAAAAAAAAACCAAAAAACAAAAAGTTGTCGAAAAAGGCCCAAAATTGGCATGCATGACCCTCAAGGGTCCAAAGCAACATGCTCCGAAGCTGAGGCCAAAATATCAAGGGCTGATATGCTTTTCCCTTCCTTCCGTGCTAGGCGCTTCTCCTTTACCTTCTTCAGCTTCTCTTGTGCTGCCTTTAGTTTGCGCTGGGCAAACTGATTTAGCTTTTGGAAGTGGTGTGTCCTCTTCCTCTGCAGCTCAAGATCCCTGTTCGCCCTCTCAAGCTTCGTTTCCAAATGCTGGTTAGCTCTCTCAAGCCATGCTTCTTTGTTTTCCTCAATTTCCTGCTCAAGGAGGGCAGTGAGAGGAAAGGCTTCGAAATGAGCTTGTTCTTCTGCTCTCTGCTTTTTCAAGGCTCTTCTAAGCCCGATGGTCCTAGGCCTCTTCCGCCTAGGCTGGCCTTCCTCCTCTTCATCATCAAACTCGCCAATGAGCTCTTCAATCCTTACTTGCGCCCTTTCTGCCTCTTTTTTATACTTAATTTCCCTTGCCTCATGAATAGCTGCATGAAACTTCATTTGTTTGTTTTCAACCTCCAAGAAGTGGTTGAAATTCCTCGCCCTTTGAAGATCTTCCCGTAATACCTCAATTTGCCCCTCTTTGTGAATGAGGAGGTTTTCAAGGAGGCGGGCCTCATTGTCACTATCATCGCTTTGGATAGGGATAATAGCTAATTCACCTCCATGCTTTGTACTTTCTCCAATTTTACTTTTGCCTTTGAAAGCCAATCTGGCGCTTTTCCTCCTTGGCAAACTAGAAAGTGTCTTTTTGGGCAATTTCCTCTTACTAGGAACAATCTTTGCTACTGTTAAGGTGGCAGCTTTAGCTTGCTGTCCTTCCTCAATATCTTGTCCAGTTTGTGGCTCAAAAGGTGCTTCAATTGCCTGCCCAACCTGCTTCTCCTCAACTGCTGTTCCTCTTCCTGTATCTGCTGCTGTCCCTCAATATCCAAATGCTGTTGTCCCTCAACCTCTAACTGCTGCTGTTCCTCAACCTCCAACTGCTGCTGTTCACTGCCTTCTCCTTCTTGCTGCTGACTTGGCTGCCCAGTAGTCATTCTGAGTTTTCTAGGTGTGGGCCTACTAGACAAAGGCACTGGGCGATGGACAGGCTGAGTAGGAGACACATGAACAGGAGGGACAGTGGCAAAATCTGAATGGCTGATGAATGAATCCCATGAAACCCCTTTCTTCTCTAGCTGGTGTAAGAAGATAATCTTGATCAAGGAATGATGAAAAAGAGAAGGGATTTGCTGAGGCGGAGCCTTCTTTTGGACAGTAGATGCCATTTTGTCTATGCTCTTGGAAAAAAAGTACGGAAGGTTTAGTTGCCTGCTTCTGGTAAAATGCATCAACAAGCGGACATGGTAGGCATAAATTCGATTAAACCTCCCTTCACAAGTGAAATATCTCATTATGGCTTTCATCAGTGGAGCATAGCTGTCAAGAAGATAGGAAAAAGGGAAAATAGCAGTGATAGTTTCCCTATGTTCAGGCTTGATGAAAGGTTTGTAATCCTCTAAATCAAGATGAGCTTGTTTAAACCACTTTTCACCATGATACGGGATCTTGGTAGCCTTGGACACATACCTTGGGGAAATTTTGAAATCAAGACCCGCCAATTGGAAGTGTTTTTCCTTGAATCTCAAAGCGCACAAATGTGTTAGTGGCGAAAAACTCTTGACTTCTTCTATCCTCTGGCAGAAATCAAGATAGCCTACTTCATGGAAATTGAAAAGCACAGATGGGTGAGCATTGATTTCTTCCGTGGAAACAGGCTCATATCTCTTATGTGGACCGCTCCTGTAATCTTGCTTTGGAGGCATTCTGACTTGAACAAGCTTTGGAAGAGGCAAACTGCCTTCACTGTATGTAAAAATTCTCTGCTGGATTGAAACTGGTCACTATATTGTTTGAACAGATAGAAAATGTGGTTAGGATAGATTGCAACAATGTTTTTTGAATAAACCACCTCTACACTCCTTAAAAACAACCCTTCACTTCTGGATGCACTTCAGCCAGGCAAACTTTTTAATATGGTACCCTGTGTAAAGATGGGACAAACTGTTGTGTAGATTCCCTATGCATAGTTTTAAGCAATCACTCCTCTTGTGAATTTGTTAGAGGCCAACCAACACTTGTATTTGTGTCTCTAAGACCAATCTTCAAATATTAAAACCCTGCTCTTCAGAAATGGTCTTCCTCTTGAAAAATATCACAGTCAACAGCTCTTCAAAATGATACAATATGGTGAAAAGAAGGGCAGACCTATGTTAGGTGAAATATCAGTGCACAGTGTTTTAGGAAACACACTCTTTGCTTGTGAATTTAAGAGATTAACCGCCACATTTATATCTATGTCTCAATGTTAAATTCAATCATCAATAACCCTGTCCTTCAGAAAGTGTCCTGTTCATCTTTGGAAAAAACTCTGTCAACAAAATCTCAGTATGAAATAATACAGTGAAAGAAAGGCAGTCTGCTAAAGAGTGTGCTGTGAGAAAATGCCAAAATCACTCTGTTTTTTGAAGTCTTAGATGCCAACCAATACACCTAGCTCCTTGCTCAAGGAGGCTTTTAGTCATTAACAATTCTGCCCTGTATAGGTGTGCCAACTTTCCACTGATCTTGCATTAATTACAAACCATCATAAATATGTCTTAGACAGTAAATACACAGGCTGGGGTAAAAATGACAGAGCTTTAGAAGACTATCAAGCTTTTGGGCAGAAAATGTGTGAGTTTTCTTTTTCAAACAAAAAGAATGTCAAAACCTCTCTTACTGAGTGAACTTCACTGTTTTGATAATGTGGCAATGTTTGGAGGACTGTGTGAAAAGTTTCTCTTTTAAAACCAGAACCCTGTCTTTCTATAACAAAGTCTTCTTTGCAGCTTCAAAGTGTAAATCTCTGCCTTTCGATGTTTTGAAGACTTAAACAGGCTGCCCTTAGTCTTAACACCCACTCCTTTCCCGTAGATTTTTTAGATGACACAGTCAGTACTTCATCAAAATCTAACACTTCAGATCAGTGTGAAGGAAACATTGTTTTTCAACTATAATGACAAGGTTTTGAAGTTTTGCATGTGGAGTGATGAAAATTCGCAGCAGTTTTAATAGTGAACCAACGTTCTTTGAATCAAAACATCACACCTCTTCGGCGTTTATCCCTATCCTTTTCATCACATTTAAACCCTGGCTTCTACAAACTTGACAGTGGCTCCTCAAACCTTGGTAGCACTTTAAAATTTTGGAACCGGGTGAAAAACATATAGCATACCTTTAACTTCGATGCAAAATCCTCGTGCAGGGCTGGAGAAACACCGGGGGTCTTCAAAGCGTGCGCGACACTCCTCCAGCAAAGAACGTCGCGCAAAAATAGCCCTGGGTGGCCTGTCGGGTCGACCTGTCGGGTGGTCGGGCGGCCTGTACAGGCGCGTCGTGCTAACAAAGGCGGCCCGTGTAAATGCTGGCCCAGGCGCGTCGCGCAAAAACGCAGGCGCGTCGCTCGGCTCTTGCACTGTGTTACAATCTGCAAACTGACCGGAAAATTATTTCTTTGGTGCTAGGGAGGCACGGGATTCGTCTTCAGTTTTGAAAATGAAATTCTTACTCTCACACTTACTCTTTTATGTCATTTCAAACCCTTTTCAACGGTCACCTTCATTTTTAAATGTAAAGCAGAACTTTGGTTTGGATTTTTGCGAAGTTTTTACAGTCTTTGATCATTTTAACCCTTAGAGCATTTGCGAAACTGAGCTCATAACTTGTGCATACATCTGAAGGTTCTCGATGCCTTTGGATTGTCTAATCAATGGACCAACCCTTTATGAAAACAACAAAAAACTTAAAGCCAGAACTCTATTTTGTACACAGTGATTTCAAAGGGTGATTTTTTTAGTTTTGTCCTTTGGGGAATATTTCAACACCGAGCTTTAAACTCTGAAACATGTCTCCACAACCTTTATACTATTTCTGCCACTGTTTTCAACAACACTGGTCATAGTTATGATGCATAACAACCCCTTTTTAAAACTGTCAATGAAATACCTGAATACTGCTTTGTTCTTTGAATGACAGGGCTAGTTTTCCAACTTGTTCTGACAGCTTTTGGTCTTCGATGGTTTCTTCAACCTTCATCTACAGCAGGTGCCAAACTTGCTGACTCCATTTGGATTTGATCATGACCTTCTGATTTGATAAGGGCGCCTCTTTGTCAAAAACTTCCCTGCCTGTAGGTGTAGTATATAATACCTCTGTTCTTTTAAATAATAAAAGGTTGTGCTTATTTTTTAAACTATCCAAACAATGATCATATGCTGAATGACCTTTGGAACATAATGAACAATAACTCAAAAGGGGATATCTTCTTGGTGATAGAATTTAAAAAGCCCTGTCTGCTGGTTCTCTTTCCATGTATTTCTGTGCTACATCTGCCCTTTGGAATGATGACAACTGTGTTTGTTGTAAGACATCTAAACAGTGACAATTTATCAAAACAAACTTCTTTTGCTTATTCATAAGATTGTATACCCATTCACCTTGTCCATCTGAAAAGATAAGCTTGTAAAACAGGAAAACAAGACTCTTTGATACATAGTCACCATTTTGCTTTGACCAGTGTGTAGACCCTTTTTTGTAAATAGAATCATTTCATAACTAGAGTATGTTCACTGTTTTACCTCCTTGGTAATTTTTAACAAGGAAAAACCATTCATAATGCGCCAGAAATATTTGAAAACCTTGAACACCATTTCTTGAAAAGCGCTTCTTTGGACCTTTGGCATGTGATATTGGATTGTTGTTTAATCTTTTCCCTTAAGGAAACTGTCCCTTTTTGGTACCAATGACATATATATATTCAATATTTTCTCCCTTCCACTACAGGTACAGTCTGACAGACAGCTCTTTTGAATAGGAAAACCAATCCCTTTGTATCATAAACACTATCACTTACCTGTGCAATGACTTCTATTCAATATTTTGTATCCTTCCACTGCATTTTTAGATCAATCAGTTTCCAACAACCTGCAATGGCTTTGGCCATCTGCTCATACATGGAGGAGGCTCTTCATCAGGTAAGGTATCTGAAGGTTTTTTGACAAATCTGTTTGACACAGCTTTTCTCTGGATGTGATGGTAAGCAAACTACTTAAAAAACATCAATACTATCATTTCTTCTTGCAAACATCACTGTGTTTCAGCAAAAACCCTAGCCAAAGTGACACTGTTTCTCTGCACTGCTCTAAGGGTGACTGAAATGTCATCATTTGCTTTGGTCATCTCATGACAGATTACTTTGACAAATAGTTTCTGTGACTATGGAGGTCAGTGTCTTTTGAGAAACCAAGAAGTTTCTTTCTGCCTGTGCGATGGCATTTGTTGTCAGCATCTATTCCATTTGATCTTGTGGACAAACAGGCTTCTGATGATTGGAATTTTTACTAATGACAGGCCTTTCTAAAGTTCAACAATTCACATGACTTGAAAGCTTCAGATGACTTCCTTTATCAGACCAGACTCTCTTTTCCTTTGAGCTAGCATATTTCAACTCTATTCCTGTTATGATCATCAGTCACATTCATAAAACCTGGAGTCTCTGTTTCATTTGTTCAGTTCAAGGCAAACCTGGACTTTTGCAATCTTCCAAGTCAATATTGGCCAGCGCCCTCTGCTTGTGGATGAAGGAGGCGCCCTAACCCTCTGCTTGTAAATGAAGGAGGTTCTGGGCCATAACAATTTGCCAGTTTGCTGTGACAGTGGTGTCTTTCCGTGATTTTCATGCTGGAAAGAACTGTAAAGTCTGGACGAGTAGCTTTCTGTTTTGCAGACATATCTCAGGCTCAAGTTACATTTAGAAGCAGCTGTTCCTCTAACTGTAAATTCAAGCATTTACTCCATGAGATGAAATTATATTTCCTGCCTTTGTAGAAACCATAGAACACTGTGAAAAACCTAATAGTCAACATGAGATTGGGGTTTATGCAGTGCTGAGATCTAGGGGATGTGAGTGGCGCGACTTAGGGCTGCTTGTCAAATTAATTTGCAAAGTAAGAGGTCAGTCATGGTAGGTCTATTGCAGATGGAGGCTTTTTGGCTTTTTGATGATTGCCAAGGGTAAAATGTCTTAAAGCGCCACTTCCTAACATAGGGGAGACTTTTGAAACATATGTGGATCTGCCTTTTAAAGCTGATGGGCAGATCAAGAAGGCTGAAGCTAGATAGGATAGTGATAATGAGGTTTTGATTTCGACAGGGGTGGACTGAAAAGTAGAAAGGCAAAAAAGTTTTAGGAGGGTTTTCTAGATGACATATTGACATAAGGAAAACAGTTTCTAGAAAACTCAGCTATAGATATAGTCATCACTAACATGTAAAAAATACTGATGGCTAACAGAGGGCACTTGAGCAACAGAAAGAAGCATCTCCACCAAGAACTCAAATGACAGTTGATCAACTAATCTTCGTAGAAATTGAAAAAAAAGAGGTAGGATGGCTTGATAGAGTGAATTTCCACATGGAAATTCTTCTGCATAAGGAAAAGAGGAACAAAAACATGCAAATACACATGGCCATGCATTGGTACACAAGAAATCAATTCTCTCAGGTAAGAATTAGGCAGTTGAAGAAAAATCTCAAGGAAACCCTAATGAGGAAAAAAGAGAAGGATAAGTTGGATTTTATTGTTGAAGCTTCCCTCATAGCATGACACATCATCATAGGAATTCATGGAAAAATTTTGGTGAAATTTTGAAGAAATTTTGGAAATTTTTGGTTTTTGATGCCTTTTGGCTAATTTTGAAATTGTAGAACAGCCAAAAGCGTTGTGCTTTTTCCTCAAGCATCCAAATGCCAAAAAATTGATATGCCTAGATAACTGTTGACCCATACATGTCATATATCCACTTTGGGTGCCTTGTCAGCAAACTGGTGGAGAGAAAATTTCAAAAAAGGGGTCAAAAACACACTTTCTGCCACTATTTTGAAATAAGCATTGTAGTTTTGGGAGTAGCTGTGGGAAAATCCATTTTTCTCCATCATGTAGTGTCCATTTGACTTTATTTAGGTGTATAACGACAATTATACATCCTCAAACTTCCAGAGAATCTTTCAGAAGTGGATTTAAAGGATGGGAAGGCCTCCAAAAGCCTCTCACGAGTCAGGTGCTGCGCTTTATCAGAAGTGCATTGCACTTTATTAGTCAGGCGCTGCACTTTTCCCCGTGTGCAAGTTTTCAAGGTTCTTAGTCAAACTTGGTATAATGATGCAATTACTATTTTTTATTATGGATTTGATGTAAATATGATGTAAATGGGCTTATTATGGTCTCTTTGATGTAATTTTTTACCTCATCTATGAGGAGCAACTTAATCAACTCTATTTGGAGGGTTTTTTCAAAACTCCTTAGACATTAGGGTTTTGTTGAGAGATATTTGTGAGCTATTCCTACACTAAGGGATTCAAACCTTGAGAGAGGTGATTTAAATTTGATTTTTAGTTATTGTTGTGCTAATATTAGTTTTAGATTTTTAATGAAAATGCTTATGTTTTCTTCTTGTACAAGGGTTTATAGATGTGCTTATGGTTGATAAAAAAACAAACTTGTGGGTATTAAGTTGATTTCATGAACATAAAAGCATGGAAAATAAATGTTGAACAAAAACATAAAAAAAACAACAAACCATAACAACTGAATCAATAATACATTTTTTTGATGAAGGAGTTCACCCCTCCTGGGCTACAACTCCTTGGTCCAGCTTCAATGGCATGGGCCTTTGTATTAGATTAAATTGTGAAAAAATGATATTTACAGTCTCTTGTTGCCTCTAAAACCTACTCCAATGGCTCTAAAACATCACATCTACCAAGAATGACTCTTCCTGAGCCAAAATTTGTTGAAAATTGGCCCAGTTATGGCAAAAACCAATTTTCCTACATTTTCTCCACTAAATCTGGAAAATGTCCAGCTAATCCTGCTAAATTTGGAGCTCCGCCTAAAAATGAACCTCTGCTAG
The DNA here is from genome assembly GCA_034641835.2 of Pinus albicaulis. Taxonomy (NCBI): domain Eukaryota; kingdom Viridiplantae; phylum Streptophyta; class Pinopsida; order Pinales; family Pinaceae; genus Pinus; species Pinus albicaulis. The sequence continues at coordinate 1,318,712,590 of CM076578.1, read as the reverse complement.
TTTTACCTCTAGATTAAATGCAGATTAACACACAGTTAATGACACTTAGTCAAATAAGCGCGTCATTAACTGTGTTTTATCCACACTTAACTGTGGGATTATATTAGTACATAAGCACGGGTTATAATACGTTAATCTTGGATTAGCAATAATAAACAAGTTTGTTGTTTCAAATTTTCTCGTTAGTTGTTAAGCTTCACACCATGGTTCTACGTTAGATTATATGGGAGGGGGCTAGCTCCGTCTAGACCCCCATTGTTGGCACGAATTAAATTAAAATATATGTGGAAGTGCATATGGGTTAAGACCCATGTAGTGTAGCGGTAGAGAGTTGGAGTAGCATGGGGGTGGTCGTGGGTTCGATCCTGACCCCCGCACTAACATTTTTATACGCCATATAATATATAAAACCAAAGTTTAAACCTTGGCTTATAATCCATACACCTGTCCGCCATTAACGCACTTGTCCACCAAGTGTGGTAGCCTCTCGATATATATAGTAGCCTCCGCCACATAGATAGAAGCCTCTTGCCATATAACAGTTAGTCTCTGCCAGATATAGATAGGTTCTTCACCATTGAAATGTATTCCACCATATGTATAGACTAAGGTTTCGACCTTAGATCCCAAAAATAATATATGCCATCCATAAATAATATACGCCATCCATATGTCTATCTAAAACTTTGGAATAGGAGAATTCAAAAAATAATCCAAGGTTGGATGGGTCCACACCAGAGGGGACACATTGCGGCCTTTGGTTTCACCACGTGTCCAGCTCTAGTTGGACTACTCTAACCAAAAAAATTTCTCATTCAACCTTAGAAACAGATGTAAAAAAATTTCAATTCCAAAGTTCATTGGTGAATCTGACTACGACACTTGTCATAGTGTCATTGGACTAAAATTGGAGAATATTCCCTGGATATTCCTGAAGTGCTGACTGGACTGCCATGTCATCAATCTATCATTGTTCTGCACATTTTTTACCTGTTTGGGAAAATAGACAATAGGTCATAACTTCTTCATTGAGAGTCGGACTTGGACGAAACGAATTGCATTGAAATCCTAGAAACTAGCTCTACGCGGTCATTCTGGTTTGGAGCATTTATGAGCACTTTCATTTTTGAGCTAAATACTAAGCCTTTGATCAAGAGGGGGAGTTGTTTTTGAGTCTATATGTATGTATTTTTTAGTCATTTTGATGGCTGGACATCAGAGGGTGAAAATCTTGTAGCTTGTACTTCATCATTTTATACAAGAAATCAAAAGACCAGTTGCAGCTATTATTTAGGAATTCTTGTGTTGTGAATTTTTGATATTGTTTTCTCTCTGTTATATTTTTATATGAATGATATACTTGTATCCTTACCATATATTTCTTCTTTAGTGATTTTCCTAAGAGGTTTATAAGCATAGTTATTTTCGTGGAAGCTCTGTTTTTGTAGGAATTTCATTTTGTGTAATTTTCCTTCTTAATTAATGAATTCATGGTGCACATGCTCATTATGATCTCTTGCTCTTTCAAACCCTACACTACGTCGACTAACTCCTAAATTAATCACAAAAGCATAACTATATTGTGTTAGGTCCCTATAATACTAGTGTATCCCTTTATTTTTGTTATTGTAGCCTCCTTATTGTTATTTTTGTACCCGTGTAACCCCTATATGCTATTATTGTGCCCTTACATTATTATTGTTAGGTTGGCTAGGATTATATTGTGGTTCCATGGACTCCTATATATAGAAAGGATTTTTTTTCACTTGTATCATCCAATAATTGTTCATTTGTGTAATGTAAAGGAGGTTTTCCCCTCGAAGTGGCTTATTTCTAAGGCGTTGATCTCTCTTTCCTTCTATTTTTGGAGCTGGTTTCATAAAATTTGGTATTCATAGGTTTGGATTATAGGGTTTTGATACTCCAAATAGGTCATTGTGGAATTTTTGCTATAAATTTTTTTCTACGAAGGTTCAGAAGCTGATATTTTTACATAGCAAAGCCGAAATCCCAAGGAACGTTGTATAAAAATTTTAGACCTTGGTTCACAATATTTTCAGAGATATGATCTATGGAAGTTATGGTTTTTTTCAGGCTCTCGAATTTCACCTAAACTGGTCATTGTGAAATTTTTGCTATAATTTATTTTTCTACAAAGGTTTAGAAGCTAAAATTTTTACAGAGCGAAGACGAAATCCTGAGGAACATCATGTAAAAATTTCAGATCTTGGTTCACAATATTTCTAGAGATATGATCTGTGGGTTTTTTCAGGCTCCCAAATTTCATCTGAAAGAGGTGACTGTGGGAAAATCATCATAACTCCCTCTCTAAGCATCAGATTGAAATTCTGTAAAAAGTGGCCGCAAGTACATAGACTGTAGTTTCCTATGTATCAATTTTAGAGCCAAAGGAGGAAACAATGACACGTGGCATGTCGTAAAAGTTCTCTCTACTGAACCAATCCATAATTAGGTCATTATGGGAGATTGGACATAACTTTTCCTTGAAAAATCCAAATCAGGTCAGAACTGTGGAATTCGAAAGAAGATTTAGAGGGCTACTACAACACCAAATTTCATATATTGAAGATTTGAAATAAAATAGATTATTCAGTTTCAATATCGACCTCCTCAAAAGCAAGCAAAAGGTGTGTATTTTTTAAACAAGTTTGCATAACATTTGTTTGAAAAATTAGTTTGAAGTGATTCCAAGGGCATATTAAATCATAGATATCAGTATTGAGTTATATAATTCCTCCCAAAAATAATTCCACACCAATTAAGCCCTCAGAAATCTATACTATGACGCATGAAGAGGAAGAATTGTAGTATGAGATATCAAACTTACAGTACCAAGTGCAACAAATTTTGATCTTACAAAGAGCAATAAAATATGACACAAATGGTTTAAAATGAAAAATGGAGGCTAAGTTGGAAGGTTTGAAGGATAAATGAAAGCTAATATGGATGATAAAATCGTAGAAGATCACATCGAGCATCAATAACAAGTTCTCGAACTTGTTTAAATAAATTGATCCATGTAATTCATCCAATAATTCATCAATCATAGGAATGGGAAATTTATCTTTAATATCAAGCTTATTGAGCTCCCTATAATCCAGACACATGTGCCATGATCCATCCTTCTTGTACTGTGCTTCCAACAGAAAATTAACTTTGACCAGTTTTAGGTACTTTAAAGCCTCAACTTATTTCATGATCTTCGTTCAATTCGCTCTTTTGGACATAAGGATATATGTAAGGCCTGATGTTTGGAGGAACAATTTTTGGAATCAAATGAATAGCATGATCAAGATCACGAATAGGTGGGAGTCCTTTGGGAGTTTCAAACACCTTGGAATGATTGTCCAAGACTTTTTGGAGATATGGAGAAATAGATGATTTTGATGTTGGAACTTCTAGTGAGCATAATTGTGAAATTATGCCTCATTGTTCTTTCTTCAGAAGCTTTGTCATGAAATTAGAGCTTATTATATTTCTCGAATTCCTTGCAATACCCCGTAATTCAACTTCCTTTCCTTCCGAAAAAAATTTCAAGAAAAGTTCTTGAAAATTAAAAGCTACCGTCCCCAAAGATTGTAACCATTGTACTCCTAGTACAACATCAACACCTCCCATTGGAATGGAAAGAAATGGACTATTAAATACATATTCTACTATGGTTATCTTGATATTATGGCATTTTCCAGAGAAATTTATAGTTCCTCCATTTGTAACCATCACTTGACATTCTGGTGCTAGGTATAGGAAACAATTCAATTCCTTGGCTACCTTACAATGAATAAAATTATGTGTACTACCCGAATCAATCAACACTATTACATTTTTCTTCTTGATATGTCCTTCTATCTTGAGAGTTTGAGGAGTGGTAATTCCTGCTAATGAATTACATGATATGGTTAGACTCATTTCTTCTTCTTATAGGGTTGGTTCCTGGTGTATATCATCTTCTTTTGAAGTTTCTTGTTCATTTTCTTCCTCCTTTTCACAATATATGTACAATAATTCCTTCTCAGTACACTTATGAACTTTAGTGTATTTTCTATCACAACTGTAGCAAAACCCTTTTTCTTTTTTTTCTTCCAATTGTTGTGGTGTCAACCTTGTAGGTTGTGGAATTCTAGGAGTATAACACTTCTATATTTATAGATGTGAGTGGTAGGCTTCCTTGTCACCATAATTTTACATTCATTTTTTCTTGCCAACCTGAATGCCTTCTCCAATGAATCAGGTTCCCAAACACAAACCTCATGTTGGATGTTATCCTTTAAAGTCCCTATGAAGACATAAATCCTGTGTTCCTCTGGAATATAAATTACCCTTATAGGAACTATATAACTCAATATTGATATATATGCTTTAATATGCCCTTGGAATCACTTCAAACTAATTTTTCAAACAAATTTTATGCAAACTTGTTTAAAAAATACACACCTTTTTCTTGCTTTTGAGGAGCTCGATATTGAAACTGAATTATCTCTGTTATTTTAGATCTTCAATATCTGAAATTTAGTGTTGAAGTAGACCTCTAAATATTCTTTCGAATGCCACATGTATGACCTAATTTGGATTTTTCAAGGAAAAGTTATGTCCAATCTCCCACAATGACCTAATTATGGACTAGTTCAGTAGAGCGAACTTGTACGACATACCACGTGTCACTGTTCCCTGCTTCGGCTCTCAAATTGATACATAGGAGACTATAGTCTGTGTACTTGTGGCCACTTTTTACAGAATTCCAAATCTCAAAGGATAACCTAACTTTGGTGCAGAATCGAATGAAACAACAAGAAGATCAACATCACAACGAAAGAAGTCCTGAAGGAGTCATAGAAACAAGAACTCGACAACTACCAAATCGATCAATTTCAGAGTATCTCAACAAGTGGAAGAGCTTACTCGTTGAAGATTCCACATTAGAGGATGAGAATTTTATACAGAAGCATCTAGAAATAATCAAGCGTTGAGGGTGACACTTGTTTGAAGGAGAGGGTCATGTTAGGTCCCTATAATATTAGTGTATCCCATTATTGTTGTTAGTGTAGCCCCCTTATTGTTATTGTTGTACCCCTATAACCCCCATATTGTTATTATTGTGCCCATACATTATTATTTTTAGGTCGGCTAGGATTGTATTGTGGCCCCATGGACTCCTATATATAGAAAGGAGGTTTTTTCATTTGTATCTTCCAAGAATTGTTCATTTATGTAATGTAAAGGAGGTTGCCCCATCAAAGTGGATTATTTATAAGGCATTGATCTCTCTTTTCTTATATTTTTGGAGTTGGTTTCATAACATCTTTCTCCATTATATCTCTTGCAACTGTAACCTTTGATACTTTGACCTAGTTCCCTGATTTTCATCCCTGATCCAACAGAAAAACCCTAAATATTTCAAAACCCTAGATTTGAGGTTCTATCGTAAAATCCACTCTTGATCTAGTGAAACTCTTGGCTGTGACTTTCATAGAGAGAGCCCTCTCCGATTTGGTAGGGCTAGCTTCCAAACTAAAATCTTGGTTTGAGGTTACCTTCATCTATATCCTTTCAGCCTTGGGACATTGTGGAGGCTAACATTTCTAGTTCCATTCCCAAGGAGATAAGTGACAAATATTCCCTGGGTGTATTATTATATTTTCATTGGATTCTAGGTATGTGGGTGATAGGACGTCGTTTCCAAGAAGGCTGATTCAAGTTGCAGAGAGCCAAAGTGTAGAAACAAGTCAACATTGGCTCCTAAAAGGCATATATGATCGAATCTAGATCCACATCCAGTATATCCCTTTGAAGATATATAAAGGCTCATAAGAAAAGAAAGACGTCATCATTCAAAGATTCAGTCAAGTTAATCTACTTTGGTAAGGTCTATGTCTATACCTTCAAAATTTCTTTCACTTGAAGATATTCCCTTTGATCTGAAGTTCGAGTTATCACTCTTTAGATCCAAATATGAAAAAAATTCTCTTCGAAATTGTATTTAATCCTTTAAGGCTATTTGAAATAACATCTCTGTCTAAAATTGTATTCGACCCTTTAAATATTAAAGCAAGTTTCTCATCCGTAGAATCCAATTTAGAAGTAGATTTTGATAGGAAGGTTTGGAGTCAATTTGATAAACTTCAAAAATTAGAAAACCATCTTCAATATACCTCAGAGAAGGCTTTCATACAATATCAGCAGGGGCTCTTGTCTGCTAATCATCTTTCACCTTCATCTATTCACAATTCTACGACATCCCCTCACATAGCTGTTTCTACATCATCCACACTTCTTCCTACACAACCACCTCTCATACCAGCACTTCCTATTGTGACTACTAGCCTACCTTCTAGAACAATTATGGCCAGATTTGCTCCATTAGTTCTTCCGGAACAACTCACTGATTTAGCTCAGAACTATGGACAAAGGTTACCTCTTCTTGATGGAACCACCGAGGTTACAACTAGGAAACACATTGACAAAATCATATATTTAATAGATTTAGAAAAGGTAGACAATGATGATGCGAAGATGAGAATTATTTCTCAGATTTTCTCAGGAGAAGTGAAAAATTGGTTCAGACCTATGGCAGCTGGTTCAGTGTAGAATTCATAGCAGTTAACGTATCTTTTCCTCGCTAAGTGGGAGGAAAAGAAAAATCCTCTCTAGAAATTGGTCAAGTATAACTCATTAAAAAGGAAGCCTAATGAATCAATCCAAGAATATACTACTCGCTTCAATAAGGTGTACAATTCCATTCCCACCAATATCAAACCTCCACATGACTTGGCCTTGTTGCACTATCCATATGCCTTTGACCCTGATATGACATATGAGATTTGAGAAAGAAATCCCACCTCACTTGAGGTAATGAAGAGAAATTTGGTCAGCGTTGAAGCAAATTTGTTGATCAAGAACTCAAACAGAAAAGTGGAAAAGAGAGTTACAATTAAGGAAGAACCATCATCCTCATCTGAAGAAATGCTTAATAGTTTGATTAGAACCATGAAAAATATGGTAAATAGAATGTCCATTTCAAAAAGGAAACTAGACAATTAAATCAGAAATCCCAATTTCCGAGGACAACAGCAGCAACCACAGTTCAGGATTAAGCAGAGAGAATAGAGAGCTCCAAATCAACAAGCTCAACAACAAGTCTGCACTCCATTACAACAGAACTATGCCCAAGTACTTGAATATGAATATGATATTGTTGAAGAGAACCATTTATTTACAAAATATCATGGACCTATATTCCTCACAAAATATGGTGAGTCTACCAAAGAATCATATGTGCCAGATGACCAAGAATATGTCCTTACAAATGATGATGGGTTGGAATTCCAATCTAAAGACTATCAAATGGGGTACCTAAATTCTCTCAGCTTAGCGCAAAGATAATACAATTTTAGAAACCGAGATGTTCCTATTGTTGATCAACGGTTGTCATTGATGTCAACCCAAGCAACAGCAGGGGCTACCCAAATATTGCATGGGAATTTTTACCTACCAAATTACTATGTTTTGGTTCAAGAATTATTTTGATGGTTTCTACCTATTGAGATGTTTTTGTTGATATATGGCATGCCATGTAATTCTTCACAGTTTGAAAGATATTCATGTTTGAAGTTTGTAACCCCAGTTAGTGTGCTAAAACCCCATGGGGTTGTGGCATGGGTCATTGAAAAGTCAATAATTAATAATTTTTAAGCTCCTAAAATCCCTCCCATGTTCACTTGTTGAATCCCCTCTCAACCTAAGCATTTATATAAATTGTGATCCTCATATCCTCCTTGTGTAGGGATTTCGCTACCTGAAACAGGTCATCATGGAATTTGCGCTCTAAATTTTTTTCTATGAAGGTTCAAAAGCTGAAATTTTTATGAAGTGAAGTCAAAATCTTGAGGAAGCTCCTGTAAAAACTTCAGATCAGGGTATGAAATATTTTTGGAGATATTATCTGTGGAAGTCAATGTTTTTGTAGGCTCCTGAACTTCATCTAAAAGAAGTGACCTTGGGAAAATCGTCATATTTATCTCTTTGAGTATTGGATTGGAATTCTGTAAAAAGAGGAAGGTAGTGCATGGATTTTAGTTTTTTATGTTTCAATTTTAGATTCAAATGAAGAAACATTGACACGTGGAATTCCATACAAGTTCGCTCTACTGAAACAATCCATAATTAGGTCATTGTGAGAGATTTGGAATGAATCTCTCTTGAAGAATCCGAATTGGATCATACATATGGAATTGGAAATAAGACTTAGATTACTACTACAAAACCAAAAATAAAATATTGGGGAGATGAAATAATAGAGATACACTAGATTCAATATCTAGATTCTAGAAGGCAAGAAAAAGCTAGATCATGTGTTGTCAAGGGTTACAAAGGACCAAAATTTCTAGGGCAGCAAAGCAAAGAAAGGTGCAACAGAGGGTAGCATGAAAAGAGCATCAATCAAGGTGCAAAACAGTAGCAAGAAGTTCAGCACATGAAGTCTTCAAGTGGGCAGCACTACATACAGTCATTGTAAAGGTATCATTGTACTAAGTCATTGTAAATGCATCATTGTAAATATCGTACAAGTGTCTATCTGCCAAGAGTTGAAGAGATGGTGTCAGGAGGTCTAGGATCATCATTAGGTGGTTGTGTCATAGTTGGGGTTATGGTCTAGTGTGTGTCTTATTACATGTATATGTTTACTAAATTGAACATTTTCCACCAGTGCAGTCCATTCTTTTATTCTTCTATAGGGTGGTAGGGTGGTGCTAGGCTGGTGTATGAAGTCACCAATAGGTTCAAGCCTGTGAAAAATTTAGGGTGGTAGGGTGGTGCTAGGGTGTGTTGTATATCATTGGGTATTGGGGCATCTGTTCAGTTGACTATTGAAGAATCTCGGGCGTTGGAGCGTCCATCCAGTGGGAGATGGAGAAAAATTCTTTTCTAGATTCTAGGAAGTTGGAGCTTTATTTTCAATTGGAGTTGAATATTAAAGAATTATTAGAAAATAATTTAGGTGGTTTTTGTCTCAGAGAGGGTTTCCACCTTAAAAAATGTGTGCATATGTGTTCCTTTTTTTTACTACTATCATTGTACAAACATTGATAATAATTGAATATTAACTAATGCTCTAATTGAAAGGAATACTGATTCACCCCCCTCTAAATATTTCCAACAATTGGAATCAGAGCTTGGTTCCTTCAATAAAAGTTTAACAGCTGGAAGGAGGTCGTGGAGCATACCAAGAATGGTGTACCTCTGTTTAATGAAAATAATTATGCACTCTGGAAAGGAAGAATGGAGGTCTATCTCTTGGCGCAAGGTTACAAAGTATGGGACACTGTTCAAAATGGATTTACATCAACCGCGGACGAACAAGGTAAGAAGAATTTTGTAAATGATGCAAAAGAAAATAATATTATTATCAATGGACTTATTGAATCTACTTATCATAAGCTGTTGGGTTGTAAAAATGCCAAAAATGTATGGGACAAGCTTGAGAATATATATGTAGGTGACTCAAATGTCAAAGAAGCAAAGCTTCAAATCTATAGAGAAAAATTTGAGCAACTCAGAATGAAATAAGATGGCAACATTACCACATGCTTCCAATACGTTGATGAAATAACAAATACTATGGAAGGACTGGGAGAGCCAGTTGACGAGAAGAATATTATACGAAATATTCTTAGAACTTTACTAGGGAGATTCAACATAAATGTATCGGTCTTAGAATACAGGGAAAATCTAGACAAAGGCTGAGAAGATCCATTCCAATAATCTTGAAGACCAAGTTCAAGGTCTCAAAATTGAAGTTGAAGAACATAAATGAATTGAAGAGTCACTTCAAAAGAAGTTGGAAGAAAGCAACCAAGAAAGGGAAGCATTAGAAGCCGAATTAGTCTTGCTGCGTAAGGAAGTGAAGAAGGGAAAAACTGTCCAAAACTATGCCAACAACTCAAGGGCATTCTAATAACTCATCAACAATCAACGATCTCACAATGACAGAACTGGCCTCGGTTACAAAGAAGAAGAAGCAGGACCTTCTACAACAAAATACAATGAACCTATGAGATCTGACATGCATGCAGACTTCATTGGACAAGATTCATAAGAACATCCTTGGAAGATGATTCATCAACGAAGATTTCCATCCAGGTACCAACATATTTTTCATGGCTATTGTTATTCATGTGGAAAATTTGGTCATAAAGTTGTAGAATGTCGCACGTACCCTAGGAACCAATACAATTCTAGGAGATCCTTCAAATATGAACCTCCCAGTGCTTAACGAAACATCAATAGATTTGAACATTTAAGAAATAATATGGAATGTTACAAATGTCAGAACTTTGGACACATAGCCAAAGACTGCAGACTTGAAAAATCCTCCAAAAGAATCTTCAAAGCCACAGAACGAACGAACATGGAAGAAGAAGAAGACTGATAATTGTGCTCTCGCTCTCAAGGCTCAAAACAACAAAGACGTGTGGTATGTTGATAGCAGTTGCTCAATGCATATGACTAGAGATAGAAGGAAAATTGTATCTCTGAAAGAGAAGAGTGATGGAACCATATCCTTTGGAAATTATGGATCTTCAAATGTTATAGGATCAAGTATCGTCACTCTTGGAAGAAAAGATGTTATAGCCAATAATTTTCTATTGGTTGACAAATGTGTGATCAAGGACACACAATGCTATTCAACTCCACAAAATGTGAAATCAGGAAAGGCAGGTATGGTAAAATTGTGGCTACAACAAGTCGAGCTCCAAATGACATATATGTTCTGGATGAAGCAACTAAAGCATGTATACTAGCTAAAGAAGATGAAAGATGGTTATGGCACAAAAAAATGGGTCACATAAACTTTGAAAATCTTGTCAGGATAAGAAAAAAAGAAGCACTACGAGAAATGAAGAAAATCTCAAAACCTTCCAACACACTATGTGAGGCCTGTCGACACGACAAGCATAAAAAAGTCCAATTTAAAAAAAATGAAAACTTTGAATCACATCCATTAGAATTGATACATACTGATCTACGTGGTCCTGAGAGAACAAAAGGCTTAGATGGAGAATTATATTTCATGTTAAGGATAGATGACTATACCAGGATGACAACCATCAGTTTCCTAAAGAAAAAATATGAAGCATTTGAATGCTTTAAGATCTACAAGGAGTTGGTCAAAAATGAAATTGATTTGAAAATAAAGTGTCTAAGATCAGATAATGGAATAGAATTCACTTCCAAATTATTTAAGCAATACTTTGATGAAAATGTAATAAAAAGAAAATTTTCAACAAAATGAACACCTCAGCAAAATGGAGTTTCTGAAAGAAAGAACAAAACCGTATAGGAAATGGGTAGAACTATGTTGAAGGACTCAAAATTGGATGAAAAATTCTGGGTTCAAGAAATTGATACGACAATCTTCATTATCAATCGAAGTCTTCTAAAAAATAATTGCAACAAGACCCCATATGAATTATGGAAAGGAAAACAAGGTAATGTAAAATATTTCAGAATATTCGGAAGAAAATTTTATATCAAAAGAGAAGATCAAAGTTTGGGTAAGTTTGAATCACGTGTTGATGAAGGTATCTTTGTTGGTTACTCACGCAAAATAAAGGCCTATAAATGCTATAATCTAAGATGAAAACAGATAGTGGAGAGCATAAATGTTACATTTAATGAAGATGGTGTTCTAATGAATAATGCTGAGGATATAGAACCTTTGAAACTTGAGACAGAGGCTGAAAAAGACACTGATAAAATTTTAGAACAAGAAGCAACTATCAATGAGGAAGAAGTAAATAATTATCATCAAGATATACCAGAACAAAAACAAGAAGCTCCTCCAAAGAGAACAAAAGAATGGATTCAAAAGAACCATCCATCAAATCAAATCATTGGTGACATAAATGAAGGTCGACAACTTTTTTCATCACAACAAGCTCACATTGCTTTTCTAGCAACCTTTGAGCATAGTAGTTTTGAGGAAGCCAACTAGAATGAACATTGGGTAGAAGCTATGAATGAAGAATTGGATCAAATCAAGAAGAATAAAACCTGGGAATTAGTTCCACGACCAAAAGATAAAAATGTCATTAGGACTAAATGGGTGTTCAAGAACAAATTGAATGAAGATGGATAGGTTACCAGAAACAAAGCAATATTGGTTTGCAAAGGCTATGCACAAGTGGAAGGAATTGATTTTGATGAAACATTTGCACCAATTTCCATAATGGAATCCATCCAAATGTTTCTCGCATATTCATGTTCAATAAAAATCAAAGTCTACCAAATGGATGTTAAGTCAAAATTTCTGAATGGTGAATTAGAAGAATAAGTTTACATCGAACAACCTGAAGGTTTTCTACTATCAGAAAAGGAAGAATATGTTTGCAGGTTAATGAAGGCTCTATATCATCTCAAGCACACTCCCAGAGCATGGTATGCTCGTCTTGATGGATATCTACGTCAACAAGGGTTGAAGAAATGTACTGTTGATCGCAATATTTATTTACAAATAGATAAAGATAATTTAACAATCGTTGAGGTATATGTGGATGATATAATATTTGGTAGTAATGATGATCAAATAAGTAAGAAATTTTCTACAAATATGCAAAATGAGTTCAAGATATCTTTAATTGGTGAGCTGACATACTTCTTAGTTATTCAAATATCTCAGCAAGAGAAAGGAATATTTATATCTCAAGCCAAGTACATCAATGAAATGCTCAAGAAATTAAAAATGGAAGATTGCAAACCCATTCTTATTTCGATGGTGATAGGTTGAAAATTGAGCATAGATGACTCATCTAAGGATGTGGATGAGAGGTTGTATAGTTCTATGATTGGTAGTCTTCTATATGTAACAACCTCCCAGCCAAATGTTATGCAAGCAGTTGGACAAGTAGCAAGATTCTAAGCAACACCAAAAGAATCACATATTATTGTTGTCAAAAGAATTCTTTGATATCTAAAGGGAAGAAAATAATATGACTTGTGGTATCCCAAGGGAAACAATATCATTATTCAAGCCTTTACAGATGCAGATTGGGTAGGAAGCATTGATGATCGTAAGAGTACTAGTGGAGCAACATTCTATCTAGGTGGTTGTCTCGTATCATGGTTGAGCAAAAATCAAACCTCAATCTCGTTATCTACAGTGGAAGTAGAATTCATTGCAGCGACAACATGTTGTACTCAAGTCCTTTGGATGAAACAAAATTTGCAAGATCTTCAAGTATGATTCAGTGAGCCTATTCCCATATTATGTGACAATTTTAGGTGCCTATATCACTAGTATAGTCCCTTATTATTGTTAGTGTAAACCCCTTATTGTTATTATTGTACCCTTGTAACCCCCATTTTGTTATTATTGTGCCCTTAAATTATTATTGTTAGGTCGGCTAGGATTACATTGTGGCCCACTAGGATTACATTATGGCTCCATGGACTCCTATATATAGAAAGGAGGTTTTGTAAATTGTATCATCCAAGAATTGTTCATTCATGTAATGTATTGGAGGTTTCCCCCTCGAAGTGGCTTATTTCTAAGGCGTTGATATCTCTTTTCTTCTCTTTTTGGAGCTGGTTTCACAACATTTGGTATTAGAGCTTTGGATTCTAGGGTTTCGCTGCTCCAAATAGGGCATCGCGGAATTTTCGCTATAAATTTTTTTATAAGAAGTTTCAGAAGCTAAAATTTTTAGGGTGTGAAGCTGAAATCCTAAGGAAGATTTTCTAAAAATTTCAGAGCTTGGTTCATAATATTTTCGGAGATATGATCTGTGGAAGTTAGGTCTTTTTTCAAGCTCCTAAACAGGTCATCATGGAATTTGCACTATAATTTTTTTTCTACTGAGGGCCAGAATATGAAATTTTTATGGTACAAAGCTGAAATCCTAAGGAAACTCATCAAAAAATTTCAGAGCTTTCTTCGCAATATTTTTGGAGATATGATTTGTGGAAGGTAGTGATTTTTCAGGCTCCCGAATTTGATCTCAAAGAGGTGATCGTGGGAAAATTTCAATAACTCTCTCTCTAAGCATCAGATTAGAGTTCCGTAAAAATTGGTTGCAAGTAAATAGAATGTAGTTTCTTGGCTATTAATTTCAGAGGCGAAGGATGAAACAGTGACACGTGGCAAGCCGTACAAGTTTGATATACTGAACCAGTCCATAATTAGGTCATTGTGGGAGATTGGACATAACTTTGTCTTGGAGAATCCAAATCAAGTCAGACCTATGGCATTCAAAATAGAATTTAGAGGGCGACTTCAGTGCTGAATTTTAGATATTGAAGAGCTGCAATCACAGAGATAATCCAATTTCAATATCGAGCTCCTCAAAAGCAAGTAAAAGGTGTGTAATTTTTTTCTGAATTTCATAAGTCTTGTTTGAAGAATGAAGTTGAATTGATTGCAAGGGCATATTGTAGAATAGATATCAGTATTGGATTATAAAATGGCCCCTAAAAATAATTAAACACCCATTAAGCCTTTGGAAAGCTCTACTATGACTCATGAAGACGAATAATGGCAACATGACATATAAAAATTACAAGAGCAAGTGCAAGAAATTTTGCTCTCACAAAGAGCAACAAAAAATGACATGGAAGTTTTGAAGAAAGGCGTGGAAACTAAGATGGATGGTTTGAAGAAAGGCATGGAATCTAAGATAGATGTCATGGAGGCTGGCATGGAATCTAAGATGGATGACATGGAAGCTAAGATCGATGAGAAAATGGAAAACATGAAGAATGTTCTAAAAGCAGACATGGAAGGTTTGACAAAGTTGATACAAGAAACGTTTCCTAATGGTGAAAAGATAGTAGAAGAACCTCATGATGAGAACAAAATAAATGTTAATCGTGATTTCATAAACTCTAATGTTGACGGGAAGAACCACCATATTCCAAAAATGGATATGAGGAAGTTTGATGGAAAGGATCCTGTAACATGGATACTACAGATGGAGCAATATTTTGATCTCCATAATGTGCAAAACACACAAAAGGTACGCATTGCAACTTTACATTTAGAACAAAATACATTTGTATGGTATCGATGGCTTTGCTCCGTAAAAAAATTGTCACTTGGTCAATTTTTACGGAGGAAATGATAGCACATTATGAGGATACAAAGAGCAACACCTTCTTTAGCCAATTGATAAATCTCAAACAAAAGGGTTTAGTGGGGCAGCACATTGAGGACTTCCAAATATTGAATATAAGGGTAACTGATATTCCAGAGGAACACAGGATCGATCTCTTCATAGGCACTTTAAAGGATAACATCCAACATGAAGTTCATGTTTTGGAACTGGATTCATTGGAGAAGGCATTCAGGTTGGCAAGAAAAGTTGAATGTAAAATAATGGCGACAAGGAAGCCTACCACTCAATTCTATAAAGAAGGAAGTGTTGCTATGCCTAGATTTCCACAACCTACAAGGTTGACACCACAACAATTGGAAGAAAAAAGAGCAAAAGGGCTTTGCTACGGTTGTGATAGAAAATACACTAAAGGTCATAAGTGTGCTGAGAAGAAATTATTTTACATAGATTGTGAAGAGGAAGAAGAAAATTAACAAGAAGAGGATATACACCAGGAACCAGCCCCAGAAGAGGAAGAAATGAATCCGACCATATCGTGTAATGCACTGGCAGGAATTACCACTCCTCAAACTCTCAAGATAAAAGGACAAATCAAGAAGAAAAAGGTAATAGTGTTGATTGATTCGGGTAGCACCCATAATTTTATTCATTGTAAGGTAGCCAAGGAATTAAATTGTTTCCTATACCCAGCACCAGAATGTCAAGTGATGGTTGCAAATGGAGGAACTATAAATTTCTCTGGAAAATGCCATAATATCAAGCTAACCATGGAGGAATATGTATTGACTAGTTCAATGCTTTCCATTCCTATGGGAGGTGCTGATGTTGTACTAGGAGTACAATGGTTACAATCTTTGGGGACGGTAGCTTTTAATTTTCAAGAACTTTTCTTGAAATTTTTTTTAGAAGGAAAGGAAGTTGAATTACGAGGTATAGCAGGGAAGCCAGGAAGGATAATAAGCTCTAATGTCATGACAAAGCTTCTAAAGAAAGAACAACGAGGCGTAATTGCACAATTATGCTCACTAGAAGTCCCGACATCAAAATCATCTATTTCTGCAGATCTCCAACAAGTCTTGGACAATCATTCCAAGGTGTTTGAAACTCCCAAAGGACTCCCACCTATTCGTGATCATGATCATGCTATTCATTTGATTCAGGAAGTGTTCCTCCAAACATCAGGACTTATAGATATCCTTACTTCCAAAAGAGCGAAATTGAACGTATGATTGCAGAAATGTTAGAGGCGGGTATAATTCAACCTAGTCAAAGTTCTTTCTTTGCTCTTGTAGTATTGGTACACAAGAAGGATGGATCATGGTGAATGTGTCCGGATTATAGGGAGCTCAATAAGCTCACCATTAAAGATAAATTTCCCATTCCTGTGATTGATGAATTATTGGATGAATTACATGGAGAAATTTATTTTACCAAGTTGGATCTTCGTTCAGGATATCATCAAATTAGAATGAAGACTGAATATATTCCAAAAAAAACATTTCGAACTCATGAGGGTCATTATGAATTTTTGGTCATGCCTTTTGGCCTTACCAATGCACCTTCTACATTTCAAGGGTTGATGAATTCCATTTTCAAACCCTTCCTTAGAAAATTTGTGCTAGTATTTTTTGATGATATACTAATCTACGGTAGGTCTTGGAAGGATCATGTTGAACATGTTGACAGGGTGCTCAAACTATTGCAGGAGAAACAATTATATGCAAAAACATCCAAATGTTTCTTTGGAGTACAAGAAGTGGAATATTTGGGTCATATTGTATCTCACGAGGGTGTTAAAGTAGACCCTAACAAAATTAAAGCCATTAAGGAATGGAAAGTCCCCACAACCATAAAGAAGTTGCGAGGATTTCTCGGGTTAACGGGGTATTATCGCAAGTTTGTTAAGAATTATGGGAGAATAGCAGCACCTCTAACAACATTATTGAAGAAAGATGCATTTTCATGGACTCCTGAAGCAACTAAGGCCTTTGAACGTCTTAAAGAGGCAATGTACCTAGCACCGGTCTTAGCTACACCAGACTTCACAAAAACCTTTATTGTGGAATGTGATGCCTCAGGAAATGGAATTGGTGCAGTTTTAATGCAGGAAGGAAGACCCATTGCTTTTGAAAGTCGTCCAATCAAAGGAAAGTATTTACAGAACCCTATTTATGAGAAGGAAATGTTAGCAATACTGCATGCACTAAAGAAATGGAGAACTTACCTAATGGGAAGACACTTCAAGGTAAAAACTGATCATGATAGTCTGAAACACTTTTTAGAACAAAGACTATCTTCAGAAGAGCAGCAAAAATGGGTCACAAAGATGTTGGGTTATGACTTTGAAATAATCTACAAAAAAGGAAAGCTTAATGTTGTTGCAGATGTACTCTCAAGAAAGAATGAAGAGGTGGAAGCATTGCTTTGTGCCATTTCTATTATCCAACCAGATTGGATAACCGAAGCAAGAGATGAATGGAAGAAGGACAAAGATGTATGGACACTCATTCAAAAGTTGCAGCAAGATCCTAGTACATTTGATACATTTAGTTGGAAAAATGATTCCTTATGGTACAAAAATCGCTTATATCTTTGTAAGAATTCCCAACTAAAACAAAAGATTCTTCTGGAATTGCACACTTCTCCTTTAGGAGGACACTCGGGATTTTTAAAAACTTACCACAGGGTGAAGAAAGAATTTTTTTGGGATGGCCTTAAATCTGATATTCAAAAGTTTGTGACAGAATGTTTGGTTTTCCAGCAGAATAAAGTTGAGACAATTAAGACCCCGGGACTTCTACAACCTTTATCCATTCCAAGTCAACGTTGGGAGGAGATTTCAATGGATTTTATCACAGGTTTACCTAAGTCCGAAGGAAAGAGTGTCATCATGGTGGTAGTTGATAGAATTAACAAGTATGCACACTTTTGTGCATTATCTCATCCATTTAAAGAAAGTACAGTTGCTACTACATTTATGGACAGAATTCAAAAGCTACATGGAAGCCCAAGGGTTATTGTAAGTGACAAAGATCCCATTTTTACTGGAAATTTTTGGACGGAGTTATTTTATTGTTTGGGTACTCAATTAGCTCATAACTCATCTTATCACCCTCAATCTGATGTTCAAACTGAGATAGTAAATAAATGTTTGGAAGGATATATTCGTTGTTTTGTATCTGATAAACAAACACAATGGGTCAAGTGGTTACCTCTCGCTGAATGGTGGTATAACACTTCCTTCCATACTGCAACAAAAATGACTCCATTTATGGCACTTTATGGATATCATCCACCATCCATCACATCATCTTTAAGGGAAAATTCGAAGGTTCAAGCAGTGGAAGATCACATCGAGCATCAGCAAGAAGTTCTCCAACTCTTAAAGGATAACCTGAATTTGGCACAAAATCGAATGAAACAACGGGCATATCAACATCGCAGCGAGAGAAGTTTTGATGTAGGAGATTGGGTATTTTTACGGCTACAACCATACAAACAAATGTCCCTCAAGCAAGCTAAGAAGGATAATAAATTATCGCCAAAGTACTATGGTCCTTACGAGGTGTTGCAAAAGATTGGTACTATGGCATACAAATTGGAGCTTCCTGCTTCTTCACGAGTGCATCCAATTTTCCATGTTTCATGCTTAAAGAAGGTTATAGGTGAAAATCTTCCAGTTCAAACAATATTGCCCGAACTTGATGAGGAAGGAAAAATCATATTGGAACCTGAAGCAGTCACGGAAACAAGAACTCGACAACTACGAAATCGATCAATTTCAGAGTATCTCATCAAGTGGAAGAACTTACCCACTGAAGATTCTACATGGGAGGATGAGAATTTTATACAGAAGCACCTAGAGCTACTCAAGCGTTGAGGACAACACTTTTTGAAGGAGAGGGGCATGTTAGGTCCCTATATTACTAGTATAGTCCCTTATTGTTGTTAGTGTAACCCCCTTATTGTTATTATTGTACCCTTGTAACACCCATTTTGTTATTATTGTGCCCTTAAATTATTATTGTTAGGTCGGCTAGGATTACATTGTGGCCCACTAGGATTACATTATGGCCCCATGGACTCCTATATATAGAAAGGAGGTTTTGTAAATTGTATCATCCAAGAATTGTTCATTCATGTAATGTATTGGAGGTTTCCCCCTCGAAGTGGCTTATTTATAAGGCGTTGATATCTCTTTTCTTCTCTTTTTGGAGCTGGTTTCACAATAGACAACAACAGTGCCATCAACATCTCCAATAATCCTATCATGCATTCAAAAACAAAACACATTTCGATCAAATATCATTTTGTTAGAGAACAAGTTGCTGAAAAGAATATCAAACTTGAGTATGTTGGTACAAAAGAACAAATCACTGATATATTCACTAAACCTTTACCTTGTGAAGCATTTGAATATATTCTCCAGAAGCTTGGGATTCTCCCAAGTTCTCATTAGATTTTCCTTATTCAGAATATAAAGGGGGAGGGGAAGTTTGTACAAGTATGAAGGATGGTTGTGTGTCAGGGGGAGTTACCCTTTTCCATTGATGTCAAAGGGGGAGAGAATGTTGTAGGAAGAGGTGTCATGATAGCAGGGGGAGTACTTGTGTTGGCATTAATGCCAAAGGGGGTCAATGTTGATCAGCGGTTGTCATTGATGTCAACCTAAGTAACACCAGGGGCTACCCCAATATTGCATAGGAATTTTGACCTACCAAATTACTATATTCTAGTTCAAGAATGATTTTGACGGTTTCTACTTGTCGATATGTTTCCATTAATATATGGCACGCCACAAAATTCTTCACGGTTTGAGGGATATTCATGTTTGAAGTTTGTAACCCTAGTTAGTGGGCTAAAACCCCATGGGGTTGTGGCATGGTCATTCAAAAGTCAATAATTAATCATTTTCAAGCTCCTAAAATCCCTCCCATGTTCACTTGTTTAAGCCCCTCTCAACCTAATCATTTATATAAATTGTGATCCTCATATCCTCCTTATGTAGGGATTTCGCTACCTGAAACAGGTCATCATGGAATTTTCGCTCTAAATTTTTTTCTACAAAGGTTTAGAAGTTGAAATTTTTATAAAGTGAAGAAAAAATCCTGAGGACGCTTCTATAAAAATTTCAGATTAGGGTGCGCAATATTTTCGTAGATATGATCTGTGGAATTTAGTGTTTTTGCAAGCTCTTGAACTTCATCTCAAAGAAGTGACCTTGGAAAAATGGTCATAACTCTTTCTATGAGTATCAGATTGGAATTCTGTAAAAAGTGGAAGATAGTGCATGGACTATAGTTTTCGTTGTATCAATTTTAGAGCTGAATGAAGAAATAGTGACACGATGAAGTACAAGTTTTCTCTACTGAAACAATCCATAATTAGGTAATTATGAGAGATTGGGCATAAATATCTCTTGAAGAATCCAAATTGGATCAGACCTATGGAATTTGAAAGAAGACTTAGAGTAATACTACAAAACCAAAAATTACATATTGGGGAGATGAAATAACAGAGATACAAAAGATTCAATATCGAGATCCTAGAAGGCAAGAAAAAGCTAGATCATGTGTTGTCAAGGGCTGCAAAGGACCAGAATTTCTAGGGCAGCAAAGCAAAGCAAGGTGTAGAAGAGGGTAGCATGAAAAGAGAAACAATAAAGGTGCATAACATCAACAAGAAGTTCAACACATGAAGTCTTCAAGTGGGCAGCACAACATACAGTCATTGCAAAGGTATCATTGTACTAAGTCATTGTAAATGCATCATTGTAAAAATTGTACAAGTGTCTATCTACCAAGAGTTGAAGAGGTAGTGTCGGGAGGTCTAGGATCATCATTAGGTGGTTGTGTCATAGTTGGGGTTATGGTCTAGTGTGTATTCTTCTTTTACATCATTCTACATCATTGTAAAGTGGACCATTTTCCCTGGTACAGGAGTCCATTCTTTTATTCTTCTATAGGGTGGTAGGGTGGTGCTAGGCTGGTGCATGAAGTCATGAATAGGTTCAAGTCTGTGAAACATTCAGGGTGGTAGGGTGGTTCTAGGGTGAGTTGTATCTCATTGGGTGTTGGGGCATCCGTTAAGTTAACTACTGAAGAATCTCGAGCTTTGGAACATCCATCCAGTGGGAGGTGGAGAAGAATGATTTTCTAGATTCTAGGAATTTGGAGCTTTATTTTCAATTGGAGTTGAATATTAAAGAATGATTAGAAAATCATTCAGGTGGTTATTGTACCGGAGAGGGTTTCCACCTTAAAAACTGTGTGCATGTGTGTTCCTTTTGTTTACTACTATAATTGTACAAACACTGATAATAATTGAAGATTAACTAATGCTCTAATTGAAAGGAATACTAATTCACCCCTCTCTCAGTATTTCCAACACCTATTACTTCTTCTCAAAAGAGGAAAACTTAGAAAAAAGATACTCATCACAAACAAACTTCCCAAGCTAGTCCAAACAAGGAGAAGGAACCTGTTGCCATAAATTAGATCAAGAATAATGAGCCATCTACAAGTACACCAAAGAAGGATAAGGAAGTACAAAGGAAGGAGTATTCAACAAAATAGTAGCCTGAAAAGCGGGGTACCATTGTAAAAGAGGTAGAGAAACAATCTAACTTGTTTAGCTTAGAGAGTGAAATTTCTAAGTTAAAGGTTTCTATTCCCCTTACTGAGCTTGTAAAGAATGATAGATACAAATTTCAGGTTGCCAAGGTGTTGAAAGTAGATTAGATGTTAGACATGGTCAATGTTAGTGATGACCATCCTAAAATTCTATTTGGCGCAGCCGTAGATGGAAATATTAAAGATAGTGAAGTCCCTCCCTTTAATCTCATATTGAGGATTCATGATTATATTCTCCACAATGCCATGTTGGATTTGGGGGCCTCACACAATTTAATGCTGAAGGCTATCATGGATACGTTGGGGCTGGAAATAACTTGACCCTATCATGACCTCTATTCTTTTGATTCCGATAGAGTCGGATGCCTTGGTCTTATCAAAGACTTGGTTGTCTCTTTGGATCAGATTCCCACCAAAAATATGTTGATGTATGTTGTAGTTGCTGACATACCTCCAAGGTATGGCATGCTGATTTCATGGTCTTGGGGAGCCAAATTAAGGGGTACTCTACAACTTGATTTTTCATATGCTACAATTTTGGTATTTGGCCAACTTAGGAAGCTATACTGAGAAGTGAAAATGAAATACATGATCACTAGAAAATATAAAACTAAGGATCACCCAATTCACTATGTACATACTGATTTAGAGTCCTTCATATTTTATAATGATCATAGTACTGATGATTTAGATAGTCAACTTGTACAAGGTGAAGAAATTTCAGAATTGTCAAGTAGTGTCCAAGCGGTCTTTAATGCAGAAAACATAAATCAGAATTACGAAAGCTTGCAACCAAGCACTTCAGAGAAAAATCCAGTAGATTCACAAAAAATATTGGTTGAGTCAAAGAAAGGTAAACAACAATTTGAGACAACGGATCAAAAGTAAAAAACAGATCAGCCCATATAATTTCAACTTCTTGATGATGAGGAGGGTCTTTGGACCATGGATTTCGATGGTGCTTTGGGAAAATATGGAGCCGGTATCAGAATTTGGATTCGTAGCCCTATACATCAATCATGTAAAGTGCCACAGAATGTAATATTATGTTCTTATAATCTATCTTTTACCTATTCAAACAATGAGGCAGAATATGAGGCCTTGATCACCGGTCTCTGAATTTTGAAAAGGCTAGGCGCGAAGAGAATTACAGAATATGGTGACTCTGAGTTGGTGATAAAACAGGTATGTTAGCCCCCTATGAATTTTTTGACAAGAAAAAAGGGGGGCTAAGTTGTTTTCCGAGCTTTCAAGGAATGCATTTCCCTTGAAAACACATCATCCTTGAAACCTCTTTATGCCCTCTGCCTATTGATCTCCCCTCTGATGATCTCCACCATAAGCCTCTATGAATTGAAAAAAATGGTGCTAAAAAAAGTCTTCATTGCCCTTTTTACCCTTGCAAATTACCCCATTGTAATCCATGTTTCCCCTCTAATCCCCTTTAAAACCTTCCATGCAACCCCTGTTTGGTCTAATGCCCCTTTTCCCATCTATTGTTACGTTCCCTTGGCCTTGATTTGCTCTAAAAATGGGCCAAAATCCTTGTTTCCCACATAGTCTGGGTCTCATCCCCTTTCGGCCTAGCCCCTCAGCCTTTTCCTCCACGTGACCTAGTCGCTAGAACTGAGCGCTAGCCTAAAAAGCGCTTATCTCATATGATTTATCGGGCGCGTTTATAGCCGTTGATCTAAACAGAATGGATGACGATTGCCGCCTTCGCCCTGTCCTTTGCGCCCACTGCTCATCACCATTCATCGCATCTTAACCATTCGTTTACCTGCAGATCCGACGGTTTGGAGTTTACTCGCCCCGGTGGTCCCCGCGCACTATTCAAAAACCATCCGGTTTCTATCGCACCGCCTTTCGTAGGTAGGCGGTATTTTCCGATGAGCCAGCGATTCCACGCGTGGCAGTGGCACTATTTCAAAACTTCTTGGTCATTGCGTGTTAACGTTTGGCACAGGATACAGAGCGATATGCATATCAGCCGTCTGATCTGGGGCGCCTCATCCAACGGTTGTCGCTCCACGAAGCTGCGCGCAGGTTAATCCATGGCCACCATACCCTTGGCCCACTGTCCTTCGCCCTCCGACGTGTTTCCCACCGTCGATCTCCATTGAGATCGAACGGTCCAGATCTGACCACACGCCCGCTATTGACCCCGTACCACCACGTCACCGTTCCATGTCTTCCACCATATATTCGCCCGTCTATCCATATATATTCATTCAAAAGGTCAAAATTAAGGTTTTCACGTTAAATTTCTCTGCATTTCGCCAACATTCCCACTAGAGCACTTATCCACCATTCCTCTGCATTTTTCACCATTTCTTTGCAGTCCCACTATCATCCTCGTGGTCGTCCACATCACTCGACCCCATGCATTGTTTTCTTAATAGTTTTCGTGTTTTTACAGGGTTTCAAAGAGGCAGAAAATCGGCATGGTTCATATGTACTATTGTAATGGCGTGTTTTGTATGCCTGAGAAGAAAGTTGAATTTGGGCCCAAATTATACGATGGAAATTCCGGAAGATGTGCGACCTCAATCTGCTACCTTGTTCAATCTTGAAAAACGTGGCGCCATTAAAACCCAGATTTTTCAGATTGAGATGTCTATGAAGCTGCAGGGAAATACCAGCTAATGATCAAGGATTTCAACGTGCAGTATTGAGGATTTTAAGCCTTAATCCATAATTCTAAAGGCAGAGTACCAGATCGAAAATCCTGAGGATCAAAAAGGAGGTCCGACACGCAGAAAACAATGTAATCAAGTTTTCAAATCAGCAGAAGGTTTCTTCTTGAGCAAGGAAACGGTACACATTATTTTTTTAGTCTACATTGTGTCCAAGTGAAGTTCCCCCCCCCTTACAGCAGTCCTATGCTATCAGAAGCATTTGTTGCACAATATGGCAGATCTTAGCATCTTGATTTTAAGTTTTTGTTTAATTCACTAGAAGTACTACAGAGTACTGCAACCAAGTACACCAGAGACATACCGGAGTAAATGGGAGCCTAGAGAAGACCACTCTTTCACCCAAAGAGTGTCATGGTTAAATGCACATAATTTATATAGAGTGGGCTTCGACCTTCTTCCTATTCTGAGTTTTTAATGTTGCATTTAGTTTTTCACCTACCTTCTCTGCTCCACTGGAGCTATAAATTCATGAAGAAACTCATTGTAAAGGTTGTTGACCAGTTATCAGAGAATTGCAAGTAGTTTCTTTTGAGACACAGTATCTATGTGAAGTTGTAAGATAGGTTGAGGAATATGATTTCAGACTGAGTATTCAGTTATTGGTAATGTTGTACTTGACTGGTATTGCTATTTAATATGACAAGCACATTTCTTTGGATCCTGATCTAAAGCAGCGGTGATGTTTTCCTATCTCTGTGTTTTAATTCATTTCATTTTGTTTCTACTGGCTTGCATCAGAATATTGGCATATGATTTACCCTTGTTAGGTACCCTATGTTTCTGCTCTCCTTGCCTTTGATGTTTTTCTTCTGAATGTGTTATCTAAGAATTGATTTCAGTTAATTTAACTAGTGTGGTGGATGTTATTGCCTTCTCTCTAATGTATGAATTAAATGAATATATTCTTAGATGTTTCTAGTTAAGGATTTAGCTGGAAGATTTGGGAACACTGGGGATTAGAGTTAGCCCTATCCACTAGGATCCTTGTGCGACTAGCTGGTTTTTAACTGTGTGTCCTGAATCTATGTTGTCTCCTCCTCTCCTACCATTCCATGTCACATTATCATCTTTAAGATCCAACGTTTTGGATGACTAGCCCAATTGAAAGCCTGCATATTGATTAGCAAGCAAATCCTTTCCTGACTCCATTGCCCAGTGGTTTTGAATGCTCCCTGGAATACTTCACCTCTGCCTTATTCCTCTTTGCTCATCCTTGTCTTACATTGAACCCTTCTTTCCTAATAACCAGCAACCAAACAAACAATCAAACAAACAAACCCTGAGCCTTATAACTAGCCTAACATCTTAACACTGAGCTTTAAAGTCATATAACTTTGACATATCATAGAGAGATCCCTCTCTAGACCCAGGAGGGCTAGATCCTGAGGTCTGAAAGTGGTTTGATGTTGTCTCATCTTTTGGTCTTGCCAATCTGGCCAAAACATGGGAACCCCAACATAATGGCGACTCCACTGGGGAACTGAGTATTTCTCACCTCACTACATCATAAGACCCTCAGAAACCTAGAAAATCTGGTTAGGTTGGCAGTAAAACACTCATATTCACACATCAACCTCTATACCATTTTTTGTGTTTCCCCATACTCTTGGACAAAGTCAGGAAAGGGCCAAGTAGCCTCCAGATCTCACACTCTTTCAGAGGTGACATATCTGGTAAAATCCCTCCCAGTCAATCTCTGGTTAAATTTTGTTGTGTTTGGAAGATATCCTTGAAGCGTGACATCTCATAAGCACTGTGGTGGACAGTGTACCCTCCAGAAGCATCTTAAACCATCCACCTAGCGACTCCATTATTCCTGAACGATTCAAAGACTCCAGTGGTGATAAGTAGGCTTGCTGATTATCTTGGTAGCACATAAGACTCCACTGGGAGACCAGAAGCCCATAACAACATCAATCACAGTAGAAGTAACAAGTAGGGTTAGGCTGCTTGGTCAGAAAAACAACATTCTGGCTTCAAGAACCATCCATACAAGAGCTTATCCTAACCCAGACCCACCTGAAATAGTTGACAATCCTGAGAGCATCCTCAAAGGATCTCCTACACATAAAAGATCAACTATTTCCAGCCACATCCTTAGAGCTAACTCTACACCAGAAAAATTTATAGCTCTATCAGACCCATTCTTTGACCTAGACACTCAAAGCAACTTACCAAGAACTAGGTCGTTCAGCGTCCTAGACCAGCCAGACCTTGAGTTTCCTTTTTCACCACCTCAAAGTGTTAAGCACCTTGGGAATAGAAAGAACCCTCCATCTACACCCCCTGATATATAATTCATTCAAAACTTGGGGCTCAGTCACCCTAGATATGCTCATCAGCCTTCTGCTGGTCATAATATCCCTGTCATCCATATACCAGCTGCCCAAGTCAACCCTTTAACTCATCAAAACATAATCATGGCAGCCTGGTATGCACCTCTGGTTTTACCCCAGCCTCTAGTGCCTTTACCCAATGACTATCAATCAAATATCCCAAACTTCACTGCAAAAGAGTCTACCACAGCGTAACACCATGTAGATAGGATGGAAGATTCTTTTGAATACAAGGAGATAGATGATGATACAGTCAAAATGAGAATCTTTGCCCAGAGCTTAGGAGGTGATGTGAAGAAATGGTTTAAAGGCCTACCTCTGGGTAGCATTAATGATCTTCCATCTCTATATCAGACTTTCATAAACAAATGGGAGGTTAAGGCCAACCCTCGCCAACTCCTAGAAGAATATATGAACCTTAAAAGAGACATAGGAGGGAGTGTCCATGATTACACAACGAGATTTAACAGCATTTACAACGCTCTTCCTCCACACATGAAACCTCCCCAAGGTATGGCTCTAGCGAAATACCCCGAAGGCTTTGATGCTGACATGGCCTACCAGCTTAGGGAGAGAGATTACAACACGTTGGAAGACATGAAAAAAGGAGCAGTGAGTGTAGAGGCTAATATGATTGAGAAAAGAGCAAGATTGAGAGCTGAAAAAAGGGTAACATATAGAGATGACAGTGTAGCTTCCACATCTGATCCAAATTATGACCGTTTATCTAAAAATGTGGAAAGGCTACAAAAAATGATGGAAAAATGGTTGTCTCAGTTAGTAACCAAAACAGAAATCAAAACCATAACCATAACCAAAACTTTAGAAGAAACAATGTTACTCCCAACAGACAGAGAGAATCAGATCAGCAAATTATTCCCCCTTTCCAAGAGAATTTTCTTGATGAAGATGAGGGAATCATAGAAGAGTCTGAAGGTAACACAATAAATATGTTTGAAATAGAAGACTCAATCCATAACTATTACGTAGAAGAAGATCACTCCCCACCCTCTTATTGGGATGAGGAATGGTTAGAAACTGAGGATTACAGGTTAGGATTTGAAAATGCCATGATGCAGGTAAGAGAAAAATATGAACTTAGAAGCAAAAAGAGCCAAGAAAATCCCAAACCAAAAGCTTCTGAGGTCACCATCAAGAAAAGACCTGAGAAAACTTCTAAAGTGACTGCTCAAAGTAACAAATCAACAGCGGAGAGTTCTGGAAAGAACAAAGAAAAAGACAACCAAAACACTAATACACAAGGTAAACCAACTGGCAGCACTAGCACTGCAGTTAGTGCTCCTGATAAAACTATCACAAACACTGTACATAATGAGAATCAACACACTGATTCAACCACTCAGGAAGTGGCTAACAAAACAGAGTTGAACATTCCAAAGAGTCAGTCCACTTTCAATTTGGAGAGTGAGATTGAAAAAATTAAAAATCTCTGTCCCACTCTCTGAGCTGGCCACTCAGGATGTATATAAAGGCCAAATTTTGAAAGCATTAAATTTAGGTGAGAACAGTGACACTGTAAATCTGAGTGATAATCAACCTGCCCTTCTGTTTGGTCCAAAGATAGAAGGAAAGTTTCAGGAAGGGGTAGTGCGCCCTTTTTATATTAGTCTTAATATCCATGATAATATTCTCCACAATGCAATGCATGATTTTGGGGCATCACACAACCTGATGCCTAAAGTAGTAATGGAAAGATTAGGCCTAGAGATAACCCGTCCCTACAAAGACCTATATTCATTTGACTCTAGTAGAGTAAAGTGTCTTGGCCTGATCAAAGATTTATGTGTGAGCCTTACCCAGATTCTAGAAAAATGTATGGTCATGGATGTTGTGGTGGTAGATGTGCCACCCAAGTATGGCATGTTATTATCAAGATCATGCGGAGCCAAGTTGCAAGGAACAATGCAAATGGATTGGGCTTATGCCACAATCCCAATCTTTGGCCAACTTAGAAGACTGTACAGGGAGACACAAATGAAATTTCTAGTCAGCAGCCCTGAGAAGCCTGAAAAATCACCTTTATACTCTATACATATAGACCTTGACTCCTTCATCCTCTATAATGATGAGTCCTCAGAATGGTCAGAGCTCCAAAACGGAGATAACAACAGGGAAACAGAGCCCATGGGCTTTAACATAATGGCTACTCTAGACTCGGAGGAGGAAGACGTAGAAAATTTTGAACAATGCGCTGTAACAAAAGCCCAAAATGAACCGGAAATAGAATGCAATCAGCCAACTAGTCATCCCTCTGATTTCCACACCCATGAAGAAAAAAAAAAACCCACAACCTAGTGCAGCTCCTATAATGCAACATAATGGCGAACCCAGCTGTAGGGAAAGAAACGATAACAAACCTGAAAATGAAAACTTATGGGTAATGAATTTCGATGGGTCATGCACCAAGAGAACTGCTGGGGCTGGAGTGTGGATACATAACACATAGAGTAATTATGCAGAGAGCCATGCCTGCAACCTACACTTCAAATGTACAAACAACATTGCAGAGTATGAGGCTCTTATCCTGGGCTTGATCCTGTTGAGAAAATTAGGAGCCCGTAGGATAAATGTGCATGGGGACTCTGAGCTGATTATCAAATAGGTGAATGGTGAATACACAACGAAACATCCTAGATTGAGAGCTTACAGGAATGAAACTATGGATTTATTGAAAACATTTGTTGAATACGAATTAGTGTTTGTTCCTAGGAGTCAGAATGTCATTGCAAACAGATTAGCTTGCCTAGCTAGTTCCTACCCTAAGACCCCAAGCGACCAACAAATCATCATTCAGACCAAATTCAGATCGACAGTGCCAGACAATGAAAAATATTGGCAGGTTTTCGAAGGAGATAAACAGATTGAAGATTTCCTGGTGGGCAGAAACGAGTTTGAATTTTATGATTCAGATTCCAAATATGACAGTAGCTGCCTAAGTGAAGAATCCTTAGATGAGGAAGAGACACCCTGTAACATATAAATAAACACTTTAAACGAAAAGATTGGAAATCTAGATGAAAAATGCGAAAACGCAGATGGTGAAGAAGTAGAGGTGCTGCAGACCAAAGATAAGAACATACCTCGAGGTCTGGCCCCTTTAGAAGACCTTTTTGACTTTGATGATGAAGCAAAAAATCCCACTATAGAACATGCAGACTCTGATGTCAAATAATGCAACATAGGCACTGCAGATAAATCCAAGATGATCAAATTGGTTAAATCCCTTCTTGCAAACATGAAAAAGAAATACATTGACCTATTCAAGGATTTCATTGATGTGTTTTCTTGGAGTTATGAGGACTTAAGGGCCTATGACACAAACATCATACAACATAAAATACCCTTGAAAGAAAATCAGAGGCCTTTCAGACAAAAACTTCGCAGAATAAACCCAAAACAATTGCCTGCAGTTGAAAAAGAGATTAAGAAGATGTATGAAGCAGGTATAATTGTTCCTGTGAGGTTCTCTGACTGGGTATCAAACCTAGTGGCTGTGAGAAAGAAAACAGGGGAGATCAGATTATGCATTGATTTCAAGAATCTTAATAGAGCCTCACTCAAAGACAATTACCCTTTGCCAAAAATGGAACATATTCTATAGAGGGTAGTGGGTTCTAAGAGGATCTCCCTGCTAGATGGTTTTTCAGGTTACAACCAAGTCTTAGTAATCCCGGAAGACCAACTCAAGACAACCTTTACCACCCCATGGGGTACCTTTATGTATGTAAAGATTCCTTTTGGATTGATGAACGCTGGCGCAACCTTCCAAAGAGAAATGGACATAGCTTTTTCAGATGAAATAGGACACTTCATTGTCATCTATCTGGATGAAATAACAGTCTACTCCAAGACCGAAGAAGAACACCTAAAACATCTGAGGAAAGTGTTTGAAAAATGTAGGAGGTTTGGTCTGTCATTAAATCCCAAAAAGACCGTATTTGGGTTGCAAGAAGGGAAACTTCTTGGCCACATTATATCTGAAAAGGGAATTAGGATAGACCCACAAAGAGTTGAGGGAATACTATAAATCACACACCCAAGAAACATCAAAGAGTTACAGTCCTTCATTGGGAAAATCAACTTCCTCAGGAGATTTATTCCCAACTTAGCTGAACACCTTAGGAATATGACTAACATGCTGAAGAAAGGTGTAGGAGTTAAGTGGACTGTTGAACCTAAGAAATCTTTTGAATCAGTAAAACTTGCACTCACCCAGGCTCCTGTCCTAATCAACCCAGATTTCTCAAAATATTTCCTAATTTTTTCATTTTCCTCCAAGCATACAATAGCTGCAGTTCTACTGTAGAATAATCCAGAGGGAATGGAACAACCCATTTATTTCTTCAGCAAAGCACTCAGGGATGCACCCTTGAAATACAACATAATGGAAAAATAGGCCTATGCTCCGATTAAGGCCTTAAAAGACTTTAGGGTGTACATACTACATTCCCACACCATAGCCTATGTGCCAAATATAGTGGTAAAAGACATATTGTCCCAAGACCCAGATGGGAAAAGGGGAAAATGGATTGCCGTGATCTTAGAATACGACCTTGAGATAAAACCCACCAAACTGATTAAAGGTCAGGGCTTAGCATAACCGATGGCTGAGTCAAATCTACAAGCCCTAGACATTAACATGGTAGATGCCTTGGATGAGCAGCAGAGATTTCTTGATCCCACTGTTGAGGAAACGTTTCAGAGCTCTCCTTGGTATTCTGACATTCTGTATGTGCTTACACACCTCAATGCCCCTCCTGAACTATCAAAGACCAAGGCCAGGTTCTTAAAACTAAAATCCAGGAGCTATTGCATAATGAATAACTGCTTATACTGGAAGAGTCCAAATGACCTATTACTTAAATGTTTGCCTGAAAAAGAGGCAAAAAGGATTAAACAAGAATTCCATGCAGGACAGTGTGGGGGCCACCTGAGCTGGAAAGCCACTGCAAACAAAATACTCAGAGATGGCTACTATTGGCCCACACTCTTCAATGATGTCCATAAGATGATAATTTCCTGCCACAAATGCCAGATTTTTGAAGGCAAAAGAAAACTCCTCCCATTACCTTTACAACCAATCACTGTTGAAGGTCCCTTTCTACAATGGGGCCTTGATTTCATAGGAGAGATTCACCCTTCTTATTTTTCACAACAAAAATGGATCCTAACAACCACAGACTACTTCACTAAGTGGATAGAGGCCATACCTACTAGGAATGCCATAGATTCAGTCATCATTAGGTTCCTAGAGGGTCATATCCTCTCTCGGTTTGGCTGCCCAAGGAAAATAATCACTGATAATGCTGCTGATTTTGGATCTAAGAAAATGGTTGAGTTTTGTCACAGGTATCAAATAGCACTTGGTCATTCAACTGCCTATTACCCTCAAGGTAATGGATTAGTTGAATCATAAAACAAGAGCCTAGTGATCATCATCAAAAAGCTACTAGAAGAGAACAAAAAGTCATGGCATAACAAGTTAGTACATGCTTTGTGGGTTGACATGCTTACAACAAAGAAATCCATTGGCATGTCACCTTATAAGCTTGTCTATGGAACAGAAGCAGTGTTTCCTACCAGCCTTGGGATACTAGTGATCAAGCTTGTTCAAGAGATCCAGTTAGAAGAAGACAGCATGGTGAGGATAATAAACCAGACAATTCATCTCCAGCAAACAAGGGAAGAGGTCCACAACAGAGCTGTGAAAGTTCAAGAAAATATAAAGAGGCTGTTTGACAAAAGAACGAAAGCTGCTGATTTCAAAATTGGAGACAAAGTTCTGAAGTGGGACTCAAGGAGGGAGGACAAAGGAAAGCACATCAAATTTAAGAGTTTTCGGCAAGGTCCCTACATCATCCAGGCCACTGTGGGTCCAAATGCATTTTTTCTACAGGAATTAGATGGTACAGAGCTGTTTGGGGGTCCTGTCAATGGCAGGATTCTCAAGCACTACTTCAGCTGATTTCAAATTTCCAGTCTCCATTTCCATTGTACATACCATTACAGTGTTTGTTTTCAAAAAGAAAAAGAAAAAAAGGTTCAGACATGCTCAAAACATGAACCTCTGTAGTGCAAAGATTAGCTCTAATATGATGAAAACTTGAGCCAAGGAAAGTGAAGATAGCCGGTCCAAACATGCCCAAAACCTGGACCAGCAGAGAAGAAGAAGAATCAGCTCTAACAAGCCCAAAATCAGAGCTGAAATGAAGAAAAGAGAGTGACTCTAACAAGCCCAAAACTTGAGTCGCAAAAAAAAGAAAGAAGGATGCTTCAAGATTTCAGATTTCAAGCCTTCAAAGTTTTGTTTTAATTTTCTGTAAATTTTTGTCCATGTGCAACTGTCTTTATGCCTTGGATCAACAGCAAACTAGACCATCTAATCCTAGTTTGTCTGTTTTTAAATTTATTTTGTAGAATGTAGAGAAGAAATCTGCTGGACAGTTTAATCCCAACAGATATTAGAATAGGTAGAGAAACATATGAGACCAATAGTCTAATCTGGTCTCATGGAGCAATAAGGGTAGATTTAGAATCGGTTTATTTTCTGTTATAAGAATAAATGATGTAAAGGGTCTGCTAGTCCAAGTGCACCCTAGAAGAAAAATGATAGGAATGTAGGATGGGTAGGTAGATTGTTTGGGAAGGTTTCTACTGATCTATCATATTTGTGGCAGCTGAAAATCAAAGAAGAAAGATGGCTCAAGCAGCAGGCATTTGGCCTACACCAAAGATCATCTTCTAAATTCTTGACTCCTTCAAGAAGAAGCCATCCCCATGTGGAGCCACTGCTAGCCCCCTATGAATTTTTTGACAAGCAAACAGGGGGGCTAAGTTGTTTTCTGAGCTTTCAAGGAATGCATTTCCCCTGAAAACACATCATCCTTGAAACCTCTTTATGGCCTCTGCCTATTGATCTCCCCTCTGCTGATCTCCACCATAAGCCTCTCTAAATTGAAAAAAATGGTGCTAAAAAAAGTCTTCATTGCCCTTTGTACCCTTGCAAATTACCCCATTGTAATCCATGTTTTCCCCTCTAATCCCCTTTTAAACCTTCCATGCAACCCCTGTTTGGTCTAATGCCCCTTTTCCCATCTATCGTTACCTTCCCCTGGCTTTGATTTGCTCTAAAAATGGGCCAAAATCCTTGTTTCCCACATAGTCTGGGTCTCAGCCCCTTTCAGCCTAGCCCCTCAGCCTTTTCCTCCACGTGACCTGGTCGCTAGAACCGAGCGCTAGCCTAAAAAGCGCTTATCTCATATGATTCAACGAGTGCGTTTATAGCTGCTCATCACCGTTCATCGCATCTTAACCGTTCGTTTACCTGCAGATCCGACAGTTTGGAGTTTACCTGCCCCGGTGGTCCCCGCACACTATTCAAAAACCATCCGGTTTCTATCGCACCGCCTTTCAGAGGTAGGTGGTATTTTCTGATGAGCCAGTGATTCCACTCATCGTGCAACGTGTGGCAGCGACACTATTTCAAAACCAATTGCTCATCGCACATTAACGTTCGGCACAGGATACGGAGCGATATGCATATCAGCCATCTGATCTGGGGCGCCTCATCCAACGACTATCACTCCACGAAGCTGCGCGTAGGTTAATCCATGGCCACTGTACCCCTGGCCCACTGTCCTTCACCCTCTGATGTGTTTCCCATCATCGATCTCCATTGAGATCGAATGGTCCAGATCTGACCACACGCCCGCCATTGACCTCGTACCACCACATCACTGTTCCACGTGTTCCACCGTATATTTTCCCGTCCATCCATATATATTCATTCAAAAGGTCAAAATTAAGGTTTTCACGTTAAATTTATCTGCATTCTTCCAACCTTCCCACCAGAGCACTTCTCCACCATTCCTCTGCATTTTTCGCCATTTCTTCGCAGTCCCACTATCATCCTCACGGTCGTCCACATCACCCAACCCCATGCATTGTTTTCTTAACAGTTTTCATGTTTTTGCAGGGTTTCAAAGAGGTAGAAAACCGGCATGGTTCATATCTACTATTGTAATGGCGTGTTGCGCAGAGAAAGTTGAATTTGGAAGCTGGTACTACAATGGAAATGCTCGGAAAGGTAACGACGTCATAAATATTATCCAAGGACAGTTCAATCTCTGCGAAAAATATATTCGGCGCCATTAAAACCCAGATTTTACAGATTGAGACATTTATGAAGCAGTAGGGAAATACTAGCTAATGATCAAGGATTTCAACGTGAAATATTAAGGATTTTAAGCCTTAATCTAGAATTCTAAAGGCAGAGTAATGGATCGAAAATCCCGAGGATCACACAGGAGGTCCGGCGCGCAGAAAACAATGTAATTAGGTTTTCAAATCAGCAGAAGGTTTCTTCTTGAGCAAGGAAATGGTACACATTATTGTTTCAGTCTACATTGTGTCCAAGCGAAGTTCCCCCCCCCTTACAGCAGTCCTATGCTATCAGAAGCATTTTTTGCACAGTATGGCATATCTTAGTGTCTTGATTCTATGTTTTTGTTTAATTCACCAGAAGTACTACTAAGTACTGCAACCAAGTACACCAGAGACATACTGGAGTAAATGGGAGCCTGGAGAAGACCACTCTTTCACCCAAAGAGTATCATGGTTAAATGCACAGAATTTATACAGAGTGGGCTTCGGCCTTCTTCCTCTTTCGAATTTTTAATGTTGCATTTAGTTTTTCACCTACCTTCTCTGCTCCACTGGAGCTATAAATTCATGAAGAAACTCATTGTAAAGGTTGTTGATTAGTTATCAGAGAATTGCAAGTAGTTTCTTTTGAGACACAGTCTCTGTGTGAAGTTGTAAGATAGGCTGAGGAATATGATTTCATACTGAGTATTCAGCTATTGGAAATATTGTACTTGACTGGTATTGCTATTTAATATGACAAGCACATTTCTTTGGATCCTGATCTAAAGCAGCGGTGATGTTTTCCTATCTCTGTGTTTTAATTCATTTCATTTCGTTTCTACTGGCTTGCATCAGAATATTGGCATAGGATTTACCCTTGTTAGGTACCCTATGTTTCTACTCTCCTTGCCTTTGATGTTTTTCTTCTGAATGTGTTATCTAAGAATTGATTTCAGTTAATTTAACCAGTGTTGTGGATGTTATTTCCTGCTCTCTGATGTATGAATTAAATGAATCTATTCTTAGATGTTTCTAGTTAAGGATTTAGCTGGAAGATTTGGGAACACTGGGGATTAGAGTTAGCCCTGTCCACTAGGATCCTTGTGCGACCAGCTGGTTTTTAACTGTGTGTCCTAAATCTGTGTTGT
This sequence comes from Pinus albicaulis, assembly GCA_034641835.2. Lineage (NCBI taxonomy): Eukaryota > Viridiplantae > Streptophyta > Pinopsida > Pinales > Pinaceae > Pinus > Pinus albicaulis. The sequence goes on along the minus strand of CM076578.1, from coordinate 1,318,676,481 downwards.
CTCCTCCTCTCCTACCATTCCATGTCACATTATCATCTTTAAGATCCAACGTTTTAGATGACTAGCCCAATTGAAAGCCTGCATATTGATTAGCAAGAAAATCCTTTCCTGACTCCATTGCCCAATTGTTTTGAATGCTCCCTGGAATACTTCACCTCTGCCTTATTCCTCTTTGCTCATCCTTGTCTTACATTGAACCCTTCTTTCCAGATAACCGACAACCAAACAAACAATCAAACAAAAAAACCCTAAGCCTTATAACTAGCCTAACATCTTAACACTGAGCTTTAAAGTCATATACCTTTGACATATCATAGAGATATCCCTCTCTGGACCCAGGAGGGCTAGATCCTGAGGTCTGAAAGTGGTTTGATGTTGTCTCATCTTTTGGTCTTGAAAATCTAGCCAAAACATGGGAACCCCAACAAGGTAAAAGAGGAGTACCAGGCCAAACATACCAGGATGAGATCTTATCGTAATGATGTTCTTGATATTCTTAAAACTTTTCTAGAATATACATTGTCTATGGTTCCTATAAGTTGGAATTTTATGGCTGATTCACTTGCCACAATGACCAAAAATTTTAAGATTCCTATTCATGCTACTAAAAATTTTGAAATTTAGGTGAAGCATCACCCTACTATCCTTGAAAATCTAAGATACTATCAATTATTTTGGGATGATCAACAGATAAACAACTTTCTGTAGATGGAGGAGGAGTTTGCTAACTCCCATATTGATGAGGTGTATAAAGAAAATGATCAGGTAATTGAAGATGTTGAATTTGAGGTGGTACAACTAAAGGACAATAACATTCCACGAGGTCTAGTACCTTTGGAGGATTTATTTTATCATGATGATGCCACAAAAAATCCAACGATGTTCCCCATAGAATCTAGTGTTGAAGATGTAAACATTGGTACATTGGATAACCCCAATATGGTCAATTTATTGAGGTCTTTATCCTCTGAGTTGAAAGGTAAATATACAACTCCCTTGAGTGAGTTTTCTGATGTATTCTCTTGGAAGTATTCACATTTAAAAGTGGAAAATAAATTCATCACCCAACACACCATCCCAATCAAGCTGGATCAAAATCCATTATGAAAGAAGCTTATGAGAATCAATCCTAAACTACTGCAATTGATCGAAAAAGAGGTAAATAGAATTTAAAAAGTTGGTATTATAGCTCCTATTCGATTTTCGGATTGGATGTCTAACCTCATTCCGGTAAGGAAGAAGACATGGGAGATTCGTATTTTCATATTTTTCATAAATCGAAATAAGGCATCCTTAAAGGAAAATTATCCTTTGACAAAGATGGACCACATCTTGCAGAGGGTTGTTGGATCTTCAAGGATGTCACTTCTCGACAGATATTCAGGATACAACCAGATTTTGGTGCATGGAGATGACCAAGATAAAAAAACATTTACAACGCCATGAGGTACCTTAATTTATGCCAAAATGTCATTTGGGCTCAAGAATATAGGGGCTACATTTCAGTGGGCTATGGACATTGATTTGTCCAATGAGAAGGGTGTATTTCTTGTGGTTTACCTTGATGATGTTACTATATTCTCATTGTTAGATGATGATCACCTACACCACTTGATAATAGTGTTTCAAAAATGCCGAAAATTTGGCATCTCACTGAATCCTAAGAAAAGCCTATTTTCCATGGAGGAAGGAAAACTGCTTGGGCACATCATCTCAAAATATGGTATCCGCATCAATCCCTCTAGGATCGAAAAAATTCAATAGTTGGACTTCCCAAGGAAAAAAAAGGAGATCCAGTCATTCAACAGTAATATAAATTTTTTGAGGATATTCATCCCCAATCTCGTTGAGCAACTTAGAGATATGACAGACATTCTGAAAAAGGACAACGAGAAAAAGGATTCAAAGATGGAGCAACCAATTTACTTTTTCAGCCAGACCATAAGATATGCAGCACTGAGATAAACCATTATTGAAAAAAAATCTTTGGCCTTGGTGAAATCATTGAAAGACTTTCGGGTATACATCCTACACTCTCACATCATAGCTTATGTTATGAATGCAACGGTGAAAGATGTGTTGATAAAAATTGATCTAGAAGGGAGGAGAGGGAAATGGATTGCAACCATGATTGAATATGATATGGAGATCAAGCCGAAAAAGCTAATCAAGGGACATGGATTGGCAAAGTTGATGGTAGAATCTAATTTGCATGCGCTGGACATAAATCTAATTTCTAAAGTTTCTGAAGAGGAGGTTGATGACTCGTTGACACAGGTATCTTAGATTTTCATTTCATCCCCTTGGTAAGCTAATATTTTTTATGTATTGCAACACTTAAATGCTCTGTCGGGTGTGTCTAAAAGCAAAGGTAGATCACTAAAATTAAAGGCTTAAAACTATTATATTTTAGATAGTGTTTTGTATGGGAAATACCTGAGATGTGTCTTGTTTAATTGTCTTGTTGAAAGTGAAGCGAAGGAAGTGATGAATGAATTTCAGAAGGGTGATTGTGGCGATCATTTATTCTAGAAAACCACAACGAACAAATTTTTGACGCTAGTTTCTATTGGCCCACTCTTTTTGCTGATGTTTACAAGACTGTGATGAGTTGTCACAAAATGTCAAAATTTCCAAGGGAAGAGGAAGTTCCTCTCACTTCCTTTGCAGCCAATATCAGTCTGTACTATTCCTAATTAGCTTTTAGATGATTGGAATATTAATTTTTGTTATTTTTAATAAGATAGTTGAATAAGAGGGTAGAGGGACCCATAAATCCCTTTAGTAGGAATAAACCATTTCTTAGTGTGAATGTGGATCAATGCATATGGATGGGGTCAAGATGAATAAACCACTTTTTAGTGTGAATGTGGGCCAGTGCATGTGGATGGGGTTAAGATGACCAAATCAACAGTGCAATCATGGAGGTAGTGGAGATAGTGGAGGACAACACAGTAATTATGGAGGTTAGTGGCCAAGTGTGCAACATCATTAATGTGTGGGGCCAAGGGTGTGAGGACTCACAAACATAGAAGGAAAGGGATGGCAGCCATGGACGACATTCTAAATATTGATATTGTATTTTCTTTTATGACTTTCTACACACTTCAACTATTTAGCTAAGTCTGTTGTGTCGTTTAGCACACAACTGTCTCCAAGCGGAGATCCCACCCTTATCTTTGGGGGAATTCAAGTGCCCACTCAGGAAAAGTAATTTCTGAGAAGTAGTTCAACGTCCTACATCAGGCCATCATTTTGTCTCTCCATGCAGTAGCAGTCACCTGCAGGAATTACGCATTCCAACAACAGGGTTTGAGAGGAGGAAGGAAGTTCCAAGCATCTCAGCTTGGAATCCTGTGTGGGGATCAACCCTTCACTTGTGAGTATATTTCAACATCTTGAGAGTAGTATTGTATTATCCCCTCTTTGGTAGTGCAATCATCTTCAACATTTTGCAGTCCAACAGTGGAAGCTTGAAAGGTGGAAGGAAGTTCCAAGCATTCCAGCTTGGAATCCTATGAGTGGATAAACCCTTCACCCTGTTGAGTGAATTTTAGTATTCTAGAGTAGTATCTCATCATCCGGCATCAGTCCATACTGCTTCCCCTCTTAGCAGCGCAGTCTCCTTCAGAAATTATGCAATCCAGTAGTGGCAGCTTCAGAGGAGGAGGAAGGATCCAAGTTTCCTAGCTTGGAATCCAGTGAGGGGATCAACCCTTCATCCATAAAGCTAGGGAGAAGTTGAAATAGTTTTATCATTAGTTCAAAAATCTCCCAGTAGTTACCCGATTGCAGTGTGTAAGTCAACCAACAAGAGTATGCTTTGCAACCCTAGAGGGAAAAATTTCCAAAGTCAAAACTAGGCCAAACCAATTCTGGGTTTTTCTGGGTTTTTTGAGTACATTCTACAATTAAAATCTCGGATCTTTATGATCACTACACTAGCCTCTCGCACATATTTATTCTTCCTCGCAACAATAGTTTCCAGCAGTGCTACGCAGAGACAACCTTCTAGTAGCCACTAACATCAACCGCATTTCCAATGCTAGGATTTCGATCTATTTCAACCACTTGTTGTTGGCTTGAGTGCATCTTCTTTGGAGCACTATATACTTTATTTTTGCTTTTGATTATAATGATATGACCTAACTATTTCTGCTCATGGATGATGATGTCTTAGTATAATTTCTAGTTGCAACATATTTCTAGCATTTTCTAGATCCTAGTGCTATATTCCTGTTTTTCTTTATTTGGACTGCTGCAGATGTTCTATATTCCCGTATTTTCCATTTTGGGATATTAAAATGGTATCAGAGCATAATCTTGGCTCAGATTGTGGGAAACCATTCATTCTATGACAAGTCCTGGATAGAGGAAAATCTCCAATGGCGGGATAAATTAATGGGAAAGAGTTTCCCAAACTCCTTCTCAAATCTATGCATGATCTCGTTAGAGAGATCAAAGAGATGAGAGTTGAAATAAAAAGGGAAACCCCACGAGGGTTACAGTATGGGGAGAAGTCGAGTACTCCACATCAGTGGTATGAGCAACTAGCGATGCAACAAGTCTCACAACGCCCTACTATGCCCACCTTCCTAGCAGTAGGAAATGGAGCTGGAGGAAACCAGGAGCATGAGACTCTTAGTGGCTATATTCTAGAGTATCGATCTCAAGCTCGAGGAAATCAAGAGCATGATACTCTTAGTGACTATATTGCAGAGTACTGATCTCAAACCCATAATTTCAGAGATAATATAACTTTCCCAACATTTTTCTAGATCAAAGACAACCAGAGACCCCGCCACAAAAATAGAGGAGGAGGGTACATGCAGGGTAAGCAGTGCACCTTGGGTAGATTCTTTCTACTTACATTCAATGGGTCATCCAAGAGTAAAACAAAGGCTTGGGTTGAGAGATTAGATATCTATTTCTAGCTACACCAAGTAGCGGAAGAAGAGTCTATCGAGATAGTAGCGCTGCACCTTGTAGGTGAAGCACATGACTGGTGGTTCGACGGATTGGGTCATCTAGGAGTGACTGCGTATGAAGAGTTCACTCGAAGATTGGTTGAAAGGTTTGATAGAAGAAACTCGGAGGCACATTACATTGAGGAATTCTATTACAGTGAAGGAGAAGAGGAAGTGTATGAGGAGCAGAAGGGAGATGCCAACGCTGATGCATCAGAAGGAGATCAAATACTACCACCACCAGCAGTAGAAGGAGAATTTTCACCATTTGAAGGAACTATTGCATCTTTACAAAGTGTTCCCAAGCATCAACTAATTTGAGGCATGCATACATATCCACCCCAGATACTCTCGGCACATCACATGGAGATTTTTGGGGACATACCACCAGGGCAGCCACATGACCAGGAGTTGGAGCACATGGTTGATTTGGAGCAGGGGACAGTCACTATGCCGAGGATCCTTGATAGGATCAAGGAGGAGATGAGCAACTATTCTGTTTCCACATTTTTGAGTTGCACACAACACTTTGTGTTGGAGTGTGGTGCTTCAGAGGAGGGAATAAACAAAGTTCTGGTATAGGAAGACCATTCCATAATGTCTGTTCAATTTAGTGTTCCTAAATTGATATCATGAATTGTCAACCAGGGCTAGTAAACTATTGAAGTGAAGTGCACCATATGTGCCTAAGTATCCTCTTCTTACTTCATTGTGTTTAGTGATTTTCTAGTGTTTTTGGTTTTATGTTTTCATGCTAAAGGGAAAAACTAAATTAATAGCAAAGAAAAATGACTGAATGCACTAAAACAGAACAAAATCTACTATAAACTAGGAATGATAACAAAAACAAAGAATGATAATCCACAGATTGTAAAGCTGCTAAGGGAGTAACTCATAACATTAAACTAAGTCCAATTCGTTTCATTAGAGGTATATTGGAACAAACTGAGAAAAGGATTAGTTATGATGTAATGAGGTTCGCTTAGAAAGCAACAACTTAAAACATCACAGAGAAATCTTATTCATTGTTAGAGATCTGTTGGAACAACTTGAGAAAAAGATCACCTGTAACATAGTAAGGAACCCTATGCTAAATAACTTATGACACTAGAATTATCTCATTCTGAAACTCACAATATTACTATTAAGTCTTACTAAAAAATTAGAGATTTCTTGGAACAACTTTGAGGAAAACACTGTTTGTAAAATCATGAGAATCTCTTACCTAATTGTAGAAAAAAAAATATCAATAACTCAAAATAATATAACTAATTCTCATTCATATAATAGTGACGTGTTAGCAAAATTTGAGAACAAGAGTAGCTTATAAAATAATGAGGATCTTCTAAATCTAACTAACATGACTGAAATGCAATTAACAGAACTAAAATGCAATTAACCCAAAGTACTACAGCTAGATCTCATTCACGTATTAGAGATATATTGGAATAGCTTATGAGAACAAGATTGACTGTAATATTATGAGATTCTTCAACGTAAGTAAATGAAATAAAACATGATGCAAGAGGATAAACTCAGAAAACTGCCGAAGTTAAGAACAAAACGGAATTAAAGGTTACTTATCTAGAAAGTATGCAAAAGCCTTTTCAGATAGCAGGGGCCCTCTACTATTATATTGGCACACGAATCTTTAACTCCTTAAAATTGCCTTCAGATCATGCATCAAAGTTATACTCTTTTAATTAAAAGAAATTCTCAGAAATAGAGTGTCACAGTATTTGAAAACTAAAAGCATCAACTCCTTTTCTCGGTTTACCGAGTTATTTTTATAAGCAAATACATAACTGCTATTGAGTAAAAATAGGCATAGGTGTCTTTTATAATCAAAATCAAACTAAAAATCCTGTTAAGGACTCGTGTTTTGCTGAAGGTAATCCAAGAGTCCTTATCCTTATAGAAGTCTACTTCTTGGTTTTTAGCTTTGTCCACGTGCATAACCACTTCCAGATTTTTACTCAGTCCTCGTGGATGACAAGGAATGATGCAAGAGCATTTTGGAGTCTAACCATATATGTTTTTCCATCAAATGACACATGTAACCTATTTGAACATTAAGATGGCTACGGAACATATGACTAGCTACAGAATGACTGCATTCTGTAGCTAGGTCTGCTCAGAAATCACTAAGACAACAAAACCACAAAAGTATAATAAGTCAGTCATTGCATGTATTCTTAAAGTGATTTTAATCATTCTTATTGATCTTTTAGGCCTATAAATGATAAAGGATTAATGGAATGAAGTGGAGTTTTGTGAAAATAAAAGACATTTTTAGGGTTCAACATACCCCCACTGCAAAAATTTTGCATGTCCTCATGCAATCAATCCATGTATTCTGAAACTTTAGCAAGGACATCTAGCTTCCTTTTTCTACTTTGCTTGGTGTTTAATGGCATTCTAGGCTTCCTTATAAGAAATTTGAACCTTAAATTTATAAGTGCTCTGTTCAATTTCTTGTTTCTCTTTTTCAGCTTCCCACTAGCCTTATACAATTTTTTCATTTTTAGAGATAGAGTTGTGTTCATGTCACTTTTCAGTTTGAATTGTTCCCTTAAAATTTCATTTTCATTTTTTATATGCCTATTCAGTACCTCCAATTCATATTTGTCTCTTTTTAGGACTTCAATTGGAGGTTCTGGTGGACTAGGAGTTCTTTCTCTATTTCCTGAGGCTCTTTTTTCTAACGATTCAACATAATCATAGATCTGTTGTTGGTGTGGATCTACATCCGGAATTCCTCTATCAGGATCTTATTCATACTGGTACTCATGAGATCTGTCAATTGGTGTCTCTTCATCTTCAATATCTATGATTCCTGTTTGATTAACTCATGTCTTTTTCATTATGCCTTTAAGCCTATGAATTCTTCTCAGTTTAGATGGTCCCTCATTTTTATCTTTAATATCCTTTCTTGTTACTTTTTCCTTTCTGAGTTGTTTCTTGATTTTGGCCAATTTTTCAAAGATTATTTCCTCACTGTCTTCTTGTGTTGATATGTCAGTTTTTCTTTCAACAAATTTTCCTCTCCTGCTTCTCCTTACAGGTTTTTCTTCAGACAGAGTTTCTTTAGGTTCTTCAAAATGATTTCTCAAGAGGAATTGATCCCAACTATCTCCTCCCTTCTTCAAATTATACTCAATTAAAATTTTAACTAAGCCATGATGATATAAGGTGGTTTCTAAGAACTAAACCCTTTTCTGGACATTAGAAGCCATCCTTTTTAAAATATTGAGCAAGAAAAAGGGTAGATTTATCTCTTCATCTAGAAAATTCATCATGAGTCTTGTTGTACATATTCCCTTCTCCATCTAAATTTTGACCACCGGCTCCCCTAAAATCCATTTCCAATGTTTTCTTGGTCAAAAACCCCCATACTATGCTCGTCGCCACCTTCTCCGCCTCAAAATATATTGCTCAAATGATTAAAAGCCCGCAATTTAAATTTGTTTGGCCGTAAGCCCCCCACCCCCAAGTCCATAGCCCGCTCGCTATTGTTGTCGCATGACCAGAGTCCGAAAACCGTAAACTAAATGGAAAAAGGGCTTATTATTTTATTTTTCGGGTGCCTTGGTGGCCGTCCGATCAAGTTGAATCAACGGAGCGGCAGTCGCATTGAGTGGTGGCCCCCGCGCGCAGCAAAACCAGCAGTAACCCCCCCGCACCGCTTACACCGAGCTGGCGGTATTCACTGCGGGGCCAGCGATTCCACAGTAATGGTGCTGCGTGTCCTCAGTACGGGAGGGAAACCGCTTTCCTCCCCCGCGCTAAAGATCATCCCATTGCCGGGTAGCGGAATTTGTTGGGGCCGTTGGATCTACCAAGCCTGATCTGACGGTGGACTTCCTCTTGAGTTGCTCGCTTGTTATTTTGTCTCCACCGTATTGTATGGCCCGCCACCGTGTCATTTCCACCTACCTCCACCCGTTGATTCCTCCGCCACGTCGTCTCCCCACTTGTCCCCCATGCGCCTATGTGTCTCGCCCCCGTATATCCGTAACTCTCCTTCACGCCAACATATATATATAGGTGTTTATATGTTTTATTTCATATTTGCCGCTATTCTTTCCTCGCGTCAAGAATATGTCATGTTAAACCCGCATCTCGTCTGTTTGTGTAATCCTCCACTGTTTTGTTTCCGCCACCCTGTGTGTTCCCATCCTCTGTCAACGTCCATGTCATCTCCTCCATCGTCCACGCCCTCGTCCGTGCCAATTTTTCTAACATTTTCGGGGTTTTGCAGGTTTTCAAAATAAGCAGTAGAGGTGTCTTAATTCTCCGCCTCCATTTCAGGGATCAAAAGCATACCAGAAGATGACTTCCTGTGGGCGAAATTTAATGGAAAAGGCTGAGAACTAATGTGTGAAATGACCGCCATTAAAGGAGATACAGCTATCGATTCTCAGAACCCTCCAGAGAAGTTCACCTCGCATTTAAGGTCCGGGACTCTAATTCAAGATCAAAGGCCAGGCGTACAGTACTGAATGGGAGATTTTCCCAGGACTCTCGTGGTAGCAGATTTTCCCCTTGGCTTGAAAACTTCCGTGTATATATTTTATTATTTCTTGTCTTGTACATAAGGAAGATTTTTATCTCCCGACATTAATTTCTGTATACGGGTAGTTTGATATTTATTTATAACATCATTCATAAAAAGCTGAGTCATTAATTGCTCCCTTTTCCCTCCCCCTCCTCTAGAAAGTAGTGGTCTTCTCTATAAATACCAAAAAAGAAGACATTGTTAGGGTTCCAGATTTCTGTGAGCAAGCTGTGCAGCGAAAAGACTACTGTATTCATCTTGTAACATTTTTGTATGAAGTTTCAGAGCCCATAGGGTCTCAGTGAGGAGGAGTTATGACTGTATTGAGGATTCCGGTCTTTGGTATCTCACAGTATGTAAATTTTCTTATGTGTTAATATATCATCCCTTTTCATGAAAATTTTCCTCTTGTATCATGTTCTAGAATGCGAGTGGCTCACTAGTTTGCAGTAAGGATTCGTCTTAAGTGGTGCCCTTTCTAGAATTATTCAAGCACTTTAAATAGGCCTAGAAGTGATATACTGTTCCATGTTCATTCTTTTCATACTTTCTACTATATTACTGACCTAAGGATTCGTAAATTGGTGCGCCCTTCCGCCAGTAATATCTTCTTATGTTTCCTCACTGCTAGCACTTCTTGACATTTGGTTTCTGTGATATATTATTTGAATCGGCCCTCTTTACAGTAGGCTGTCTCTTAACTGTCTGATACTACCATGCTGAAGTTTTACATGATGTCTTTGCATTACTCCTATCCTTGTATCAGCCTCTGATAGAGAAATTGGACCAATTCTATCTAATTTAATTTCCTTGTTTAGAACAAGAGATAGTAGGTGAGTCCCTTGGATTGACAACCCAAACTGTTAAGGACTCCTTGCTATATTAAGATGTCCTAGGCATTGGTCTTTGGCAACTCTAGGCTGTCTCTAGGAGGGTGACAAAATCATCCACAACATCTTTCTGGCGCCGTTGCCGGGGAGCGAATTCAAGAATATCAGTTTCCCTGGGTTTTCGACAAATTATTTCACTCTCTAATCAGGTGAGCACAGAGAGGTGAAGAGTTGCAGATTTCTCACCTTGGTGACTCCACCCGTCTTTATTGGATAAATATTATCGGTAGTCCTAGCTTCTCGTAGGCCACATTTGAGGTCAGATACAGCTCAACTGAAAACACCCTACGTGTCTGACCTAGAGAAAATTATTCATAAAAGAGTTTGGAAGGAGAGGAAGTCAGCCCGTGCTGAAAATTCCGAGTGTTCTGTTGAAGATTATCTGCCCTCTTCTTCTCAAGAAGTTAGAACAGAAAATCCCGAGTTTTATTTAGAAACCCCACGTAGGGGAAGTGCCTCAATTAGAGAAGAATCTTATCCTGTTTTCGAGGCCGAACAAATTAAAGAGGTCACTGAGGTAGCTCATGTTAACCGAGAATTATTCCTATCCACACCTCAGACCTCGGTGCAATATATTCCCATTGTTATTCACACTCCGCTCCCCCCTACCCCTCTCCCTTCATTTGTTTCTCAGACTGTTGTGCAACCCCCACCGCCTCCAATGGCCAATGTTCCTGCATTTCTCCTAAACAAATATGCTCCTCTGGCTTTACCCCAGGTGTTGAATGATATGCCGTAGGATTATCTGAAGATTCTGCCAAGGTTCAATGGTGAAAATGATATTGATGCTCAGAAACATCTCGAGACCTTCTGCTCTTTTGCAGAAAATTTGAATGTTGAACATCTGGATGTGGTTTTGAGGTTATTTGTGCAGTCTTTGGAAGGAGAAGCCAGAAAATGGTTTAAGACACTGGGAAATCGCTCAATAACCACCTGGGATCAAATGGAGAATGATTTTCTCAGAAAATGGGGAGAAAAGAAAGATCACGGTCAGTGTCTCACCGAATTTTATACTATGAAGAAGAAACAGAATGAAGGAGTATCAGAATTTATCAAAAGGTTCAACAAGTTATATCTAAGCCTGCCTCCGGAAATGAAGCCAAATGAAGCTGCTGCCAAGATAATTTTCATAGCAGCCTTCGACTTTGACTTCGGATTCTCCTTGAGAGAAAGGAAACCTACCACACTAGATGATGCACAATCAGATGCTCTGGAACTAGAAGCGAACTTTGCCTCCACAGGAAAGTTAAAAGGGAGAATTGAACCAGATGCCAGGAGGAAAGGTAAAGAAGAGGTTTCTACCTCTAACCATGATAAAGATTCAGATAAAATGGATGAAATAGGTAAAATTATAAAGAAGATGGTCAAGATGGAACTAGAAGCTAAAAACGCAGCTCCCAAGAACTATTACAATGCTCCGAACAGAGGGTACAATCCCCAGTATAAGAGGCCACCTCTCCAAATATTGCCGAGAGAGAGAAGGGAGCAACAAGATCAGGTACCTCATCCCTTGTACCTGGAAGGACCAGCAGATGAATCCAATGGAGAGGCAGCCTATGGATTAGAAGATTCCAATCTGGCTTTTTCAAACAATGATGATATGGACTGTCCCCTGCAAGAAGAAGATGAAGAAGCAGATATTGACCATTATTGCAAGCAATTTTCTGATTTCATGGAAGCCCAATTCAATGTCAACTATGATCTCAGATCCTCGAGGAAGAGGACCCGAACTCAGGAGCAAGAAGAAGATCCACCTCAGAAAGAAGCGTCTGCTCAAAAGGAATCAACAACAAAGAAATGCATAGAAAAAGGTAAGAATCTCCTGAATATCCCCTTGCAGTCAACTGATCAGTTTCCTTCTTCCTCTAAAATAGCCAGTCCTTCTAATGCTGAGCCAGTGTCAAAAGAAGTCAAGTCCTCAGTTGAGAATAAGGAGTCAAAAGAAGTAATGATAGAAAAGTCCACATCTGCTTTTAATTTGCAAAGAGAGCTTGAAAAGATTAAGATTCCTATTCCTCTGACTGAATTGTTAAAACAGCCTGTATATCAGTCTCAGGTTACCTCTTTCACACCTCTTCCTGAACTACCAATTGCACCTGATAGTCTAAATCTTCAAGAAGAAAGACCCATGGTAGTCTTTGGCCCACACATCGAGGAGATAGACCCTTCTACTCCCCCCTTTTATGCGTCCTTAGTCATTCATGACTTGCTACTTCACAATTGTATGCTATATTATGGGGCATCCCATAATCTTATGCCTTTGTCTGTTATGGAGCAACTAGGACTGCAAATTACAAGACCATACAAAGATTTATATTCATTTGATTCTAAAAGGGTTAAATGCTTGGGAATGATAAACGATTTAGTAGTTAATTTAGCTCAAATCCCAGTAAAAAGTGTGGTCATGGAAATTGTGGTCGCTGATATCCCAGCCCGCTTTGGCATGCTGTTGTCAAGGTCCTGGGGTACTAAGATTGGGGGATCAATTAAATTGGATTTAACATACGCTACTGTCCCAATTTTTGGTGGTCAGGAAAGGAGGTTATATAGGGAAACAAGATTCGTAAAAATGGTGACCACTGCTGATTGCTCAGACAATTCTCCAATTTATAATAAAGAGGGTGATTTCTCATGTTTTGTGTTAAAGGAAAATCAGAATTATGCGCATGAGCCCTTCTTTAACCAAATTAAAGCGGAGCAGCCTAAAGAAGAGCAGGAGTCAGGAATATGGACGTTGCAGTTTGATGGAGCTAATTCAAGGGAGGGCAATGGAGCAGGAGTGTTGTTGATTTCCCCTGCAGGAAAATGGGTGCCGCTGTCTTTTAAATTGGAGTATGAAGCTACAAACAATGTAGCTAAGTATGAAGCATTTTTATTGGGCCTACAGACAGCTAGAAACATGGGCATCCAATGTCTGAAAGTGTTTGGAGACTCTGAGCTGATAGTGAGACAGATTAAGAATGAATGTCAAGCTAAACATCCTCGGCTCAGAGCATATAGAAACGAAGTATGGGACATGATAGAAAATTTCTTCTCAGCATTTAATATACAGTTCATGCCCCGGGAACATAACAAAATAGCAGATTCTCTTGATGTGGCTGCCAGTACATTCCGGCCTCCTCAGAATCCATTGTTAAGATATGAAGTGGAGGTACGGTACAGACCATCCATTCCAGACAATATAAAGCACTGGCAGGTTTTCAAAGATGATGAACAAATGAAAAGATTCATGGAGACAGTGGGAGAATTCGCAGGTATGGAAATTGATGATGATGGGGAGGAAGAAGCTGAAAACATTGCTGAAGGCAAATGGGAAGAGAATATAGCAGGAAATCAAGTGCTGCAGCTGAAAGGAAATGTCATCCCTAGAGGTCTAGTGCCTCTAGAAAGATTATTCAATAAGAATGATGTTCCCATGCAGCCAAACAAATCAGTAGAAGAAGACCAAATGAGAGATTTGAATCTGGGTACTGCTACTGATCCCAAAATTGTTAAATTATCTAAAAGAGTCTCAGAGGAGTATAGGGAAAATTATTTGAAATTATTTCAGTCTTATAAAGATGTTTTTGCCTGGTCCTATCAGGACCTAAAAGCTTTTGATGTAAATATAATGCAGCATAAGATTCCACTGAGGGAGAATGCAAAGCCATACAAACAGAAGCTCAGGCAGATTAACCCCCTGCTTCTTCCCTCAATTGAGAAAGAAATTAGGAAATTGTTGAAGGCCAAAATAATTATGCCCTTGAGGTACTCAGAATGGATAGCGAATCTTGTTCCTGTCAGAAAGAAGAATGGAGAAATAAGACTGTGTGTAGACTTCAGAAATTTGAATAGAGCATCTCTCAAAAATAATTACCCACTGCCTAAAATGGACCATATCCTGCAGAAAGTGGTGGGAGCATCCAGAATGTCAATGATGGATGGATTTTCAGGCTACAATCAGGTAGCTGTTTTCCCAGAGGACCAGAAGAAGACTGCGTTCACCACACCATGGGGAACCTTTATGTATGCAAGGATGCCATTTGGACTGATTAATGCAGGTGCTACTTTTCAAAGGGCAATGGACATAGCCTTTATTAGAGAACAGGACAAGTTCTTGGTGGTATATCTTGATGATATCACGGTATTCTCAAAGAGTGATGATGAGCATATTGTGCATTTGAGAAGAACTTTCGAAAAATGCAGAAGGTACGGCCTTTCTCTGAATCCCCAAAAATCTTTGTTTGCATTAGACGAAGGAAAACTCTTAGGACATATCGTGACCAAGGATGGTGTAAAAATTGATCCTAAGAGAGTTGAAGTAATAAACAACATTTCTCTGCCAAGAAATAAGAAAGAAGTACAGGTGTTTTTGGGCCGAATAATTTTTTTAAGGAGATTCATTCCTAACTATGCAGAAATAGTTAGACACATAACCAATATGTTGAAAAAGGACAATGAAGTTAGGTGGTCCCAGGAGTCTAGGGATGCATTCATAAGAATTAAACAAGCATTTGCTGAAGCTCCTGTGCTAGTAGGACCAGATTACAGTAAGCCATTTATGGTATTTTCATTTGCTTCACCTCACACAATTGCTGGAGTATTACTACAGAAAAATGGAGAGGGATATGAACAGCCCATAGCGTTCTTCAGTCAGGTATTGTGTGATGCTGAATTAAAATATAATATACTGGAGAAGCAGGCATATGCCCTGGTAAAGTCCCTTAAAGCTTTTAGAGTTTATATTTTGCAATCCCATATTACTGCTTATGTTCCCACAGCAGTTGTAAAAGACATTTTAGTTCAGGGAGACAGTGAGGGTAGAAGGGGAAGATGGATTGCAAAAATTCAGGAGTATGATTTAGACATAAAGCCTACTAAATTGATCAAGGGACAGGGACTTGCCAAGATGTTATCTGAATCTAATCATCAGGCTCTGGGCATTAATCTATCCATGATGGCAAATGAAGAATCAGAAAAAGAAGAGGAGCAACATGGACTAGAAATGGCCACACAAAAGGTACATGTGAAATACCTGACTAGTCCTTGGTATAAGCAAATAGTTGAATATCTGTTGACACTTAGCTGTCCTCCAGGATGTGACAAGGTAAAGTACAGAGCTGTAAGGATGAGATCTCAGAAGTATGTCATTGCCAATGGACAGCTCTATTGGAGAGACCCTTTGGGTATATTGCTGTTATGCCTCACAGAAAATGAAGTGCATAATATAATGACAGAATTCCATGAGGGAATATGTGGAGGACACTACAGCTGGAGGGCTACAACCAATAAAATCTTGAAGGCTGGTTTTTACTGGCCAAAATTGTATTCAGATACCTTTTCTTGGGTCAGAGCATGTGACAAGTGCCAAAGGTTTGCAGAAAGACAGAAGTTAGCATCTTTGCCCTTAATTCCCATTCATGTAAATGAACCCTTCCAGAAATGGGGATTAGATTTTATAGGAGAAATACACCCCCCATCAAGTGGCCAACATAAATGGATACTGACAGCCACAGACTATTTTACAAAATGGGTGGAAGCCATACCTACAAGAAGAGCTACAGATGCTGTAATCATGAATTTTATAGAAGATAATATCATATCTAGGTTTGGCTGTCCTGCAAGGATTGTAACTGATAATGCTCAAGCTTTTAAGTCTGCCAGATTTGTAAATTTCTGCCAAAGATATAATATTGTATTAACTCATTCCACAGCATATTACCCCCAGGGGAACGGTTTAGCAGAATCATCTAATAAAACCCTGGTGAGGGCCCTGAAGAAAAAAATAGCTGAAAATCAGAAAAAATAGGACTCTCAATTGAAGTTTGCTCTGTGGGAAAATAGGATAACCAGCAAAAGAGCAACAGGTAGGTCTCCATATGAGCTGGTGTATGGGCGGGCTGCAGTGTTTCCTGTGCAATTGGCATTGCCAGTGGCACGTTTGCGAGAGAGAGACAGATGGGGGGGGGGGGGGGGGCAAGATGAGCCCGGACTAATAGGAAAATGGAAAAAATGAAGAAGGTCTTTGATCAGCATGCAAAGGATAGGAATTTTCAAGTTGGAGACCTGGTTCTTAGATGGGATGTTCGCAGAGCAGAAAAGGGCAAGCACGCTAAGTTTGATCCATTATGGTTTGGTCCATTCAGAATCGTGAGTCAGGGGCGAAATAATACTTTTATGTTGGAGAATCTACAGGGTGATTTGTTGGATGCGCCCGTGAATGGCCAATTCCTCAAGCCATATTTTCAATTCTGACCCAGGTGAAGAATGCTAGACTGTATATACTGTATATAAATTGCTTTCATTTTAGTTTTTGCAAAGGAAAAAGAATGTTGATAATTACCTGAGGTAGAAGCGCAGATAAAATAGAGAAGCAAAATGAAATACTGAGTGGTCTGCATGTTCTCGACATGCCCGTGGATGGACATACCGTCCCCAAATGGAGCCGATGTTGTACATATTCCCTTCTCCATCTAAATTTTGACCACCGGCTCCCCTAAAATCCATTTCCAATGTTTTCTTGGTCAAAAACCCCCATACTATGTTCGTCGCCACCTTCTCCGCCCCAAAATATATTGCTCAAATGATTAAAAGCCCGCAATTTAAATTTGTTTGGCCGTAAGCCCCCCACCCCCAAGTCCATAGCCCGCTTGCTATTGTTGCCGCTTGACCAGAGTCCGAAAACCGTAAACTAAAGGGAAAAAGGGCTTATTATTTTATTTTTCGGGTGCCTTGGTGGCCGTCCGATCAAGTTGAATCAACGGAGCGGCAGTCGCATTGAGTGGTGGCCCCCGCGCGCAGCAAAACCAGCAGTAACCCCCCCGCACCGCTTACACCGAGCTGGCGGTATTCACTGCGGGGCCAACGATTCCACAGGAATGGTGCCGCGTGTCCTCAGTACGGGAGGGAAACCGCTTTCCTCCCGTGCGCTAAAGATCATCCCATTGCCGGGTAGCGAAATTTGTTGGGGCCGTTGGATCTACCAAGTCTGATCTGACGGTGGAATTCCTCTTGAGTTGCTCGCTTGTTATTTTGTCTCCACCGTATTGTATGGCCCGCCACCGTGTCATTTCCACCTACCTCCACCCGTTGATTCCTCCGCCACGTCGTCTCCCCACTTGTCCCCCATGTGCCTATGTGTCTCGCCCCCGTATATCCGCAACTCTCCTTCGCGCCAACATATATATATAGGTGTTTATATGTTTTATTTCATATTTGCTACTATTCTTTCCTCGCGTCAAGACTATGTCATGTTAAACCCGCATCTCGTCTGTTTGTGTAATCCTCCACTGTTTTGTTTCCGCCACCCTGTGTGTTCCCATCCTCTGTCAACGTCCATGTCATCTCCTCCATCGTCCACGCCCTCGTCCGTGCCAATTTTTATAACATTTTTGGGGTTTTGCAGGTTTTCAAAATAAGCAGTAGAGGTGTCTTAATTCGCCGCCTCCATTTCAGGGATCAAAAGCATACCAGAAGATGACTTCCTGTGGGCGAAATTTAATGGAAAAGGCTGAGAACTAATGTGTGAAATGACCGCCATTAAAGGAGATACAGCTATCGATTCTCAGAACCCTCCAGAGAAGTTCACCTCGCATTTAAGGTCCGGGACTCTAATTAAAAATCAAAGGCCAGGCATACAGTACTGAGTGGGAGATTTTCCCAGGACTCTCGTGGTAGCAGATTTGCCTTCAGCCAGAAGCACCTCGATGTATATATTTTATTATTTCTGTCTTGTACATAAGGATATTTTTATCTCCCAGCATTAATTTCTCTATACAGGTGGTTAGGTATTTATTTATAACTTGTCATTCATAAAAGGCAGTCATTAATTGCTCCTTTTCCCTCCCCCCTCCTCTAGAAGTTTCAGTCTTCTCTATAAATACCAAAAAAGAAGACATTGTTAGGGTTCCAGATTTCTGTGAGCAAGCTATGCAGCGAGAAGACTACTGTATTCATCTTGTAACATTTCTGTATGAAGTTTCAGAGCCCATAGGGTCTCAGGGAGGAGGAGTTATGACTGTATTGAGGATTCTGGTCTTTGGTATCTCACAATATGTAACTTTTCTTATGTGTTAATATATCATCTCTTTTCATGCAAATTTTCCTCTTGTATCATGTTCTAGAATGCGAGTGGCTCACTAGTTTGCAGTAAGGATTCATCTTAAGTGGTGCCCTTTCTGGAATTAGTCAAGCACTTTAAATAGGCCTAGAAGTGATATACTGTTCCATGTTCACTCTTTTCATATTTTCTACTATATTACTGACCTAAGGATTCGTAAATTGGTGCGCCCTTCCGCCAGTAATATCTTCTTATGTTTCCTCACTGCTAGCACTTCTTGACATTTGGTTTCTGTGATATATTATTTGAATCGGCCCTCTTTACAGTAGGCTGTCTCTTAACTGTCTGATACTACTATGCTGAAGTTTTACATGATGTCTTTGCATTACTCCTATCCTTGTATCAGCCTCTGATAGAGAAATTGGACCAATTCTATCTAATTTAATTTCCTTGTTTAGAACAAGAGATAGTAGGTGAGTCCCTTGGATTGACAACCCAAACTGTTAAGGACTCCTTGCTATATTAAGATGTCCTAGGCACTGGTCTTTGGCAACTCTAGGCTGTCTCTAGGAGGGTGACAAAATCATCCACAACAAGTCTAATGTGGTAAACATATAAAGTGCCAAATCTCCCCTCACAGGTTATGAACTTTTGTAGAATTAGCAACATATTTCTCCATTTGTTTTTCAAGGCTGAACTAGGAATGCCTTTCTTAAAAACTGAAATGTCCATACTTGGTGTTTTTAACATATGTCTCCAGGCTTCATTGTGATTTTTTTTTTTAAACCAATGCTCACTTTGCCTCGGCAACTCTGTTGCTTCTGCTATGAAGGAGATGAACTTGATATCACCAATTTCGACCTCTGACCCGTTGAATGACCGAGTAAATGACTTGGTGACCTCCTTGTGAAATCCATTGAACTTATCCATAAAATTTAGCCATCCTACCTGCTGTAACATCTCGTTAATCTGAGGATAACCTTCTAGATATTTAGTTCCAATTGGCTCTGACCTTACAATCAGTCCCATTGCTTCCTTTTCTTAGCTTCAATTCACTTCTCTGTTTTTGCTCTCCTGTTTGAGGAAGAAAATGGCTGTAGAGGGTTGTCTCAATCTAAAAATGGCTTCTCTATTTCTGCAGACAGGAATTGGCTACAAAATAAAATGGCATTGAGTGGATACGAAATGAGTGAAATACGGTAAGGGTAAATCATAAGAATGATTGAGTTTAAGAGTTTTTCATGGAGTAAAAGACCGCGAGTAAATCTCATGAAGATTTTCAAAATCATCAATGAATGTTTCGGTCTGATGACGTGACCTAATAGGTCACTTCAAGTATTGACCGTTAACTTCTAATTAATGATGATTTGATATGAAGCGGAATGGAAGGGATTTGGTCAAGGGTTTTATGATAGGCTTGATGAATTCGAATAACAAAATAACTTTATGAAACATACATATGACTTACCTATATTATATCTTTCATAATTCGCTATCAAAATAACTTCACATATAGTTTTACCTTAGCCCTTCTTTTGATTTTTGCTGCTTTGATATGCTTTGTCTTTCCTCTGAAAATTATTGATTTTTTTTTTTTTAGACTCCATAATCCTTTTGATTTTTCTTGCTGAAGTAGGTTTGCAGGATCAATTGGCTGCAGAACAAGTGGCTGCTGAATAGTTGGCTGCAGAAAAGATGGCTGCAGAATATCTAGCTGCAGAATGTACCTGTGAAAGCTTTGAGACACGGAATGAAATTAATTGAAATATGGATGGAATGAAGTATGAAATGAAGTGAAATGGATCATGAAATAGAGTGGAATAAAGTATGAATGAAGTAAAATATGATGGAATGAGATGAATCATAAATTTGGAATGGAATGAAATATGAAAAGTGAGTCTGCAACTTATGATTTTATGATACTTGATTGCAGAAAAAGAACAATTTTGAAAATCTAAGGTGTCAGAAAAAAATTCTAATTTTCACCTTATCTTTTCTGTATAAACATGCTAATAAATGATTAGTTTTCATGTTTATAAATTTTTTTTTTTAGTAGCATCTGATTACAAAAAATAAAATTAAGTTAATGAAGAAGAAGGATTCTTCTTCATTAAATTCACATCACTGTTCTCTTGGAATTTCTTGACAAATTCTTCTCTTGAAAGTGGCTTATGATACAGTTTCAATCTATGACCATTCACAAGAAAAGTCACCTTATCTTCATCTATTGTCCTGATTTTTATTGCTCCATTGTCAAAGATTTTCACAATTTCATATGGCCTAAGCCAATGAGTTTGGAATTTACCTTGGAAATCTTTGAACTTTGAATAAAGTAAGAGAGCCCAGTCACCTTCTTTAAATTTATTTTCCTTAATGTACTTATCATGCCATCTAGTCCTTTGTTGCTAGACTATACTTGATTTCTGTACTGCATCTTCTCTGATCTCATCCAATTCATTAATCTGCTCCAATCTGTGCTTTTGTGCCTCTATTAGATCAAGTCCTAGCTGAACTGCCATTTTGAAAGTTTGAATATGAAATTCTATGGGAAACAAGACTTGTTTTCCATAAACAAGTTCATAAGGGGTATGACCTGTTGTGTTTCTCCATGTAGTCCTATAGGCCCACAAGGCTTCAGGAAGTCTGTTTTCCCAATCTCTTCTATGTAAATGAACAATCTTCGTTAGGATCCCTTCAATGACCTTATTGGTAGATTCCACTTGGCCATTTGCTTGTGGATGATAGGGAGTGGATTTTTTGTGTTTGATTTTGTACTTATCTACCATTTTTTCCACCAACTTTGATGTGAATTGAGCTCCTTGATCTGTAACAATTTCTTTTGGGACACCAAAACTAGTAAAAATATCCTCAAAAAGAAAATTAACTATAGATGCTTCAGTAGCAGAAAGTAATGGCTTGGCCTCTACCCATTTGGTAACATAATCAGTGCAAACTAATATATATTTCTTTTGTCTTGATGGAGGACTAATAGGTCCTACAAAATCTAAAGCTCATTTCTCAAAAGGTTCAATATGTACCTGAGGCTGCAATGGCATCTCACCTGAAGGAGAAGGTTTCCCTACCCTTTGGCATCTGTCACACCTTTTGAAATACTATTTAGCATCTTTAAAGAGGGATGGCCAATAATATCCTAAATGAAGGATCTTATAAGTTGTCCTTTTATCAAAAAATTTTCCACCACAAGGTTCATCATGACATGCCTTGAGAATCTCAGGCATCTCGTCTTCTCAAACACATCTCCTAATAATAAAATCTGGACCTGTTTTGTATAACTCATTAGAAACCCATGAATATTTTGCACTGTCATAAATAATCTTTCTTTTATCTCTTGCATTCATAATTGAAGGAAATTTCCCTGAAACCAGATAATTGGCAATGTCAACAAACCAAGGAGTTTGAGTAGAAATTGAAAAAAGATATTCATCAGGGAATTGATCTTCAGCTGGAGTATTGTCTTTTATGTTTTGGAGTCTAGATAGGAAATCAACTACTGTATTTTGTTTTCCAGGCCTATCTAGAATGGTGATGTTAAATTCCTGTAAAAGCAATAACCATCTTATGACTCTGCCATTAGTAATTGATTTGTTCATTAGATATTTAATTGCAGAGTGATTTGTGTGAAAAAAAGTTTCATAGCCTGTTATATAATGTCTGAATTTATTTATGGCATGAACAACAGCTAAGAACTATTTTTTAGTTACAGTATAATTTAACTTTGAAGGGGTCAAATTTTTACTTGTATAGTAGATGGCATAAGGAATCAGGTCTTTTTTTTCCAATATAACTCCTAAAACTGTATCTGAGGCATCTGTTGAGATATGAAAAGGTAATTTCCAGTTAGGTCCCCTCAAAATAGGTGCTTTAGAAATTTTTGTTTTCAGGGCCTCAAAGGCTAACTGGCAATCAGGATTCCACTTGAATTCACAATCCTTGGTAAGTAGTTTAAAAAGTGGAGATGCTCTCTTGGTGAAGTTTTCTATGAATCTTCTGTAATACCCTGTAAATCCTAGAAATATCCTAAAATATTTTTGACAACTTGGAATAGATAAGTTAGAGATGACTTCGACTTTTGACTCATCAACTTTGATCCCATCTCCTGAAATGTGATGCCCCAAAACAATCCCTTCAGTAAACATCATGAAACACTTCTCATGACTTAATGAAAAATTGGCTTCTTTACATCTCTTTAAAAAAATTTCCAAGTTTTCTAAGGCTTCTTCAAATGTGTTTCCATAGACTGTGAAGTCATCCATATATACCTCTACACAGTCATGTATTAGAACTGAAAATATTCCTAATACTACCCTTTGAAATGTTGTAGGTGCATTGCATAGTCCAAATGGCAATAATCGGTAGGCATAGGTACCCCAAGGACAGGTAAATGTGGTTTTGTCTTGATCTTCAAGTGCTACTTGAATTTGACTATAACCACTGAACTCATCTAAAAATGAGAAGTAATTTTTGCCAGCTAATGTGTCTAACACCTGATCTATGAAAGGTAGGGGAAAATGATCTTTAAGAGTAGCTTTGTTTAATTCCTGGTAGTCAATACATACCCTCCATTTACCATTTTTATTTGGCACAATTACCAAAGGAGAAACCCACTGACTATCTGAAATGGGATAAATAAAGTTGACATTTAACAATTTTTGCAATTCTTCTTTAACAATCTACCTAAAGTTTGGATTCATCCTTCTTTGAGGTTGTCTGATTGGTCTACAATTTTTATCTATGTAGATGTGATGAGTGCAAGTCTTAGGGTTTATCCCTTTCATATCAGTGTAGTCCCATGCATATGCAGAAGAATGTCTCTGTAATATTTTGACTAGCTCTTCTTGTTGAAATTTCTCAAGGTTCTTGTTTATGTTTAAAGTTTTACCTGGAAATATCTCAATTGTAGAGCTGCCAAATTTATCCATAGAGTAAAGAGACATCTGTCTTGATGATAAAAACTCAATGTTAGATTCTTCTTGAAATTGTTCATGTTTGTATTCTAAAGAGGATTCAAAATTTTGTAAGGTGTTTAGAATCTGGCTATCTTCACTAATTTCTGAAATTGTGAAGAGAGGTTGTATATCTTCTTCATCCTCAATCCATTGAGTATCATCTAACTCTATAATTGTTCTTGTTGGAGGATACAAGGTAAATTTCTTGGTTGAACTACCATCAGAGATGTACATATCATCAGATTTACAGCTAATGAAAGCATCATCTGTAGCTAACCAAGGTCTTCCTAATATAATAGGATGTCCTCCTAGATTATTTTTAGGAGTTAGAATCATAAAATCCATAGGGTACTCCAAAGAATCTAAGGACACTGGAATGTCTTCTATTACCCTATCAGGTTTAATCACAGATCTATCTACTAATTGTAGTAATGTGGGTGTAAAAAGAAGATTAGGAAGTTTTAGTTTATCCATGATTTGTCTACTCATGATATTGATTGCTGCTCCTAAATCAATAAGTGTGTTTTGGATCTCAGTTTCATTGATGTGTATTTTAACAACTGAATTTCCTGGGTCTAGATACTTTGGAATATCAATCTTACCCATCATGATGTTTGCTATTTTTCCTGCCAGTTGAATTTTCTTTGTCTCTTTTATTCTTTTTCCTGTTTTTTTCATGCTCAACTCCTTTATTGTCTTTTCTAAGATTGGAATTTCCTTGATAGCTTGTAATAATGGGATCTTAATACAAACATTCCTTAGCTCATCTAGGAAATCATAATTAGGCACCATAATTTATTTCTATACACCCTTATCAATTTGTAATATTTCTGGAAAGGGAGGTGTAGAGGTGAATGTTGATGGCTGCTCTAATATAGGAGTTGAAATTATTGGTTCTTTTTGTTTTGATTTTTCAATATTTGGGTCTTGAAAATATGTTCTCTCTTCAAGACTTTTATTTACCCATAGAGAATATTCTTCAGAGTTTTTTTGCTCTTGTATGATTACATAAGGTTTCTTCTTTTCAAGTATTCTTCCAAACATAAGTTGAACATCATTAAGGTCTAAAGGAGTGATCAAATAGGTTGGGAACTGTTGACCTTCTATCATGTATGTGTTCTGAGGATTTTTATTGTTGGTGTTTGGTATAGGTTGGGCAGGTAACTGATTTTCTTTCTAAAAAAATGGTAATGGAAGTGGTGGATTTTGATGTTGTGGATTTTGTTGAGGGTTTTGTTGAGGAGGGAAATTTGGATATGGTGGATATTGATAATATTGGGAGTATCTTCCATAGGGATTTTGTGCTCCTTGTGCCCAAGTTTGAGATTGATTTTGGAATTGGGGCCAAGGTTGCTGCCAAGAATTCCAATTTGGTGGGGGTTGATTATACATCTGATCATTGAATCCTTATGCTTGAGGTCCTTGCCAAGGTCTCCTAGAGATAAAATTGAGAGATTCTGTGGAATTTGTAGGAGTTTCTTCTTGAAAGACAACTTTGAGACCAGGAAGTGAAGGAAAACTATTGGTCTCATGTTTTGTAGAACAAATTACACAAATCTCTACTATTTTTGCATCCAAAGGGAACTCTCTCAAGGCATGCTTCTTTCTACATTTGGGACAAAAGATTTCTAGGGCATCAGATTCATATTTTTGCTTGTTTTGTAACTTAAGGGTGAATATTTGTTCACTAAGACTCCCTAAAATGTCAGATTTGAATTCATCAAGCATATGTCCTATTTCTGCCCTACTTGTTGTTCCAGAAGCAGACTTACTTGCCCTTGCAAGAGCAGGGTCTCTTGGTCCTTTCAAAGTTTTAGATTTCCCTCTTGAAAGGTTGATACATAATTCATCTATTTCAGGTAATGTGAGTTGAGATATATCCCCTTTTCCCATCATGTTAAGGATATCTAGCCATTCATCCCTAATTGTCTTCAACAAGAGAGCTTTCAAAGTATCTTGGTCTAAGTTTTCCATTTTTGCTCTTTTGATGTTATAGTTAAATATTTCCAATAAATATTCCAGATTTTCATCCTCCTTTTGTACCATTTTAAACACTTCCTCCTTATGATTGATTGGCATACAGTAATCCAAATACCTCTCTATAAATTCTTGTTTCATATCTTCCCATGTCCTAATAGAACTATTGATTAAACTCATAGACCATTTTAATGCTGCTCCTTTCAATGTTGAAGGGAATAGTTTAAGTTTTTGGGAATCTTGTAAGTAATCATAGGTTCTACATAGGACTTCAAATTCAAATAGGAAGGTTTCAGGATCTTCACTTTTGAGTCCATAAAATTTTGGAAGGACAGAGGGTGAAATATTTTTCATAGTTGCATTTGTTTCTTCATCTATTATAGGGAACCCAAAAGAGCTTCCCATTTCCCTTCTACCTCTTCCTCTGCCTCCTTCTTCACCTCTACCTCCTTCTCCTTCTGCACCTATACCTCCTTCTCCTCTACCTCTACCTCTACCTACTCCAAATAGTGTATGTTATCCTTTAAAGACTCCTCCTCCCCCTTCTTCTGCCATGGCTGATTCTTCTGTGGAAGTGAGAAATTTTATGTCTCCAGAAGGGGTCCTTGGATCTTCTTCTATGACAGTTTCAGTAGATTAAGTGGGAGATATTTTTGATCGAATATCTGATCTTAAGTCTTTTGGAAATCTATGACCAGTATAGTATGGAATGTAGGTTTGAGTTGGAGGTGTGCTGTCTCTAGGTCTTGGTGGAACGAGTGATGTTCTGGGAATCAAGCTTCTGCTTCTTACAAATCTACCCCTTGAGTCTCTTTCTCTAACCATATCATTGTTTTTGGGAGGTAGGAAATAAGGCTACCTAGTTACACTTCGCCGAAAACAACACCAAAATTTCTGTTCAATTTAGTGTTCCTAAATAGATATCATGAATTGTCAACCAGGGCTAGTAAATTGTTGAAGTGAAGTGCACCATATGTGCCTAAGTATCCTCTTCCTACTTCATTGTGTTTAGTGCTTTTCTAGTGTTTTTGGTTTTATGTTTTTATGCTAAAGGGAAAAACTAAATTAATAGCAAAGAAAAATTACTGAATGCACTAAAACAGAACAAAATCTACTCTAAACTAGGAATGATAACAAGAACATAGAATGCTAATCCACAGATTGTAAAGCTGCTAAGGGAGTAACTCATAACATTAAACTAAGTCCAATTCATTTCATTAGAGGTATATTGGAACAAACTAAGAAAAGGATTAGTTCTGATGTAATGAGGTTCTCTTAGAAAACAACAACTTAAAACATCACAGAGAAGTCTTATTCATTGTTAGAGATCTGTTGGAACAACTTGAGAGAAAGATCATCTGTAACATAGTAAGGAACCCTATGCTAAATAAATTATGACTCTAGAATTATCTCATTCTGAAACTCACAATATTACTATTAAGTCTTACTCAGAAATTAGAGATTTCTTGGAACAACTTTGAGGAAAATACTGTTTGTAAAATCATGAGAATCTCTTACCTAATTGTATAACATAAAATATCAATAACTCAAAATAATATAACTAATTATCGTTCATATAATAGTGATGTGTTAGCAGAATTTGAGAACAAGAGTAGCTTATAAAATAATGAGGATCTTCTAAATCTAACTAACATGACTGAAATGCAATTAACAGAACTAAAATGCAATTAACCCAAAGTACTACAGCTAGATCTCATTCACGTATTAGGGATATATTGGAACAGCTTATGAGAACAAGATTGACTGTAATATTATGAGATTATTCAACGTAATTAAATGACATAAAACATGATGCAAGAGGATAAACTCAGAAAACTTCCTAAGTTAAGAACAAAACGAAATTAAAGGTTACTTATCTAGAAAGTATGCAAAAGCCTTTTCAGATAGCAGGGACCCTCTACTATCAGATTGGCACACGAATCTTTAAATCCTTAAAGTTGCCTTCAGATCATGCATCAAAGTTATACTCTTTTAATTAAAAGAAATGCTCAGAAACAGAGTGTCACAATATTTGAAAACTAAAAACATCAACTCCTTTTCTCAGTTTACCGAGTTATTTTTATAAGCAAATACATAACTGCTATTGAGTAAAAATAGGCATAGGTGTCTTTTATAATCAAATCAAACTAAAAATCTTGTTAAGGACTCGTGTTTTGCTGAAGGTAATTCAAGAGTCCTTATCCTTATAGAAGTCTGCTTCTTGGTTTTTAGCTGTGTCCACGTGCATAACCACTTCCAAATTTTTAATCAGTCCTCGTGGATGACAAGGAATGATGCAGGAGCGTTTTGGAGTCTAACCATATACGTTTTTCCCTTAGATGAAACCTGTAACCTATTTGAACATTAAGATGGCTACGGAACATATGAATAGCTACAGAATGACTGCATTCTGTAGCTAAGTCTGCTCAGAAATCACTAAGACAAAAAAACCACAAAAGTATAATAAGTCAGTCATTGCATGTATTCTTAAAGTGATTTTAATCATTCTTATTGATATTTTAGGCCTATAAATGATAAAGGATTAATGGAATGAAGTGGAGTTTTGTGAAAAGAAAAGACATTTTTAGGGTTCAACACATAGCTTTCGAGAACCGACAGCTACTTCTGCATGAGTTGTTGTATTATATATACGACAAAGAGATGCTGGCCATTATGCATGAATTGGAAATTTTTTGACAGTATTTGGTAAGCAGCAAATTTTGGGTGAAGACTGACCACAACTATCTCCGAAATTTTCTTGAGCATGAGAAGTTATAAGAGAGGCAACAAAGGTGGATCAACATCATTCAGGCCTATGAGTTTGAGATTGAGTATGTCCAAGGAGAGGACAAGGTGGTAGAAGATGCATTATCAGGGAGGCCAACAACGTTGTACTTAATGAGAAACGATGAAGTCCGGAGGGCCCAATTGCTACTAGAATATTCTAAGGAATGCTTCACTTGTGAAGTGTTGGATAACAGGATGAGATTATCATAGTTGTGTAGGGTGGATCATATGTGTTGGTCTCACTGAGATGGCTTATTATAGACAACTCTAATGCTTTTCATTTAATTATCAACCCGGGGTAAGTCTTCTTATTTCAAGAGTGTTGGCACAATATATGCGAGTGATATTGTCTAATAGTTACTCTGTGTTGCTTATGAGGAAGAATTAGCTAACCTCCTAAGTTCAATTAGCCTAATGAGGGGTAGCTTGGATTTATTCTTAACCTAAGATTGAATAGCAGGATTGAACAACTATCTAATTGAATTAAATATCAATCTAAATGAACTGAACAATAATTTCGATGAGTTGAACAACAATTAAATTGAATTGAACAACAGTCTAAATAAATTGAACAGCAATGGAATTGAATTGAAAAACAGTCTAACTAAACTAAACATCAATGGAATTGAATTGAAAAAAATTCTAACTAAACTTAACAACAATGGAATTGAGTTGAACAACGGTCTGATTGAAGAAATCTAAATAAATTTGTACAGAAATTACTTATGTAATTTTTCAATGGAATTCTCTTTATGAACTAATTAATCGACATTGATCAATGATTAGATGCTTCGCTGTGCTGAAAGAGTAATGCAATCCATAAAGATAGATAACATTGAAATCAAATTACTCTATGATCTTTAAATCAATTGCAATGATATTGGAAAAACTGGAATCATCTACTGGTGATGAAGCATTGTTATAAGCCGGGAAATACGATTGTGATTATCCTAATTCAAGAAAACGATTGCTAAAAATCCTAAATAAAGAGAAAATTTAACTTTATTGAATGGAAATATACTTTACAACTGCATCAGTGTAATATTCCTTTTTCGGGAATTTCTGCAATATGGTCCATGAGGACGCTGTATAAGGAAGGCAGTGTAAAAATAAGCTGGAAGGGGGCTGGGGTCCCCTTGTTAACTCATTAAACATTTCTCTTCCAGAAGTTGAGCCCAAAGAAATTACTCTATATGGGTTATTAAAATCTTCCCAAACTAGGTCCCTTAGAGAATGCTCAAAGAGAGAGCCTACAACAATACATGAACACAATAAAAAAAATATGCAATCTGAATATGACATAAGATGAGATATAATACAGGCATCATGTTTATTAATATATCAGCAACAATATATAGAAATATCTTGAGAGACAAGCCACTCAAACTATCAGAACCAATCTCCAATGATCAAACTATGATATACAAGAGGTGCAGAAACTGCACAAAATGATGGAAAGCAGTGACTCCGCTGTCTCTAGGAGAGTATTTGCTGTTTTATATTTCAATACATGAAATATGGCTGATACATACAAATAAATTCCCAAGAATATAAGAATGGGCTCTAATACAAGATTTCTAGCCAATCTAGGAGAGATTGCTAGAAATGCCGGTGAAGGTACAAATGTGACAAATAATTTGTCATTGCAACTGAACCAAAATGAGAATGAGGCTATGGAAGATATAAAATACTCATGCTCTCCTTTTATAATTTTCTCAAGAAAAGGGCTGATCCATTTTACTCAAAAACACTCCTCCTAATAAGCTCCAATGGCCTTCCCAGTAACTGCCTACATAAATAACGCAGTTCCAGCCCTAGAATGCACTGTGAGAGATGGTGAATGATTGGCCTAATGCCAAAGATATAAAATAATGCCTGAGATTCTCCTTTTCTACTCCTGCAAAGAATATCAAAGACCTCCATCGAAGAACAAGCCAAGAATGACTCTGAGAGTTCCTCTGTTGTTGCTCTCAGCAACACAACATTTTCTGCCCCACAGAATAATACTGTAGCTGAAGGGGTAAGCTTGGCCAAATTCTAGAATGAGGAAATGTAGCTCAAAACCTCTTCTTCCTTGAGGATGAGGTAGGGATTCCTGACCGGGAACACCCTTTTTCTCAAGAACACTACAACCTTGCTAAATAGCCATGGTATGCAAGTCTAGGCATACCATACGAAAATGATGAACCAATGCATAATGAAAATGGGCTGCCACCTCCTCCTTATAAAGAAAATGAACTCCTCTTACCATGGGTCCCATTCACACTTGCCACCTAGGTCATGCAAGTGGAGCCTCCTCTAAAACTACGCTGCCTTGTCATGGAGATTCCCTCTCTTGGATAGCGCTGTTGACTTAGTCAAAGATGACTAAATCAAAGTGATCCCAATCATATTCACACCCTTAGGTGCTTAATCCAGCTGCTTATTCATCCTCCTTTCACACAAGGTGTGTTATTTCTCCATATAAGGGGGTTAAGGGGTCTCCTTACGCATTTTATTCAACAAAATAAAAATTTGCAAACTATAATGTTCCTTTTATCTTGAGGCTAGAATTTGGGAACATTACAATCAGATACTTAGGTATTGGTTTTGCGACTACATAAAGTATGAGAATTTGCGAGGAACTTCCAGAGGTTGCGCTCGGACCACCAGAAGCTCTAGCACAGTAAAAAATTCAAAATATTATTGTTCAAAGCTCTATATTACATCCAGTGATAGTACAAAAATACAATTAGACAAGTTGGTTCTGATGCGTCGATTAAAAAATGAATTTCATATTCTTTTCTGAATCCCCTTCTCGTTCGTCCTTCATCCTTTTAAAGGTGATTTCAAAAAATGAGAAAGTATTTCCCAAATGACAGCCCACTGTGTGTGGCTGTCGTTTGAGTTCTTGGGTTCAATTCGTCTGTCTGCCTTCTGCCGGCAGCTGGGTGTTACCGAGATCTCACACGTTTGCGCTCATTGGTTAGCTTCCATTTTCTATTGGTCCAACCACTTTGCCTTCCTGCATGTGGATATAAGAGAAGTCAATTTTTTGTTATAAAAACATCCTTTTTATCATTAGCCTAGTTGTTATAGTTTTCATAATATTTTATCTCTTTATTTTTAATATGAAGGGGAATTCCCCCAAAATTGTAACATAATGTGAAGTAATTACACGGTGAGAACATACCTTAATTTGGGCCCAACATACTCCCATGCTTACCTAATTACATGTCCTCATGCAAACAGATGGTTGAGATGTAACTGCATTAAGGAGTAGGTAGGGTAGACCTTTTTGTTGTATGCTCTGAAGCCTTGTTTTTGTTTCATGATTGCAAAGGTAGCGCCTGTGGATCCTTTTGGTAATTCGTAATTGTGATTATAATCCTCAGGAGGATACCAAAGGAGAGGGCTTCTATATCTACATCCTCACCAGGTAGGCCCCATGCTGTAGTCCAAGCTACTGTATGAGAGGAATCTGGAGGCAGCAGCCTTGAAATTCCTGTAACTAAATGGCTCCCTATTCTTCACGTTGTTCATGGAGGCCATCCGTCTTTGCTTAGTTGCTGCTAAGGCTACTTCACAAATGTCCCCAAAGTATTCTCATCCATTTTATATGATGTCCTTATGGATGGGCCCCAACCTAGTCCTCACACCTCGCCTTCTCATGAATTTTTTGTGTTGGATGATCAGTTGCAGGGGTTTTGTAGGTTCCCCTCCGACGCATAAATCTAGGCCATGCTCTCTTTTGTGGAAGATTCCGTAGGCTTTGGCCCATCTGATCTGGTTTTTAGCAAATGAAAGGAAGGCTTGTAGCTGAACGTCCGCTATAAAGGGACTAGGGTTTCTATACGTGTCTTCTTCTAAAAATAAGTTATGCATGTAAATTTCACATAAGAGGCACTGGACCTGCTCATCTTGATCATTACAAAAGTGGAAAAATTCTTCTATAGTCCTGAAAGTAGTGGATTTTCCTACCCTGACAGCTTTAACTTTTAGGAGTAAATACCATTCTATTAGGAACAAGGCATATTTGGTCACCAGAGCCCTGCATGATAGCGCATCATTATATAGAGAGAAAATTGTAGAGATTTGTTTCTTAGCTTGCTCCACCTATTCTTGTGCCATTTTTACCTTTACCTATTCTCCTTTGAGCTGGGAAAATGTTTCATCTTCTATGGAGGAGAGGTTAGTGAAATTTTGTAGCAGTGGTTGATATTCATGTAATGGCACCACATCCTTCCTACACTGTGTTAGCTCATGCTGTGTTTGCACTAGTTCATTGCGTAATTTCTAGTTGACAACTTTCTCTACTAGATGGGCATAGGCAGGGGCTTCCTTTGTTTGGGTCCCCTTTTCTTCTGTAACCTTCTTCTCAGTTTGGGTAGAGGCTTTGATGGTGTTTTCCAGTTCTGTCTGCATTTCAGCCTCAGTAGTGTCTGCTAAGTTGGTCTGTACCTCAGCTTCTGTAGTAGTTATCAAGTCGGTTTGCATTACAGTCTCAACAATGTCTGCTAAGTCAGTTTGCATCTCGCCTTTGACAATATTTACTAGTTCTTTTTGAGTTCCCGCAATAGAGGTTTCTTTCTTTGGCTTATGAGCCCTTCTTTCCTTCTTCAATTTTTTTCTTAGATATTTTACCAATTTCTTTAATATCTTGAAGGTCCTGCTTAGTTTCTTACTTCTCTTTTCATCTAAATCTTCACCTGTCCTGATTTCAGCAGGTGGTGGGGGAGCAGAATTTCCCTTTTCAGTAATGGTGTTGCCATCCTCAGGGTTGCCTAAAATGGTGTTTCTGATTACATCTTCAGAATTTTCTTCAATGTGAGGGTCCTGAATAGGAGGAACGGTGCTACCTCCTAGTGTTAGAGGGGCTATCTCCATGTGTGTGCTTTTCTCCACAACGACAGTGTCACTTGATTGATCTTGTGATTCCATTCTCTCTTATGTCTGCCCGTTACTATACACCTCATAATTATCAAGAGGGGATAGATCCTCATCATCTTGTGGTTCCTCTTGGTTAGGTAGGATGTTAGTGTGACTAGAACTACTGGGGGTGGCGGATTTATCAAAAGTTTCCTCTTGCTCTTCTGCTCCCGATGGGTTTCTAGATTCGTAGTCTTCCCTTATTTGACCTAGGACTCGAGCCATTTCTTCCTCGAAATATTGAAAGGGTGCATGGGATGGTCCTGCCTCCTCCATGAGGTTCAAGGTTCCTTGGAGTGTCTTGGACCGTTTTTGCCTCCTTGGTTCTGAAGTTGTGGTTTGAGTCCTTTTTCTTCTTGGTGTATTTACCCTGGGGGCTCAATTTCAGTTTCGTTAGGATTTATTTCTGGTTCCTATGCCTCAGGGTTAACAAAATTGTCCCAGGCTATCTTTTTCCTAACCAGCTCGTGAATGATGATTATTTTGATTAACCCCTGGTGACTGGAAACTGCTTGGGTATTTTTGGATTTCCTCAATCGAACAACAATATCATGCAATATGGAATTCAAGAAGGCATGTAAATTAATTGAAATCTTTTGCTTAAGTATAACTAAAATTTTGAGCTATCAAGGTTTTACCACGTCCTGACTTCCTTCGCATGTAATAAACTTTTGGATGAATGCCGCCAGCTCCTGCCATGGCTGGTGTAGAGAGATAGGGTTAATCCCTTTGTTTCTTCGTTCCAACGGTTCCTCTGGGTCCTGGTATGCTGCTATTGCTTCTCGTAGGAGGAGATGCTTCTCTGCCCATCTTTCTCCTTGCACTGGTATTCCGGAGACTCTCACAATAATTCCCTCTGTGACTGGTATAATTTGACCTTTGACTCTGGTTTTCCCTTCCTGCAGATTTTGTAGAAAATCGATTGCAATTCCTGTGTCAAATCCCTGTAGTTGGTGTACATATGTCAGCCAACCAGCTTGCTGGAGGATGGCACTCGCTGCCTCTAAAATTGGAAAGTTTGCAGGCTCGCTTCGAAGGAAAATTCCTCCCATAGCTGATATGCTCTTTTACTCTGATTGTATCTCTTCTTGGATCTGTTGTTTCGACTGAATGCTGCATGCAAGTGAAAGAGAGATTGTGGCTCTGTGCAGATAATCTTCATGCCTTAATTCTAGTGTTCCTCTGGTCTTAGTGTAATTTCTCTTAATTTGGAAATCATGTGAAATGATATTTGTGTAGGGGTTTCACATGCTTTCCAAATTAAGAGAAATTACACCTCTTCCCTTGAAGAAAGGGCACCCACACCCTCAAGTACAGGAGAGATTTGGTCACTCATGAATGCAGACAGGGGAATGTCAGAATTTGGTAATGATAATATATGTGAAGAAGTGGGTGGTTGAGTAATTACTAACATATGCAGTATAAAGGTCAGATCTAGAAATTTTCATAATTAAATCTTGTGCAGAAGTGACCAGAAAGCAAGAGGAAATAATATAACCATTATTACGATATGATGTCCTTCTTGAACTGAAAAGTTATGACGAAAGTAAGACTGGGTCAAGTAATGATTGGTGCCGTCATCCCAAGGTTCAAATATGTAAGCATATATCTGTTAGTTATTATTGTGGTAGGTCATAATTATCACTAATTTGAGTAATAGCTTGTGGATGAAGAATTTATTCAGGGGCATTAGACACTAGCCAACAATGTAGGAAGTTTTGTCCACATGTTATGGCTAGGAGGGTCCAAAATTATTTGAATTTTTAACAGCAAGGTGTCAATACCTTAGCTGTCTGTTACTTTTAGAATAGTTAGAGTCAGTAGAAGTCGAATAGGTTTGGATTCGATCCATCTATCATGTTCTAGTTAATTGAATAAATTATAATTAGGATTTTTGATTTACTAAAACGGTCCTCACCAAGGAACCGAAGAGACAATTGTTGATGTATAAATGTAACCCCAGATGCATTGAAGAAGGAGAGATTTTCACAGTAAATATTGTGTGTGTTAAGCAATTGTTCTCGGTTGAAAATATTTCGATGTTTGTTGATTATCAGTTTCGAGTAGTGGACATACTGTTCGTGCATAAAATTGCTTAATTCTGAAGTGTTCGAGCCTCCAGCATGGTGTTAATTCGATAAAGAATCTACTGTGTTGAACCTCCGTCTCTGTGTTAATGGATGAAAGTCTCTCGGTCTGTAGTCGTGTGTATAATCCCCCTCTGAATTTCTGAAGTAGGCCATGATGACATAGGAACCCAAGAAATGAATGCATTGTGCCTTAACTAATGTGTCGAGCCATATGTGCGTACTCTATAGTATCTTTGCGAGCTTGGACTAAAGGTGGAACCCGCTTATGAGCGAAGCCGTTTTGGTTTATTGTTGATTGAAATCCTGTCTCGAGGTTAAACCCCAAGTTTGTGAACTGGAGTGAATAGGAAGGATAGAGTAACCCCGAATTAACCTTTGGTCGATCACTATTCAAAGGCTGGAAGTGATTTTGATCGCACCACCTTTGTGAGAGGAGTGGTATTTGAGAATTAGGAGCGATCACATCGGTTGGAGGACACGTGGCATAAGGCGGGTTTCCAAAACCGCCCCATCGTGCATTAACGTTCGACTGAGGAGGCAGCGTGATATCGACGAACGCCGTTGATCTGGAGGAAGGCTCATCAAATGATGATCGTGTTCGAAAGTAGCACGGAGTTTAACCAAGGTATGGATGTGTATATTTAATTGAAATTCCGCCGATCGTATGTGTGGGCCCACGGCCTAAAGTATATCAAAGTGTTTCATTGCCAAGGTTATCGGATTTTAATATAAGTCAGGAGTGTTAAAGTTAAAAGGCATAAGGTGGCAGACTTAGGACTGTCATAGAGTTATATCGTGGGGAATTAAAAGTCCAGAGATATATTTTAATTATGCAAAGGATAAAACTCAATAAGAATCAAAAGGGGATCATGGACAGGATATAGAGACTAGCTCTCCTTAAGGGGCTCGAATTCAATTTTTTTGCTGTCAATTATGGTATCAGAGCTATTTTTAAGTTGTTTTTGTAGAGAATTAACATGGAAATCCGAGTTGGTAGAGGTGTTGGTAGGAGGAGAGGCAGACCCGTTGCCAATGCAGAAGTGTTGGGGATCTTGTAGAGGTTCAAGGCCAGAATGGATGCCATGGAGCGAAGATAGCCCAGAGATCCTGAAGACATCAGTGAACCTGAAATAGAAGAAGCTGAAGAAAATGCTGAGATTCCTCTTGACATGAGGCTCCTCAGAACTGTTCTGGGGTCTGCAGTTAAGCCTAAGATTGAAGTATCAAGTTTTGCAGGAGGACTGAATCCAGAGGAGCTGGTGGACTGTATTAATGAAATGAACAAGTTCTTCGATTATGAAGAAATGAGCGAAGATAAGAAGGTCAATTTTGCAGTAACAAAGCTGAAGGGACATGCTGAACTTTGGTGGGATGGAGTGCAAGCAAAAAGAAGGAGAGTTGGCAAAAATCTATCAAGAGCTGTACCAGAATGATGGCTAAGTTAAAAGGTAAATTCTTTCCTAGTGATTATCATCTGACATTTTTTAGGCAAATGTAGAACTTGAGACAGAGATTGCTGACAGTAAAGGAATACATAGAATAATTCTGTAGAGTAAGCATAAGAGTTGGAAAATTTCAAGACACACCAGAGAAGACTGGCAGATATGTGAATGGTCTCAAGCTGGAGATCCAAGATGAGATTGGTCTTCTGTCTCCTAAGATAGTTGAAGAAGCCTATCAGATGGCCTTTAAAGCAGAGGAGAAACTCCTAAGGAAGAAGTCTGCTAAAGGGAGAGGTACTTTCTGTGGAAAGGGAAGTCAGGGTGGTAGAGGAAAGCCTACTACACCCAATGATGGAGCTAAGAGTATCTCACCTCAGAATGCATCTACAGAGGGTGATGCAAGAGGCATAAGGGGTTCTTACAGAGGGAGAGGAGGCAGAGGCAGAGGCAGATAATTGAGGTGCTATAGATGTTAGCAAGTAGGACATAAGCACTATGAGTGCCCAGAGAATGCGGGTACTGGTCAAAGAAATGATGTTGTTTCCCAGGCTGGAGAAGAGGCAACAATTGAAGAAGAAATTATAACAAAAAGGGGAGAGTCCTTGGTGGTTAATAAGGTCCTGTTGAAGCAAGCCAAAGAGGTCACTGAGCCTGCACAAAGGAAGACTTTGTTTAGGAGCATCTGTAAAGTCCAGGGGAAATGCTGCCAGCTAGTCATTGATAGTGGCAGCACAGACAATATGGTTTCCACTGAGGTGATAGAGAAGTTGAAGCTAAAGACAAGGTAGCATCCAACTCCCTACAGGGTGTCCTGGCTTCATAAATGGCACTAGATGATTGTAAAAGAACAGTGTGAGATAGAGCTGCAAATGGGAAACTACAGAGACAAAGTCCTGTGTGATGTGATGCCCATGGATGTGTGTCACATACTGCTGGGTAGACCTTGGCAGTTTGACAGAGCAGCAGTGCATGATGGCAAGAAGAACATTTACAAGTTCTTCAAGGATGGGGTACATCATACATTGATACCCATGGAAGAAGGAGAGCCATCAAGCAAAGTGGCTAATCCAAAGACCTTGTTGCTGAGTGGGAAGGAGTATCTACAGCAGATTGAAGAAGAAGAGGTAAGATTTGATTTAGTTTGCAAGCCTAAGGTAGCTCTTACTTCTACGAAGATTTCTGATTTTCCAATAGAAATCCAAGAAATGTTAGACAGTTATTGTGACATTTTTGTGGATGATTTACCTGATGAGCTGCCACTTGTGAAGAAGATCAACCATCAGATAGATTTTATCCTTGGTTCAAATCTACCAAATAAGGAAGCCTACAGAATGACTCCCACAGAAAATGAGGAAATCAGGAGACAAGTACAGGAATTGGTGGACAAGGGACTGATAAGAGAAAGTTTGAGTCCATGTGCAGTACCAGTAGTATTGAGCCCAAAGAAAGATGGAGGTTGGAGGATGTGTACTGATTCTAGAGCAATCAATAAGATAAAAATCAGGTATAGATTCCCTTTTCCCAGAGTTGAGGATTTAATGGATTGTTTGAGTGGTGCTAAATATTTTTCAAAGATAGATTTAAAAAGTGGATATCATCAGATTAGAATAAGAGAGGGTGATGAGTGGAAAACTGCCTTTAAAACGAATGAAGGACTGTATGAATGGATGGCAATGCCTTTTGGGTTGTCAAATGCACCTAGTACTTTTATGAGACTTATGAATGAAGTGTTGAAAGAATTCATTGGTAAATTTGTGATAGTGTATCTGGATGATATATTAGTTTTCAGCAAAACCAAAGAAGAACATCTAAGGCATCTTAATTATGTCTTGAAGAAGCTGCACCAAGAGAAACTACTGATAAACTTAAAGAAATGCTCATTCATGAAGGAAGAGTTGGTGTATTTGGGCCTTTTTTTTTTTTACAGAAGGATTGAAGATGGACCTAGAAAAGGTTAAGGCAATTGTGGAGTGGCCTTCACCCAGAAATGTTTTCGAGGTGAGAAGTTTCCATGGACTTGCTAGTTTTTATAGGAAATTTATAAGAAACATCAGTAAGATTAATGCACCCATTATTGAGACAATAAAAAAGAGCAAACAAACATTTAAATGGATTGCTAAAGCTGAGAGGAACTTTAAACTTTTGAAGAAAAAGATAACTGAAAAGCCTGTGTTGATTCTGCCTGATTTTTCTAAACCATTTCAAGTGAAGTGTGATGCCAGTGGAGAGGCCATTGAAGCTGTGATGAGTCAGGATGATAGGCCTGTAGCCTATTTTAGTGAAAAGCTGAATGACACCAGAAAGAAGCATTCCTCTTATGAGAAGGAATTCTATGCAATTGTTCAGGCACTGAAAAAGTGGAGGCATTATTTAATGTCCAAAGAATTTGTATTGTACTCTGACAATCATGCTTTGTAGTACATTTTACAGCAGCCCAAGTTGAATCATAAGCATGCCAAATGGGTTGAGTATCTCCAAGGTTTTAACTTTGTTTTGAAACATATAAGTGGCCAAGCAAATAAAGTAGCTAATGCTTTGAGTAGAAGGCACATGCTTGTTCAAGAAACCAATTTTGAAGTTGTAGGGTTTGATTTTCTCAAAGAACTATATAAAACAGATTCAGATTTTAAGGAAGAATTTGAGGCATGTTTTAACCCTGTTCTAACAGATAGGAGCCAGTGGCTGGATTATTTCTTGCAGGAGGACTTACTTTTCAGAAGGAACCAACTGTGTGTACCAAAATGTTCCATGAGAGAAAATTTGATCAAGGAGAAGCATAGTGGTGGACTTGCTGGACACTTTGATACTGATAAGACTTATGAGTAGCTAAGTCACTCCTATTATTGGCCCAAGATGAGAGCAGAAGTAGACAATTTTGTGAATAATTACAAGATCTGTCAGTATGCCAAAGGAAGGAGCCAGAATGCAGGATTGTACACTCCCTTACCTATCCCAGACAGGCCTTGGGACATGGTGAGTATGGATTTTATTCTAGGATTTCCCAAGACTTAGAGAGGGAATGATGTAGTCTTTTTTGTGGTGGACAGATTCTCCAAAATGGCACATTTTATTCCATGTTATAAAACTAGTGATGCCACCCATGTTGCTAACTTGTTTTTCAAAGAGATTGTTAGGTTGCATGGTTTGCCTAAGAGTATTGTTTCAAATAGAGACACCAGATTTGTGGGCCATTTTTGGAGAACACTGTGGAAGAAAATTGGTACCAAACTGAGTTTCAGCTCAGCTTATCATCCTCAGACTGATTGACAAACTGAGGTAGTGAATATAAGTCTGGGAAATCTGTTGAGAAGTCTTGCAGGAGAGCATCCCAAGCAATGGGACCATATTTTTCCTCAGACAGAATATGCATATAATGACTCACCAAACAGAAGCACGGGACAGAGTCCATTCCATATTGTTTATGGAATGCACCCCATAGGAATATCAGAGTGAATAAATCTGGGAAAGGCAGAGCTAAGGAGTGATGATGGTGAGGAATTTGCTTCAGAGATCCAAGCCATACACGAGTAAGTAAAACATCAGCTACAAGGCAGCAACATCAAGTACAAAGGCATAGTAGACTTGAGTAGAAAAGAAGTCCATTTTAAAGTAGGAGATCTAGTTTTGGCACACTTGAGAAAGGAGAGACTCCGAAAGAAGCAGTATAACAAACTGAAGTTCAAAAAGATTGGGCCATGCAAGATACTTAGAAATTTTTCTGCTAATGCTTATGAAATTTAATTGCCTTCTGATGTTGGAATATCTCCCATTTTTAATGTTGTATATTTGTACAGGTATGAAGATGATGGTGCAGAAGAGGGACTAGTAGACAAGGAGCGGATTGAGTGGGAAAAGCAGCAACGTCTAATACAACCATTTCAACCAGAGAACATATTGGACAAAAGAGTGTTCAGGAAGACCAGAGGACAAGAGCAATTTCAGTACTTAATCAAATGGAAGGACCAGCCAGAGGAAGATGCCACTTGGATGATTGAAGGAATGTTGCAGAAGATAGGCAGATCAATGGAAGAGCTCATGGACAGGAGTCCATGAAGAAAATTTCCCTCGGGAGTCTGATGCAGGGGCATTAGACACTAGCCAACAATGTAGGAAGTTTTGTCCACATGTTGTGGCTAGGAGGGTCCAAAATTATTCGAACTTGTAACAGAAAGGTGTAAATACCTTAGCTATCTATTAATTTTAGAACAGTTAGAGTCAGTAGAAGTTGAATAGATTTGGATTCGATCCATCTGTCATGTTCTAGTTAATTAGGTTTTTTTATTTACTAAAATGGTCCTCACTAAGGAACCGAAGAGACAATTGTTGATGTATAAATGTAACCCCGGATGCATTGAAGAAGGAGAGATTTTCATAGTAAATATTGTGTGTGTTAAGCAATTGTTCTCGGTTGAAAATATTTCGATGTTTGTTGATTATCAGTGTCGAGTAGTGGACATACTATTTATGCATATAATTGCTTAATTCTGAAGTGTTCGAGCCTCCAGTGTGGTGTTAATTCGATAAAGAATCTGCTGTGTTGAACCTCCGTCTCTGTGTTAATGGCTGAAAGTCTCTCGGTCTGTAGTCATGTGTATAATCCTCCTCTGAATTTTCGATGTAGGCCATGATGACATAGGAACCCAAGAAATGAATGCATTGTGCCTTAACTGATGTGTCAAGCCATATGTGTGCACTCTGTAGTATCGTTGCGAGCTTGGCCTGAAGGCGGAACCTGCTTACGAGTGAAGCCGTTTTGGTTTATTGTTGATTGAAATCCTGTCTCGAGGTTGTTAGCCACCTATAATATTTGTTATAGCAAAAGGTGGCTAAGAATTTTTGAGCCTTCAAGGAACAAATTTCATTGCTAAAAATTGTTGGCTCTTGAAGACTCTTGAAGGCCTCATGCCTATCCTCTGTCTGAACTTCACTGCTGTTCCTATTTACACTTAGAAATTCTGCAGATTTCCAAGACATATTACTACTGCAAGAACCATTTCCCTTTTCCCCTTCTTCCAAAACTAACTTTCATTTGCTCCCCTTTCTCCATAAAACTCCTCTGTTTTCATGATTCCTTTTCTCCCTTTCATGAAAATCCTCTTTACATGGTTTAAAACTCATTTTTAAACTATGTCGGAATCCTCAATTTCCTTGGAAAACCATTAAAAAATAAAATAAAAACCCACATGTTGGACATATATGGGTGCTAGCCCCTTTCCCATTGACCCTCGGTCATATATTTCTCCACGCGCCCAAAGGCCCCGCAGTCGGGCACCTGATCATATTACATATATATCCTGCCCCCCCCCGAAAATATTAAAACCTTATGTTATTTCCAAATTTTGGGTTTTTAATTATTTTCTAAAGTTTTTCCGCCAGTTCAAACCCCAGTCAATCTCCGTCGTCGATCTGATCTGCAAATCGACGATGCGGAGTCCATCACCCCGGTGGTCCCCGCCATCCACTAACAATTGCAAAACCGCGTGGTATCCACCGCACCACCTTTGGGCGAGGGCGGTTTTTTCCCGATTGGCAGCGATTCCATTCAACGGTTGACGCGTGGCCTGGGTGCTGTTCACAAAACCACCATCCATCGCGCGTTAACGTTCGAACGTGGACCCCGCGCGATATTGGCATCCACCGTCCAATCTGGGGCGGGCCATCCAACGGCTATCGCTCACCGAAGATGCTCGACAGTTAACTCGGCTACGATGCGGCATTCAATAGATCTCTGCCATCGATCTGATTTGCAGATCGACGGCCCATATTCCATCCACCTGATTCATCACCCAATCAAACATTTTCCACTTTGACTCTCCGTTTTCGCTCCC
The DNA here is from genome assembly GCA_034641835.2 of Pinus albicaulis. Lineage (NCBI taxonomy): Eukaryota > Viridiplantae > Streptophyta > Pinopsida > Pinales > Pinaceae > Pinus > Pinus albicaulis. Next base: position 1,318,634,029 of record CM076578.1, on the reverse strand, counting down.
GACCGTCGATCTCTGTGCGATCGACGACTCTGATTTAAACAAATCTTTCGCCTTCTCTATCACTTCTCCCGATCAATCCTGACCGTTGGATGATGCCATCTAATGGCCACGCTTCCCCCACACGTCCTTCCCAACAATAAACCTATATATGCAAGATTTTTTAATATTTGTTTGTATTTTGCAGGGTTTAAATGGTTTTCTCGCCATTTTTGAAGAAAATTCGAAGGTAGAGGATGAAAATCTTCATGCCTTCGATTCACCAAAGAAAATCATCACAGGGTGTTAAAACCACATTTTCATCAATCATTCATGAAGCATTGATGCCACATAACCCTGCACGGCCCTGTATATCAGAAAAACCATGAATCGGGCACAGTCATAGAGTATCAGTGATGAAGATCAAAACGAACCAGGACAGAGGATGGAAGACATATTTCTGGGGATCACAGCTAAGAATGCTTATCAAAAGCCTAATCCCCAATTTAAAACACAGTTTAAAGAAGATCTTAAGGGTTTTATCAACAAGAGCACTTCCACCGCCACATCTGAGGCAAATTGATTCCTCCCAGCTACTAAAATGCCACCTGTACCTCAAAGTATTCAATCAGAGGCCAAATTTATTGATTAGGATCAGATATTTGTCTCAAAACGCAGCCAAAGAGGAAACTCTACCAAGAAAATTAATGAAAAACATCTGTAGAGTTACTTCGATGCCACACAGAGCGTCAAAGGTAAACAAAAGCTCCCACCGAGCTTAAAATTTATGTAAAACATTTAATACAGAGTGCACCCATGTAAGTTTCTTCATTGAGCCCCTCAAAGGCCAAGAAGCCATTAAGTCTGTATTAATTGGAATCGGAGATATTTTATCAGATCTCACCTCCTCATTCTTCTATATATACTTATGCAGAAGATGAGTGAGGGGTTGGTTGCAGAACTTTGAAATATACTTGATATTAAACTTCTGATTGTAAATAGTCTTCACTGGCCCTTGGAGCTCTGCTTGTGATAGATTAGTTAGGATGGATAGTGAAGATGATTTCTGAACTGAAACATTGGACCTGATTACTGTAACTGGTTTGACATCAATAAACAAGCTATTTCTTGGGATCCTGGTCTATATCACTGGTGAAGTGCCCCTTTCTTTGTTATTGTTTTCCTTCTATGTATGTCATATTGTTAACTATTCTTTGATAAAGAACAACATTTATAGAGTTACGACCTGCTGTATATCAGTAACCTTCTTTGACTGAAAAGCTTTATCTCAATGTTTTCCTCCAATTTGTTTATTTAAGAATGATTTAATACAGTTTAAGAAGTTAGGAATGCTGGAGTTCCCCCATCCTACTGTTTGCTTTAAACATTGTTCTTGAAAGTTATTTTCCTTATTTTCCTATTAAAGTTAGACTAGAAAAGTGATGGTTTGCCCTGTTTCTAGCTTCTATTCTCTAAAAGCAGATTCTGAAAGTTTCCCTTGGTGTTGACTGAAAGTAGACTAGGTTTAAAAGTACATTATCTGATCTTAAGTTTACACTCTGTCTTCTCTTATATGTTTTCATACTTTCTAAAGTTAATTATGTGGATTACTGAATTGTCTGTCAATTAAGCTGCTTTAATACAAACCTTCCCAAGAAGTCAATGGTTAGCCCTGTACTTGGTTGGTTTTAAACAGTTACTTAAGAGGCTTTTCTTGTTTGGACTGACTATAAATCCCTTGTGAAATTATTATCAGTTTCCACCCCTCCAACACTTTATTGTTTCCATTCCATCATTATAAATCTCAATAATCTTGTGATGTAGATGACTTTCCCCTTGGATCACTCTTGATGATTGTTGTTCAATTAAAGCCCTGTTATGACTCCATAGCCCAATGGACTAAAAACTAGCGTTATATCTATGTTTTTAGCCTAATTGTTCCATTCACTTGCAAATTCTCACCTTTGAAACTCTTTGCACTTAGGACTTTCCATCTCAAGCAGTATTCATGCTCAACCATCCAAAAAACAAAACAAACCCTTGGCCTTCATAACTAGCCTAATATTATTACCCCAAACTTCAAAGACAAATCCATCTTTGCACTTATTGGAAAGATCCCTCTCCGGATTCGGGAGGGCTAGATCCTAGAATCCAAAATTTGGTTGAAATAATGTTGCTTCTGCAGTTTTAGTCTCATCAATCTGCTAAAATTATAGATTCCTAATAGAGGTTAAACCTTGAGTTTGTGAACCGAAGTGAATAGGAAGGATAGCGTAACCTCGACTTAACCTTTAGTCGATCACTATTCAAAGGCTAGAAGCGGTTTTGATCGCACCGCCTTTGTGAGAAGAGCGGTATTTGAGAATTGGGAGCGATCACATTGGTTGGAGGACACGTGGCATAAAGCAGGTTTCCAAAACCGCCCCATCGCGCATTAACGTTCGACTGAGGAGGTAGCACGATATCGACGAATGCCATTGATCTGGAGGAAGGCTCATCGAATGGTGATCACATTCGGAAGTAGCACGAAGGTTAGCCAAGGTATGGATGTGTATATTTAATTTAAATTCCGTCGATCGTATGTGTGGGCCCACGACCTAAAGTATATCAAAGTGTTTCGTTGCCAAGGTTGTCGGATTTTAATATAATTCAGGAGTGTTAAAGGTGGCAAACTTAGGACTGTCATAGAGTTATATCGTGGGGAATTAAAGTCCAGAGATATATTTTAACTATGCCAAAGGATAAAACTCGATAAGAATCAAAAGGGGATCATGGACATGATATAGAGACCAGCTCTCCTTGAGGGGCCCAAATTCAATTTTGTTGCTGTCAAGAATGGAAGATAAGGTGTATATAAAAGCAATTGGCTATTGAAGGAGCATACTTTCATACCATAAGTAGAGCCACTGCTTCCAGCAGGCATTCATAGCCTCGACAGGGTTTCTATTTTAACCCGAAAAAATGAGCCAGGATCCTTATGTGAAAATAGTTATTCTGCCAATTTTATGGAGAGATCACCATGATTGTACGGTGGCTAGATAACCATGGTGCTACTCACTAGAGTTGTAGCAAAGTGATCAGGCTGACTCGTGATGAGACCTCCTATCCTTCAAGTATTTAAGAAGGTCATTACCCTGGTGTGGTGGCCATTGTGGGCATGCCACTTACTACAAACCTATGAACGTGGTAGGCTGGCTCGTGATGAGATCCCCTATCCTCTCTTAAAATATGCATGTAAGCATAGTACTTCCTTTTGAATTGTAACATCTTGATTTTTAAGGAGGTCACTATGTTGGTGTGGTAGCCAGATAGTCACAATGCCATTCACTAGGATTGTAACAGAGTGATCAGGCTGGCTCATGACGAGACCTCCTGTCCTTCACTTAGATGAGAAGGCCATTACCTTGGTGTGGTAGCCATTGTGGGCATGCCACTTGTTAAATCCCTATGATCATGGTAGGCTGGCTCGTAATGAGACCCCCTATCATCTTAAAGATTTACATGAACACATAATAATTTCTTTTTATACATAGAGGGAGGCTCATTAACTCCTTAAGAGTTAGGGATGGTGAAAGAAGCGGAAAAAAATGCCGATACGATTAATACCCCTTGTTCCATTCCTTCATGTTGGAGGGACATATTACTTGAATAGTGCAGAAAGATATATCATCATAAGGTCATGTATTGTATGATAACATATTTGAACTGGGGGTGACTTAGCCTTTCATTTCATGTGTGCATAATGTCAGCTTCCTATTTAAGGATTATAGTGCCAAAGAGTCATCATATTTATAATTTTACCATTTCAACTCTCTTTTTCAACTTCCATTCCCTACTCAAGGTTATTCAATTTGAAAAAAAGCACAAAAAGAATGGCTATTTAATTCGACTGAACAACAGCCATTCAAAGATTGAACAATAGCTGTCGATGAATTGAACATCAACAATAAAAACGCCAACGAACAACTTTTCAATTCGACTGAATAGAAACCGTTCAAAGATTGAACAACAACTGTCCACGAATTGAACAACAACAATAAAAACAAAAAAATGAACGTTCAATTTTGGTTGAACAACAACCGTTCAAATATTGAACAACAAATGTCTATGAATTGAACAAAAAAAATAAAAACACAACAAACGACTGTTCAATTTGATTGAACAATAGCCATTCAAATATTGAACAGTAGATGTCGATGAATTGAATAGAAAAAATAAAAATGTAAAAAATGACTGTTTAATTCGACTGAATAGAAAATTTTCAAATATTGAACAATAGCTTTCGATGAATTGAACAACAACAATAAAAACACCAACGAACGACTGTTTAATTCGACTGAACAAAAACCGTTCAAAGATTGAACAAAAGATGTCCACGAATTGAATAGCAACAATAAAAATGGAAAAACGACTGTTCAATTTTGGTTGAACAATAGTCGTTCAAATATTGAACAATAGCTATCCACGAATTGAAAAGCAAAAATAAAAACACAATAAATGACTGTTCAATTTGATTGAACAACAACCATTCAAAGATTGAACAACAACTGTCGATGATTTGAACAACAAAACTAAAAACACAGAAAATGGCTATTCAATTCGACTGAGAAATAGCCGTTTAAATATTTAATAGGAGTTGTTGATGAATTGAACAACAAAAATAAAAATGCCAACGAACTACTGTTCAATTTGACTAAACATCAGCCGTTCAAACATTGAACAACAATTGTCCACGAATTTTACAACAACAATAAAAACACAACTTACAAGGAAAATAAATTGCAAATGTGAAGAATGTACAACAAGATAGGATATTTATATACATTATTTACAAGTGATGCTAGAAAACCTCTCATGTACTTGAGTTTGTAGGGTTGTCACCCCCTTGCACCATAACTTGGATGGTGGGATCGTTTTGTACCTGTTGACAAAAAAGATTCTTTCATGAGAGGTTTGTGATAGAGGCATAATCTATGTCCGTTAACTCGAAATGTTGAACCAGACCTATCTATGGTGGTCAAGGTGAGGGTACCATTGCTATGTACTTCCTGAATCTGATATGGACTGAGCCACCTTGTTTGTAGTTTTCCTGGAAAATCTTAGAATCTAGAGTCATAGAGGAGTGCCCAATCTCCATTTTGAAATACCTTCTTTCTTATCAGGTTGTCATGCCACTTGGCTTGCTGTTGTTGGATGATCGTTGTGCATTGCAGGGCTAGTAGTTGTATTTTGTCTAGTTTGTTTATTTGTTGGAGTCTTCCAGCTTGAGCTTCTGTTAAGTCCAAACCCACTTCCTGGGTTGTTCTCAAAGTTTTGATTTTGAATTCAATAGGGAAGATAGGTTATCTCCCAAATACTAGCTGATATGGTAAATATCCAGTGGTATTTCGCCAGGTTGCACGATAGGCCCATAAGGCATTTGGTAGTCCAGTGGTCTAGTCTTGGCGATGTGATACTACCATTTTGGTAAGGATTGCCTCTAGGACTTTGTTGGTGCTTTCGACTTGCCCATTGGCCTGTAGGTGGTAAGGAGACGTAACTCTGTGGATGATATGGTGATTTATTAAGGTGGATTTGATTTTATCACCTGTGAATTGTTTCCCTCCATCAGTTATCACTTCCCTTGGCAAGCCATATTGTACAAATAGTTCAAAGAGAAACTTAATTGTTGATTCTTCCGTGGCTCTTGACAAGGCCACTGCTTCTACCCATTTGGTTACATAATCTGTGGCAACTAATATGTGGGCTTTCTATTTTGATGGTGGGTTGAATGGCCCAACAAATTCCAACGCCCATCGTTCGAATGGTTCCACCACCAATTGTGGTTGTAGAGGCATTTCATTAGATTGGCCTGGGTGGCACATTCTTTGGCAGCTATCGCAGGCTTGGACATATTTCTTTGTGTCTTTGAAAATTGTTGGCTAATAATAGCCTAATTACAACACTTTATGCCATGTCCTGCGTTATGCAAAATGGTCACCACAAGGTTCATCGTGACAGGCTCGTAAGATGTCATAGATTTTGCCTTCTCTTATACATATCCATAAGTGCATGTCGGCCCCTGTATGGAAGAGGTATCCCCCAATCCAAGAGAATATTTCACTGTGCTGTAAAATCAGTTTCCATTCTCTTGATGTTAAGTGTCTAGGTAGCTTCCCTACTGCTAGATAATTTGCCACATCCGCATATCATGGGGGTTTTACCACTACAACAAACAAATGTTCGTCAGGGAATTGATCATCAACTATTAGCGTGTTTTCTATCTTGGGGACCCTGGACAGGAAGTCCGCAATCACGTTTTCCTTCCCTGGATGGTCTTTGATTATTATATCAAATTCTTGCAACAACAATAACCAACAAGTTATTCTCCCATTCGTGATTGGTTTATTAGCTAGATATCTAATAGCATAGTGGTCAGTATACAGGAACACTTGATAACCATTTATATAGTGCCTGAATTTATTGATAGCATAAATGACAACCAGGAACTCCTTTTCGGTCATGGTATAATTTAATTAGGCAGGAGTGAGGTTTTTTCTGATATAATAAATGGCATAAGGTTTTCTGTCTTCTTCTTGGCCAAGGAATTCTCCTATGGCTGTATCAGATGCATCCTAAGAGATGTGAAAGGGCAGTTTCTAGTTAGGATCTTGCAGGATTGGTGCTGTTGAGACCAGTCTCTTAAAATCTATAAAAGCTGTGTCACATTTTTCAGTCCAATGGAATTCAACATTTCCAGTTAATGCATACCGAGGTGAAACTATTTGTGAGAGTTTTTTTATAAATCTTCGATAATATCCTGCATATCCCAGAAAATTGCGCACCTCTATCTGTGTGCAAAGTGTGGCTAAAAAAAGGATTACCTCTATCTTAGCTAGATCTACCTGTATTCCAGCTACAGAAATGTAGTGACCTAGGATTACCCCCTCAGTCATCATCATGTGGCATTTTTCATTGCTTAGACATAATCTAGTAGCAATACATCGTTCTAACACTTTTTCTAGCATTTCTAGAGCTTGATCAAAGTCTTCTCCATAGTCTTCTCCATAGGGTGTGAAATCATCCATATAGATTTCAAGCCCTTCGTTTATTAAGTCAGAAAAAATGATGATTATGGTTCTCTGAAATGTTGTTGGGGCATTACATAATCCATACGGTAAAACTCTATAAGAAAAATTTCCCCACGGGCAGGTAAAGGTTGTCTTATCTTAGTCTTCGGAAGCTATTTGGATTTGATTTTAGCCGTTGAATCTGTCAAGAAAGGAGAAGAATTGTTTCCCAGCCAATGTATCAAGGAATTGGTCAATGAAGGGGAGGGGGAAATGGTCTTTCTGCGTTGCCTTATTTAATTCTCTGTAATCTATGCAGATTCTCCACTTCCCATTCTAGGTTTTGTTGGGGTTTCAATTTGGGACTGAGGTGGAGTCGTGGATTCTATAGGTAAAATGGTACGTCCTGACCTTAGCCTCAGTTCGTTGCACTGCTTCTGTTCGGCATCGGAATTTGGATTTTCTATGATCTGAATTAGTTGAATCGTTCTGTGGTTAGGATTAGGATTGGGTTGAGCTAGAAATTGAGGGCATATGGAAGGCTGCTGGTTATGCTAAACTAGGTAGGGAGCTGGCAACGTAGGTTTATTTTGGGTCCCTGCTCTTATCGATAGATTGGTGATTCCCATGGGTTGTTGCCAATTCCAATTGGTGTTTTGAGTAGGGGGTTTGGCCACTGGCTTTGATATGGGACATTTTTCCAATAAGGGGGAGAGCAAGGAAATTTCAGCCAATTATTCTTTGATGAAGGTTGTGTAGGCTAGGGTGACATAGGAAATGCCTAGTTTGGCCAGGTAGAGAAGGGATTTTGAGTATGCCAAGTTGTTGCAGGGTTTTGTTGGCTAAACTAAGGTAAAGAAAATAATTGAGGCAGGTCTTGTGGCATGCTAGGTCGTGCTTGCCATTGCCAATGCTGATTCATTAAATAAACTGGTTCTGTCTCTTCCTCTGCTTCCTTGTAGAAGAATTTCAACCCAGGAAGTGAAGGACAATGGTCCGTGGTATGATCCTTAGTGTAGATAGCACAAGTCTGAACCATGTCTAAAGGACATTCTCTCTGGCTATGCTTCTTCCGAAATCTTGGGAAAAAGATGGCCAGGTTTTGTTCTGCTATACCTTGTTTTTGTTTGGCTTGTAAAACGTCAAGTTGTGTTGTCAAGGTACCCAGGATGTCAGTTTTGAAATTTTCTAACAGATTTCCAAATTCTGCTCTGGTTACATTTCCATTGGTCTTTTGAAGGCCTTTTTTCATAGAATCACGCCCAACTGGCCTATTGCGTGTGCTAGCCCGAGAGCATCTAATAAATAGGGAAATAATATTGTCGTATTCTTCTTGGTAAATATATCCCTTCCCCATTATGTTAAGCATATCAACCCATTCTTCCTTCATCCCTTTAAGCATCATGGCTTTTAAAATGTCCTTGGATAACGTGGTATATGGGGATCTTTGTAAATTGTATTGAAATATTTCTACGTATTCTTCAAATGTTTCATTGTCTTTTGCAAACATATTGAAGGTTTCATATTTTAGATCTTAGGTTCGACAATAGTCTTGGTATTTGGTAAGAGAAATGTTCTTCATTTGGTCCCAATTATTTATAGTTGCCCCACCTAATCCCATGAACCAGTGTAGCGCAGTTCGTTTTAAGGTAGAGGGAAATAGTTTTTGTTTCTGGGGATTGGTGGTGTAGTCATTTCCTCTGCATAAGACATCAAATTCAAATAGGAATGCATCATGATCTTTCATGGTTAATCCATGAAAGGTGGGGATGTTGTGCAAGGGAATTGGTTTCATAGGGGCATTGGAAACATGATCAACAATAGGGTATTCTAATGTTGATGTCTGCTTTTGATTCTGATTTTGATTATTTTCCATCTGATCAAAGAGGTGCCATAAGTCTTCGGGAATTTCTTGATCTGGAGGAGTAATTCTAATGGGCTTGGGAGGTGAATGCGGTGGGGATTTTACAACACTTCCCTCATTTGGGATCCTGAGTACCTCTGTTTCAATCACTCCTTCAGGGGACTTAGGTTCCGATATTTCTATGTGAATTCCTCCACTAGTTTCTCCCCCCCTTATTGTAGGTTGCAATAACCTCCCTCTTTTGAAGGGTTAATGCCTATATGATCGGTAGTCTACAGGCTTCACTCAAATCCCTCTGTCTCATAGTGAATCTCGACGTAGGCTACAGATGGTGAGGCTGCCACCTATGGGAGTGTGTGAGGACTTTGAATGGAGATAGTTATGGGTCCTATAGATGCTTGAGATTCAGATTTATTAATGATTTTGTCTATATATGTTGTTCTTCCAAGGATCACTGGTCCTTTGGATTGTGAGGATGTTTGAAAATGATTTCGGATTGTTTCTATCTTTTTCATCCTAGTCATAAAACAAGAGCACTTATCTTACGGGTCTTTGCATGACTTGCAGGGAAGTGGGCTAGAGGGAAAGCATGTTGCTTGCCGGTACACAGGTTCTTACCTCTCGTTTTCACTACCCAATTCTTCACAGCAATGGAGAAAGATGAATGAAGGAGATGAATCTTAACGCTCTCCCCGGAAATGGTGCCAAAATGTTGGTCTCACTGAGATGGATTATTATAGACAACTCTAGTGGTTTTCATTTAATTATCAACCCGGGGCAAGTCTTCTTATTTCAAGGGTGTTGGCACAATATATGTGAGTGATATTGTCTAATAGTTACTATATGTTTCTTATGAGGAAGAATTAGCTAACCTCCTAAGTTCAATTATCCTAACGAGGGGTAGCTTGGATTGATTCTTAACCTAAGATTGAATAGCAGGATTGAACAACTATCTAATTGAATTAAACAACAGTCTAAATGAACTGAACAACAATCTCAATGAATCAAACACCAATTGAATTGAATTAAACAACAGTCTAACTAAACTGAACAGTAATGGAATTGAATTGAACTGAATTGAACAACAGTCTAACTAAACTGAACAATAATGGAATTGAATTGAACAATGGTCTGATTGAAGCAATATAAATGAATTTGTACATCAATTACTTATGTAATTTTCAATGGAATTCTCTTTATGAACTAATTAATCGACATTTATCGATGATTGGATGCTTCGTTGAGATGAAAGAGTAATGCAATCCATAAAGACAGATAACATCGAAATCAAATTATTCTATGATCTGTAAATCAATTGCAATGATATTGGAAAAACTGGAATCATCTACTGGTGATGAAGCATTGTTATAAGCCAGAAAATACGATTGCGATTATCCTAATTCAAGAACGCGATTGCTAACAATCCTGAGGAAAGAGAAACTGTAACTTTATTGAATGGAAATATACTTTACAGCTGCATTAGATACTTCGACATTGGTTCCGTGACTACATAGAGTATGAGAATTTGCGAGGAAATTCCAGGGGTTGGGACTGGACCACCAGAAGCTCTAGCGCAGTAAAAACTTCAAAATATTATTGTTCAAAGCTTTATATTACATCCAGTGATAGTAAAAAAAATATAATTAGACAAGTTGGTTCTGATGCATCGATTGCATAATGAATTTCCTGTTCTTTTCCGACTCCCCTTCTCGTTCGTTCTTCGTCCTTTTAAAGACAATTTCAAAAAATGAGAAAGTATTTCCCAAACGATAGCCCACTGCGCATGGCTGTCGTTTGAGTTCTTGGGCTTGAATTCGTCTATCTGCCTTCTGTCAGTCGCTGGGAGTTACCGAGATCTCACACGTTTGCACTTGTTGGTTAGCTTCCATTTTCTATTGGTCCAACCACTCTGCCTTCCTGCATGCGGAGATAAGAGAAGCCAATTTTCTGTTATAAAAACATCCTTTTTATCATTAGCCTAGTTGTTCTAGTTTTCATAATCTTTTCTTTCTTTATTGTTAATATGAAAGGGAATTCCCGCAAAATTGTAACACAATGTGAAGTAATTACAGGGTGAGAACACACCTTAATTTGGGCCCAACAATATGCATGTTTGGATTGGATGGTGAGAGATTTTGAGTTGGTACCCCGTGGAGTAGGCTAGGAAGTTGGATACATCCATGGCCACATTTCAACAGAGTCCATGGATTACCAGAGGGACACGAGGCCCAGATTACTGTTGGGATATAGGTGGGATTTCCCATCACATCATAGAGTCAGGCGGTGATGGTATTAGTTGCACGATGGGTTGGATTTTTGGGCACACACACATTTTCAGACCTCTATCAGAACCCAAAACATCCCTAGTGATAGGATGGTTTGGCAGGGGGGTACACCCTTTTCAGGAGCTATCTCAGCATATCGATCGTGCGTGGATTCATAGGGTGATTAGCCAACTTTGGTAGGAGCTGATTTGAGGAGGTGGCATTGGCAGGCCACCAGACAGTGCCTTGGATGAATCCAAGGATTCTTCACCTTTGTGTGGGACACAGAGGTCACAACAGTAGCAGGAGGTATCTAGTGGTGTGTAGGGGCAGGTTGCAACATAGAGTGGCATTTTGAGGACTGCAGAGACAATTGGTGGTGTGTAGTGACCCATGATGCAGTGCAGCAAGAACTTGGGGAGTTGCCTTCAAGGACACTTATGGACAGAGAATTATATGGAGACAATGCTCTCTCATTGATGCAGTGGTCCTTAAAGCTTTTGAGGTTCAACATAGCAGTGTTACTCCTGATTGTATGTGAGGATTTGAACCACTTAGGTGTACCTGGGAAGATGGGGATGTGTAGATCACATCGTAGTGGATGCATGGGTACATGTGGGTGGCCCTATGGTACTTGACGACATTGGCATAAAGTGGTGCGTAGAGTTGTTCCAAGGAGTCCAGATCTATGCAGAGGAGTGTTATTTCATAATCAGAGTGGTGTAGCGTAAGCATGGTGGCACTCTCATGAGACTGGCCTGGGATCTAGGCATCACTGGATTTCACGATTCATCTACCCTTAGGGGTGATAAGTCCCTTACAAGGGAAGATCATTTAGATCATCCGATGGGCTTTAGTGATTCTTTGTTGGCATGGGGAACTTCACCAACATGGAGTGATAATCAATAGGGGGATTTCAGGAGGAGCTAGTGCAAGGAAGGACTTATTCCCACAGGAATCAGATTCTATCCTCAGGCTCCTACCCTTGGAGTACATGAGATGGATGACTTAGTAGAGTTGTTGTACATAGAGACAAATAGTACTTTATATGATTATGATTCTCTATCTACTGGTGGTACGCAGAGGGCCTGTGGTACTTGTATCCAATTGGATAAAAAGTGGAGCAAGGTGCGTCTCACATTGATTGGGATGGCTTGGGCTCTTGGTATTGATAGATCTCTTCAGATCAGGTCGATGCTAAGACCAGGGATGATACAATGGCACATCTAGGACCCTAGAAATTTTGCAGTGACTATGGGGGAGTGCCAGTATAAAGAGTGCTTGTTCAGGCATTGTTTGAGGACACACAATTTTTGATAGGGAGGACTGTAATATTCCTAATTAGATTTTAGCTAATTCAATTTTTTGTTTGTTTGTTTGTTAATAATATATATGAATAAGAGGGTAGAGGGACCCATAAATACCTTTAGTAGGAATAAACCACTTCTTAGTGTGAATGTGGATCAATGCATATGGATGGGGTTAAGATGAATAAACCACTTCTTAGTGTGAATGTGGGTCAGTGCATGTGGATGGGGTCAAGATGACCAAATCAACAGTATAGTCATGGAGGTAGTGGAGATAGTGGAGGATAGCGCAGTCATTATGGAGGTTAGTGGAAAAGTGTGAAACATCATTATTGTGTGGGGCCAAGGGTGTGAGGACTCACAAGAATAAAAGAATAGGGATGGAAGCCATAGAAGGCATTATGAATATTGATATTGTATTTCCGTTTACGAATTTCTGCATGCTTCAGCTATTTAGCTAAGTCTGTTGTGTTTTTTAGCAAACGAGTGTCTCCGAGCGAAGATCCCACCCTTATCCTTAGGGGACTTTGAGTGCCCACTCAGGAAAGGTGATTTCTGAGAAGCAGTTCAACATCCAGCATTGGGCCATCATTCTTTTCCTCCATGTGGCAACAATCACCTACAAGAATTATGCATTCCAGTAGTAGGGTTTGAGAGGAGGAAGGAGGTTCCAAGCATCTCAACTTGGAATCATGTGTGGGGATCAACCCTTCACTTGTGAGTATATTACAACATCTTGAGAGTAGTATTTTATTATCCAAAAACAGGAAAATATTTTTCCCCTCTTTGGCAGTGCAGTCATCTTCAGCATTTTGCAGTCCAGCAGTGGAAGCTTTAGAGGTGGAAGGAAGTTCCAAGAATTCCAAATTGGAATTCTGTGAGGGGATCAAACCTTCACCCCGTTGAGTAAATTTTAGTATTCTATAGAAGTATCTCATCATCTGATATTAGGCCATACTACTGCCCCTCTTAGCAGTGCAATCTCCTTTAGAAATTTCACAATCCAGCAGTGGCAACTTCAGAGGAGGAGGAAGGATCAAAGTTTCCTAGCATGGAATCTAGTGAAGGGATCATCCCTTCATCTGTAGAGCTGATTGGGAGTAGTTTAAAATTTTTTATCATTAAGTCAACCATATCCCAGTAGTTACCCAACTACAGTGCGTATGTCAACCAACAGGAGTATGCTTTGCAACCTTAGAGGGTGAATTTCCAAAGTCAAAACTAGGCCAAACCATTTTTGGGTTTTTCTAGGTTTTTCAAGTATAGTCCGTGGTTAAAATACCATATCCTTTTGAGCACTATATTAGCCTCTCACACATGGTTATTCTTCCCAGCAACAACAGTTTCTAGCAGCACTATGCAAAGACAACCTTCTAGTAGCACTAGCAACAACCACATTTCTAGTGCTAGGATTTAGAGCTATTTTAGCCACTTATTGTTGGCTTGAGTGCATATTATTTGGAGTACTGTGTACCCAGCTATTTTTTCTCACAGTTATGATGTCTTAGTGTAATTTCTAGTTGCAACATATTTCTATCATTTTCCAGATTCTAGTGCTATATTCCTATTTTTCTTTATTTGGAATGCTGCACATGTTATATATTCCTGTCTTTTCCTTTTTGGGATATTACACAATCTAGGCACTGTTTCAGCAATGGGGTTGATTTCATAGGTGAGATCCATCATTTATCATTTGTCTAGCATAAGTGGATTTTGACGAATACAAATTATTTTACAAAGTGGTTTGAGGCAATCCCAACCATGTAAGCAACTGATTTGGTTATCATTCAATTTCTGGAATCTAATATCTTATCTAGATTTGGTTGTCCACAGAAGAGAATCACGAATAACGCAACTTCATTTAAGTCCAAAAATATGGTGGAATTTTGTGAGAAGTACAATATCACGTTGGGTCATTCAACTGCATACTACCCGCAAGGCAATGGAGTGGCCGAGTCTTAAAATAAGTTTGTGGTCAATATTATCAAGAAGATGTTGGAGGTAAATAAGAAAAATTGGCATAATAAACTCATCAATGCCTTGTGGGAAGACAAAGTAAGTAATAAGAAGTCCATAGGCATGTCACCTTTTAAGTTAGTGTATGAAGTTGATACAATATTTCCTACTTCTCTTGATATTCTAGTCATGAAGATATTGTAGGAAGTTGGCAGCGAACCAAATGATGTTCAGTGATGGATAAACCAAATGATTCATTTGGAACAAATGAGGGAGGAAGTGTTTCAAAACACTTCTAAGCTTCAATAAAGAATCAAGAAAATGTATGACTGGAAAACAAAGGTGTATGACTTCAATATGGGTGATGTGGTCCTCTGTTGGGATGCTCAGAATGAAGATAAAGGAAAACACGGTAAGTTCGAAAACTTGTGGAAGGGACCATATAGGATTTCAACTTCAATAGGGAAGCCTGCTTACTTGTTGGAAGAAATGAATGGAAAAGACTATGGAGGAGGACCAATCAATGGTAGGCTTCTCAAGCACTACCTCTTTTGATCAAATTTTTGAAGTTTCTCAGCATCATTGTACATATCATTTTACTTATTTGTCATAGTGTGAAGGAGTTAATCATCGAAGCTAGAAGCTCGAGGTGAAGGCCATAAGGTTTCATTGATTAGTTGTTAATTTGTAAGTTCAGTAAGTGTTTTTTTCAGTCAAATTCACTTCATTTTGTTAGTAATTTTTCAGTATTAAGTTTGGTCTCTTGATTTTTGACTCCATGTCCAAATGGATAAGGCTACTTTGTCTACGGTGTTCTTGACACCTCCTAGGAGCTTCCATCCCCAGCTGGAGCCAATGTTAGTGTCTGTTAGTTTTACCAGCCACTAGTTGTTATAGGTTAATTTGGGCACCATTCCTAATGACCTGGTTAAACTGGACATCATCTCCAGAACCAATGAATAGGGTCTATCATCCCCTATGATTTCAATTGCTACATGCGCTAAGGCAAAGAACAAGAACAAATCATCCATGACTTCCATTGCAAGGTTTCCAAGATTTTAAGTACATGTTATATCACCTATGAGATCACCAACACAGTCTCTCAAGGGACTAACTGCTTTTCATATGCAGTCTTCTCCATTCAAGGGTGCTCTGCAAAGCACTTCCCAACACTCAAGGGTGCGTTGGTCAATTGAGAGAAAAATTCTCATTGTTTCAGAATCTCCACATG
Source organism: Pinus albicaulis (assembly GCA_034641835.2). Classification (NCBI taxonomy): domain Eukaryota; kingdom Viridiplantae; phylum Streptophyta; class Pinopsida; order Pinales; family Pinaceae; genus Pinus; species Pinus albicaulis. Next base: position 1,318,618,382 of record CM076578.1, on the reverse strand, counting down.
CCAGTGCCTTCTAAGAGTGCATGTGTGTCAAAATTCAAATCCATGTGTTCATTCAACACCTCTGAGCTTGGGAACATGTCTTGCCTATTATTAGAAAGTCATTGATTATGAAACTACCTTTAGCTCATCTATAAATTGAGCACAGATCCTAGTGCTTGAGAAGGAGGAAATTTGGTAGAGAAATGTTGTTGGATTCTCAATTAAGTGTTTGATTTGAGTGATATGCTGCTAGAGAGATGTTCATTGTGATGAGTCTGGGATGATGCTGGAGTTGGTGACATCAAATCAATCACTGGTTGTAACCTCCCCTTCTATCCATTAATAAATGTTGTTTCTTACTTTCCCGCATATATATTTGTATAAGCTTCTATCTTTCATATTATGGATTCTTATCTAATGTATATGTTTCATGTTTCATTGATTTAACTGATTAAAGTGAATAGCCATATGTATATTACAATATCTTTGCTGTTTAGTGTTTATACTTGCAAGAACTAGTCTGGCGATCAAGCTTGGATTGGAAGCTACATCAAAAGCAACAGAAGGAGAATAGGAAGCGCTTGGACTCCAAGTAAGTTTCTCCATCTTTCTATGTGTCTATTTACTATTAGAAAAAGTATCTGCAAAGTATTTGATCTGTTGTTCTAAATGCATTGCACCACATTTAGGGAATGCTTTTTTATCCGTAATCCATAATTTTGCATAACAAATTTGCGACTCCACTGGGGAGTTTACCTTCATCCTTGGTGTATTTTGCCTCTGATTATCCACCCATTAGCATATACTCTCAATTATTAGGCTTTTTAAACTAAGAATTGCATTAGAAGTGTGTCAGTAGCTTGATTTTTTTGTTCTCTACTGCATCGAACGCACTGTTGTTCAAGACACAGTGCTTTGCATAGCACTGTCTCCCACTCAGGGGTGCTTTATAATGCACTGTCTCCCCTTAGAGACTTCTTTGCCCCCTAATCCAACCAAATTACCTTTGAATTTTTCATTTCCATTACTTCCAGCCTTTTGTTTGCTGTGTTTTCAACTTTCTGATGCCTTATAGAGACCAGTGAATTTACCTGAATCTTCCTCCTTTGAAAAGTAAGTTTGTTCATTGTCTCTTTAAGTGTTTTTATTTATCATTGACAAATCAAATTCAAAGTATTTTATTTCTCCATTAGATCCATTTGCTTTCATAAAGGAAATTGTCGTTAAATTATTCATTTCCTGTAGGAAAAATTGTAGTTCTATTCTTCATTTTTCCTAAAAGAGAAATTTTAAATTCATCGTTTCTTAAAGAAGAAAACATATGTTTTTGTTGTTTTGATGCATTTAGTTTCCTTTTTTCATTCAAATCAAGGGGAATGAAAAGAAAAAACTGCATTTACATATAGTGGATTGTGTGTTTTTCATAGGAAAAAATTAGGAAAGATGCATATTAGTTTGTGATCTTTGTTGTTTGCTCTCAAAACTGATTTCTCTTTCCCTTTAGTGGCTAAGATTTTCATTGAAAAAGATGAAAGTGAAAAATTTTCTTATCATTTTAGTTTGCATTTTTTGAATTTACATTACATCATCGTGGTGAAACTTGAAAGGAAAATTGATAAACAAGATCAACTTAAAATTTACATCAATTTATCCAACAAAGCATTGGAACCATAACGATAAAATTTAGAAGGTCTAGGCTAGAGACGTGTTCCAACATCATAAAAAATAACAGTTGTCATTAATTTTCTGCGATACATTCTGAGTGTGATACCTCTCTCCACATATGTAAGTATATCGTAGCTCATCCATGTACCTTCGGGTATATCGGGCGGTGTTATAGTACGAAAAGTATAAAGGGGTGCTCTCACTATGCGGATTCGCATTGGACAACACTAATACAAACTTGGGCCTCCACGTGGGTATATTTGGGAGGAAAACTTTAGGTTGCTATCCATCCATAGTGATACAACAAACACATCATTCGAGGAGATTTCCTGGCCGTACTTCTTGGTTTTCCAGGAGGTATTCTATAGTTCACAGTTTCTTGGTAAAATTTTTTCCTAGCATTACCCTTTTATTTTGTTTATTTATTTTTGGTAATAAAATAAATCAGTCATCGTGGAAGAAGAAAATCCCTTTCCCCCTCATTCGCGTAGACTTGCATTGAAACCACCTTTACCACTGGAAGTCACTTCTGGTCGGCGAAGGCGACATTGTTCTATCAAAACCAGTACCATTAGTACCTCTGGTGAAGTATCATCTTCCCATATACCAGAGTCAACACAAGTTGTTTATAAAAATCACAGTTTTTCAACTGTTGTCAAGACAGAGTCCTCAAAACTACCTGTGGTCACAATCCATCCAATCAGTGAGACCATACCACCTGAACTCGACGTTTTTCAACTAGAAGTTGATCCAGATACTGTCTCTTTTTTTCCAGAACATCTGCATCCCGAAGTCGAATGATCGAAATTTGTTCCTATAGCTGTCACCCCATGATCTATTGTAGCCATTGAGTCTCCCATATCGCGCAGTAAACCTCCTAAAATATACTTTGGGCCTGAAAAAAAAATCCTTCCACCTGGTTTAATTTCAATTGAAGAAATCCCACAAGATGAAACACCTTTAACTCCAACCCATTTTGGGGTGGATCTTTACCTGTACGAGTATTTTCCTCTATCACCATCCTTTTCTTTTGTTTATCTTTTTCCTATTGAAATTCTCGTTGATTCAAAAGGGTATACATTTGGTCAAGTAACCATGCCTGAACCAACATATTCGGTTGGACCATCTGTTCCAATTGCGTTAGCACCTACTCTCGCTACACCGTCGATGTTCACAACTTCACCAGAGTCATATTTTCATGGTGTCCCTTTGGTCCCATCAGGTTATAAATATTTATATGTAATTTTCTCTGGTGTATCTTCAAACCCATGGAATTCACCAATGTCATCATCTGGTATTGTAACTAGTAAACCTATAGTGAGTATTGAATGACTTGATTCTTTATATATATCATCAGGGCAATATCAAGCTAGTCCTTTTGGGTCTATTCCATCCAATACCATATAAAATGGACTCCTTGCATTTGGAGAACAATATTTTCCATCTTATTATCCTTCTCATGTTGGGGGGAAACCTTTGGTCACCCACTTTGACAGTACTCCGTCATTTGTTAGTCAACCTAATGTTGAAATGAACGTTTGTCAATGGCAGTCCACTTTGCCTATCCAACCACAAACTGTTGTACACTCGTATCAATCGGTTCAACCTGTTGCACCCACATCGATTCCACTTGTTAATACATCTTTACCCCTGTTACAGAATCAAACTGTTGTACAACAACCGTTTCAGGTCGGTCATTCAAATCAATACCCTCAAGTATTGGGCCCTCAGAATCTAACTCCTTTGGCTAATTTACAACAACAACCTGTACCCGAAATCATTTATTCACAAGCTATATTACCATATTATGGGATGTCGCAGCCACAACTAGGTTATACCTATCCTCAACTAAATCCAAGTTATCCTAATTTGGGTTATAACATTGGTGGATAGACCCCTTGGTAGCCTCAAGCACAAAATGCCTCAACCTTAATTTCATCAAGTATCATACCCAGGTTTTGGTAAATAGAATCCTCAAGCATTTTCTTATCAAAACAACCCCTATCTAGGTTACCAGCATTAGATTCCTTATGCTGCTGCTCAAAGGCCTGTTGCCCAAGCAATTCCATCATACCCTAGCTATGCTCAACCTGACCTTAATTGACAGTTTCCCTTTGTTGCAACTTTAGAGTTACGAGATTTAAATCGGCTCACCAATGATCCAATCAACTATGCCCCTTGGTGGCCGGTGATACCCCATAAATTACCCTTGGATATTCCTAAGTTCAATGGAAACCCTGGGGAAGACCTGTCAACTCATGTTATGACTTATCATTTGTGGTGTTCATTAAACTCCCTGAATGATGACTCTATTCGACTACGTGTTTTCCAGCGTACGCTCACTGGTTAAGCTGAAAAATGGTACATTGGGTTACCTAGAGCTTCTTTTGATAATTTCACTACCCTAGCTACTGTCATTTTGACTCACTTCAAGTTACCCATACGATATGAAAATGGAACGGAACTCTTGAATAATTTTAAATAGACTAATGCTACTCACATTTCTAATCATATTCATGAGTGGCGTCATCGTTGTAGAACGGTTAAGACATTTGTTCCTAATCGACTTCTTACTGAGTGGTTCATTAAGTCCCTATTACCATCTATAACTAAGGATGTGGCTAAGGGTGGTGTCATCACTGAAGAGCAGGTTATTTCTCATGCCCAATATTTAGACTTGATTTCTACTAAGTCTAGCATGATCTATGAAAAAATTCCTAACGCACCGTGATCTAATTTTATTGTTCCTCCTCAATTAAAGGAATCTCATGCCGGAGATGGTTTGATTGGTACTGAAAGCACACATCATACTACTGCATCTGATCCTGCACCTTCTTCTGAAATTAATGCTGTGTCATTTGACAAAGGAAAAAGTGACAAGAGGAAATCTAAGAAAAATAAAACTTCTAACCCGCAGGAAAGATCATCTGATCAATCGTCTGGAAATAGGAAACATTGTTATTCATGCATAATCGATAATGAGGAACACTTTTTTTGGGATTGTCCTCATTGCGTTGAAGTCTAAAAAATGGTTAAGACTTCACATGTGTTAGCTGTGTTGACAGATCCGTTTCCAAATCCAGACACATAATTGGTTGCTACAGATCCAGTTTCTAGTTCCCAAGTAGTTATGCTATCTGTCACAAAACCTTCAACAGATGTTTTGGTGTCAATGCGTAATAAATATTGCGGTATTCAGGCCACTGATCAACCTACTACCTCGACCACGAATCCGTCTACGAAATCGGTACCGCCTACTGCTATTCCTGAATTGACAATCAAGCCACTGAAGGGAGTCGTTCATAAATCGACATATAGTCCTCGAGTAAGATCTGCTCAAAATTATAATATAGTTGAAGATTTGGATTAATCCCCTTCAGATATGTCAGCTCTTGAGGTATTACAAAATTTTCCCTCCTAGAAGCAGGCTTTATTATCGGCTATTGGTGGAATTGATTCGAATGATTCTAATCTCGTAGTCTTTAATCATATGGGCTATGTGCCACAATTACCAGCAGAATTGGCATTCTCCATACAAGTAAATGTTATCAATCACCTTTTTCATTGTACTATTATTGACGAGGGAGAATATACATTATATCTCTAAACTGTTGGAAGTCACTTGGCTTGCCGCGCCTATCTCAGTCATAAATAATGTTGAAGGCTTTCAACGGATGTACATATAGGCCTTGCGGTATTATCAATAACTTGCATGTAGAACTAGGGGGAAAAATAGTGAATTTTGATGTCAAGGTTGTTGATGGACCCCTTGAATACAATATTCTACTTGGAAGGCCATGGGTATATGCTATAACTGCGATTGTTTCTACATATTTAGAATGATCGCCTTTCCATATAAAGGTACCATCACAATCATCAATAAGCTATCCTTCTTTGCCTCCGCTTCGCAAGCAACTGGAAGTGTTCCGTTCATTCACGCACCCCAACTTGCACTTCAGAACATTGGTGTAGGAATCCTAAAGGATTCCACTCTCATGGGAACCTTTTCATTACCGCCGCCTGTGACATCGACAAAAATTGCAAATATAAAGTCCTGCTACATGATCTCTTCCACTCCATCTGGCTTAAGGAAGAGCACGAATGATTTTGAAATTGTTACGTTGGATGAGTTTCTGCCACCCAACCCTATTGAGTTGGCATATCAATCAATCTATCTAGCTTGGGTGGCGAATCTGAAATCATTGGCACCGGTTGTTTAGGTTGATTGTTCCTTAGATTTTGGTACTCCATCTGATCCTTTTTCCTTAGCTTTCTTTACAGATGAGAATATTTTGGAAAATAAGATGTCAGAAGAAGAACCATGGGAAGATTATCATCATCATTCCCATCTTCCTGATTATGAAGAAAATAATCTTAGTGAACTATATCACCCATCGATAAAAAAATTATTTTCTAATTCTTTACCTATTAATGCACTCGATTCCGAGTGAAATTTGTCAAGTATTGAAGAAACCATTTCTATCGATATTTCGACAAAACCTGGCATTGTAGAAAATATTCATGTTGTCGTAACTTGTTCTCCATCGGAACTCAAAACATATCGCTCTCTCTTTCGTGAATTCCTTGATGTATTTTCTTGGTCTTACGAGGAAATGCCAGGCATAGATACTAGTATCATTGAACATACTATTAATATGTATCCTGATGTCAAGCTGGTGCGTCAACACCTTCATCCTATTCATCTGAAAAAGGCCACTGCCATTAAAGAAGAAGTTGAGAAACTTTTGCGTGCCAGTTTCATTTACCCTGTTCCACAAACTAAGTGGGTTTCCAACATCGTTCCTGTCATGAAAAAAAAAGGAACCATCAGAGTGTGTGGCGATTATTGGGATGTCAATATTTCTTGTCCAAAAGACAACTATCCTACTCCCTTTATCGACCAGATTATAGACAATTTTGTTGGATGTGAAATATTTTTGTTCATGGATGGATTTTCCGGCTACAATAAAATCAATATCGACATAGAGGATCAATACAAGACTGCATTCATTTGTCCCTGGGGCACATTCACTTATAGGAAAGTACCATTTGGTTTAAAGAATCCTGGGGAAAATTTTTAGGGAGCAATGGATTATGCTTTCAATGAAATCAAACATATTGTTCAACCCTATCTAGATGATTTACCTGCGCATTCACGAAATCAGACTGATCACCCAATGCATTTGAGAGCCATATTCTTACGCTGCTGACACTACAAAATAAGCCTCAATCCACATAAATGTGTGTTTTGTGTTGGCTCTAGTTGTTTTATTGGATTCGTCATCTCAAAAGAAGGAATTCGAATCGACCCATTGAAAGATCAAGCCATTCTTGATTTTCCCGCGCCATCAAATTTACTTCAGATATAGAAAATTCAAGGAAAGGCTAACTTCGTAAGGAAGTTCATACCCAACTACGTTGAAATGGCTAAAGGATTTACTCGACTCTTGAAAAAGGGGGTTCCCTTCCATTGGGACAAAGTTGCACAAGCTGCTTTTGATGCTATCAAGGATACTCTTGTCCGGGCGTCATTAATGTATCCCCCCAATTATCAAAATGATTATTTCTTATATATCGCCACAGCTTATATGACCATTGCTATGGTATTGGTCCAATTAGAAAATGGGATAGAACATCCAATCTACTATTTTAGTCATAATATCAATGATATGGAAGTAAGGTATTCATATGTAGAAAATCTTGCCTTGGCAGCTGTTCAAGTTGTCCAAATATTTCGCCACTATATCCTGTTCCGGAAGACCATTTTAATTTTGGATTGCAACCCCGTGACTTATATCTTATCACATCAATTGTTGGGGGGGAAGTATTCAAAATGGATTGTCATTTTGCAGGAATTTGATTTGGAATTCATCAAATCCAAGTCAAAGAAGTCTTTAGTTTTGGCTAAGCTTCTATGTGACCTTCCCTATGATAGTACAACTATTACATCGGAACCATCTATTCTTGACGAGTCTCTATTTCTGATTGGATCATCTGATCTTTGGTATGCGTATTTTATCATTTATCTCTAGACCCATACTTTTCAGCCTGATACCTCTCGCTCTGACCAACGATGTATTCGATACCAAGCCAAATATTATCTGATCGTCGACGATACACTTGATCGTCGTGGTGCCAATGAAATTTTAGGAAGGTGCCTTGTTGGGAAAAATATTGAGAGGGGGGGTGAATCAGTATTTAGATCTGGCTGATAACTTTTTAGTTTTTCTTTCTCAAAAACCCATACGCTACTTTACTAAACCCAACTCGCGTATACACGTGGATATCCTTAACAAAACTTGTGTATTACCAGAGATCTCATTATGCAGATAATTATTTACTTAGATCATTGCATCATTCATTCATTAGATGTTTAGTAAGTAGTAAACATGTGCAGTAGGAATAGAATAAATCATCACACATAAGAATCACACATGAACACCAGGATTTAAGGTGGAAACCCAATTCAAGAGAAAACCACCACTGTCGTCATCTCAGTCTTCAATATTTATTATAAAGAAAACTTATTACAACATTATACTGGTGTAGACTCATACCAGCATGCAGGCACCCACCTGCAGAAGGCTACAACCTTCTCTCATTTACCAGCCTCTCCTGGAAGGGAGCTACAACCCCCTGCTCTCGTTTACCAGCCTCTCATGGAAGGGAGCTACTACCCCCTGCTCTCGTTTACCAGCTACCATTGGAAGGGAGCTACTACCCCCTTACTAAAGGCGTCGACTCTCAGCATTGCTGCAGACCACGTTTCATCAATTTTCATACTGGATCAAACAGCTTCAACACAACCCTTAACTTAACATCAACAAACATACTTCGCCCAATACTTCAAACAGAACAATGAGACCACTGCAACCAAGATATCAGAAATAACCCAGACTTTAGAATAGATATGCAGATGTAAACTCAGCCCTGAACATTCATTGAATCAAATATCATACACTACTTCTATTTATTGAAACTGCATGTATACGCGCTTCCCTACTTGTCAACCTGTATATGCCTCTGTGCATAACATGGAATGCATACGCTACTTCTATTTATTGAAGATGCATGTATACGCTCTTATCTTCGTATCAACCTGCGTATACTTCTGAGAACACCGATTTTTCAGAATTTGATCAAACTCAGATTCAGATATGAAATCAGATTTCTGTTCAGACAATATATCAACCATGCAGAACTGTTTAGACAGTCATTCTTCCTTCATTGAATCATCAACCAACAACTTGATCTTTAATCATAATTAGCAGCACAATAAACATTCAAACAACCCAGATCTGTATGAATACCTCCTTGATAGACAATAGTAAAATAACATAACAGATCAGACATTTCATTCCACACATTTCAGAAAAACCCTAGATTCCATACGCGCTTTTACTTCACTGAACCTGCGTATATACGCGCTTTCACAAAGAAAAATCTGTGTATACTTCAGTGCATTTTATTCTTCAAAAACCCTGACTTCCATACGCGCTTTTCTTTAAACGGACCCACGTATATACGCGCTTTTACCAAGACAAACTAGCGTATAGATATATAAAAGATAAACTTTGCAGAACATTCCAGATCTATAAACTTACCCAGATTTCTTCAATTTCTTCATCAGACTTGCGCCAGGTCTTCATCATTTATTTTTAGATCATCCCAGAGATTCATCATTTCTAGATCTAGAGATCTTGAATCTTCATCATATCCATAGGTGCATCATAGATTCACATCTATCAATTAAGAACAGAGTTCAACCATGCAGATATACTTCAGAGTGAAGTATTCATTAAAACCCAGACATATGCACACCTTTGCACTTATGAACTTCTTCTCCTTATATAGATTTAGCCTTTGTCAATACCATGAGCCAAAACCACACAAATTCCAATGGTATTCCTGGACGGGATCAAGTAGATAATCCAGCGCTCAATACTGTGGGCCAATACCATGGTAATGTCCCCTGGTTTTATAAATTTAGAGCGCAAATAGGCATACGCTACTTGGCACGTACTTTTCTGCGTACATACGCTACTTCTCCTTTACAAACCCGTGTATGCTTTGTGACATACCATTTTAATCATTGCTCTGGCCCTTACAGGAATTCCTTTCTCCATTACATCTGCACTACTCTGTAGATACATTAGATTTACATCATTAAAAAATTCATCAAGTCAGTTTCCATCAAGAACAAATTCATCAGGTATGTTGCCATCAACTTCATCAAGTAGGTTGCCATCAAGGACAACACATTGCATCATATTGCCAACAATATCCCCCTTTGGACTTGATGGCAACCATGATGGTGTTTTTTCATCACAATAGATAGATACTCTCCCCCTTTGACATCAAGGGCAAAGGGCAGATCAAAACCAAAACAAGGTTTTTCTTCTCAGGTAGAAAGTAGAGCTCTGTAGGTCTGATGTGCTTTGAAGTTACCATGCTCCCCCTGAGTTCACGTTGAATCTTCAAAACATATTTTTCAGTGAATTACATGACTCTATGACCTTTCCTATCACCAAGGACTCATACTTACATCAATGATCCAACCGAGTGGATTTACATATGTGACTCAAGTACCCAACCAAGTGGATTTACACATTTTGACTCAACTATCCAACCAAGTGGGTTTACAAATTTGAACAAGTCCTTACATGACTGAAAATTACAATTTTACATCATAGGTCTCAACATGACCTTTTCATCAAATTACAATAATGACCTTTCGTAAAAAATACCAAAAAGACCTCAAGAGAGAGATCATATTTCAGAACCATCATAATGCCAACAATGCATAATTCTCAGCAAGGCTAATGCTCCCCCTGAACTTGTACACCTGTTCTTGAGCCATTTCACTCCTTCATCTCCCCCTTAGCTTGTGCATCCTGAACACTTTCAACAGCAAATCAACAAGGCATATTTATCAAATATCAGAGAATGAAACAGAAATATGAGAGATGAAACATCACCAGAGATACCCAACAGCACCAAAGCTGCGCTGAAGAATGATGACCTAGAAAAATTTGTTAGCAACCACCCATACGCGGTTTTCTGTGTATAAACTCACGTATATACGCGACTGTATTTCAGGAAACTCGCGTATCCAATTTAATATTCTGATTTTAAGCATATCTGAACTTCTGCAAGGCAGAGGCTACTCCCAGCTTCTGTCTGAGATATTCGAATGCTTCCCTAGGTAGAGGTTTGGTAAATATATCAACAAATTGTTCTTTGGAGGGAACATACTCCAACTTCACCTTTTGTTCAAGCACTTGTTCACATAAGAAGCGATACTTGATGGGAATGTGCTTGGTCTTGGAATGCATAACAGGATTCTTTGAGATACTGATGGCACTTGTATTATCACACATAATGGAGATAGGAGGTGAACATTTGATTTGAAAGTCTTGTAAGGTTTGCATCATCCAAAGAAGTTGAGTGCAACATGAAGCGGCAGCCACATATTCTGCTTCTGCTGTAGATAAGGCAATAGAGTTTTGCTTCTTGCTGAACCAAGATACTAACCGGGGCCCCATATAGAATGCACCACCACTAGTGCTTTTCCGATCATCAACATTTCCAGCCCAATCTGCATCAGTGTAAGCATGAAGAGTAAGATCAGCATTATTTGGATACCATAGTCCAAAGTCTTGAGTTCCTTGTAGATATTTGAATATTCTTTTGACAGCCTAAAGGTGAGACTCTTTTGGATTAGCTTGGAATCGTCCAACAATCCCAATAGCATGCATAATGTCAGGTCTAGTTCCAGTGAGATAAAGTAGACTTCCTATCATAGATCTGTATTCTGGTTGATTCACCATGGGGGAATCATCATGAGAACTGAGATTACATTCGGTTATCATTGGTGTACTTACAGGTTTGCATTCTTCCATGCCATACTTCTTCAGAATTTGCTTAAGGTATTTTGCTTGTGATAAGAATATACCATCAGTAGTTTGATGCACTTGCAAACCAAGAAAGAATGTTAGTTCCCCAAGTAAAGACATTTCAAATTCTTGCTGCATGACAGAAGCAAATTTCTGACTCATATATTCTTCATTACTTCCAAAAATGATATCATCAACATATACAACCACAATCAATAGTTTATCATTTTCAATTTTTGTGTATAAGTTACTATCAGCAGACCCCTTTGAAAATCCTTGTTGATGAAGATATTTTTCAAGACGATAATACCATGCCCTTGGAGCTTGTTTGAGACCATATAGAGCCTTTTTAAGTCTACAAACAAGTTTTTCATGATTTCCCAAAATGAATCCTTCTGGTTGTTCTATATAAACTTCTTCTTCTAGATCACCATTGAGAAACGCAGATTTAACATCCATTTGATAAACTTTGATTTGTTGGAAGCTTGAAAAAGCAAGAAAAATTCTTATGGCTTCAAGTCTAGCTACGGGAGCAAAAGTTTCTTCAAAGTCTATACCTTCTTGTTGAGCATACCCCTTGCAAACAAGTCTAGCTTTATTTCTTATAACCTCCCCATTCTCATTTAACTTGTTTTTGAATATCCATTTAGTTCCAATGAAATTTTTGTCATGAGGTCTTGGTACTAATTCCCAAGTGTGATTATTTTCAATTTGATCAAGCTCTTCATTCATGGCTTGAATCCAACATTCATCTTTGCTAGCTTGATTGACATTGTGTGGTTCAATAGTGGATATAAATGCCAGATAGTTAGAAGATCCCACAAGAGTCCTTCTTGTTTGTACACCTGATCCCTTATCTCCAAAAATTTGAGATTCTGGATGATTCTTTTGAACATATCTGGATGGAGCTTTTTCAGATAAATCATCTTCAGGTTCTTCATTGGGTTCACTGTTTATATCATTGCTATTTGATGTAGAAGGACATATGTCACCATCATCTTCATTTGTTGTTTGTTTTTCTTCTTTTGGGGCTGCAGGAGACTCATCAATAACAACATCAATACATTCAAAAATCTTCCGAAGTCTTTTATTGTAACATTTATATGCTCTACTCCTAGAGGAGTAGCCAAGAAGTATTCCTTCATTTGCTCTGGATTCAAACTTGCCAAGTTTTTCATCATTATTTTTGATAAAACATCTGCTTCCAAAAACTCTAAAATGCTTCACAGTGGGAGGATTACCATACCAGAGTTCATATGGAGTTTTATCACTATTTACTCAAACATGTGCCTTGTTAAGAATATTTACCGCTGTATGTGCTGCTTCTCCCCAAAAAGTGTCAGGTGTTCCAGAATCATCAAGCATAGCTCTAGCCATTTTTTGAACTGTTCTATTCATTCTTTCTACTACGCCATTTTGTTGTGGAGTGCCAGCTACATAAAACTGTCTTTTTATGCCATGTTGTTCACAAAATTCAAGGAATTCATTTGATGTATATTCTCCTCCTTGATCAGATCTAAGACACTTGATTTTCAGATCTAATTCATTTTCAACTAGTGCTTTGAAGGTCTGGAATTTCTCAAATGCTTCATCTTTATGTTTAAGCAACCCAATCCAACACATTCTAGAGAAATCATCAATAAATAAGATATAGTATTGTTCACCACGTGGTGAATTTTTCCTCACAGGTCCACATATGTCAGTATGAATAAGTTCAAGAGGCTTACTTGATGATCCTTCCTTGGCATTAAACTATACTCTGGTTTGCTTACCAAATTGGACAGACTTGCATGTGATATTTTCAGGTGGAGTAATATTGGGAAGATCATGCACTGCTTTAAGTCTACTTGATTTGTTGATCTGAGAGAAGCTCAGATGCCCCAACCTTCTATGCCATAGCCAGTTTTCGGAAGATTTACTCAAGTAACATTGATCTTTGCAGTTCTTCAATACATACAGATTGCTTGGAGTTCTTTTTCCTTTTATAATTGTTTTACCTGTATCAAGATCATGTACCACACATTCTTTTGAACTAAAGACAACTTCAGTTCCTTGATCACACATTTGACTTACACTTAACAGGTTATGCCTTAATCCATCCACATACATGACATCATTAGCTTTCACCTTTTCTTTTAGAAACATAGACCCTTTTCCCTTAATTACCCTAGGAGTATCATTTCCAAATGTAACCTTCTTTTCCTTTTCTAGAGCACTATATGTAAGATGTTTGTTTTTGTCACCTGTCATGTGTCTTGAGAATCCACTATAAATGTACCATTGATTTTCTTCACCTTCTGCAAATAACGCTATGCCACAATTTTCGACCTCAGAATTTCTGATCCAGGTGGGATATTGGTGGTCACCCGCCTATTCCACTTGGGGCTCCACCATTGTCTATTTCAGTTTTTCAGTTTCGGCACAGTTTACTATTTTTAGCAGTTTTTCGGGTCCTAAACTTCCGGAGCCGTTTTGAGGCCCTAAACGACGTTTTTTTGAAAAACGGAGAGCAACATGGGTCTATGGACCGATGTTGCTCATTCCAAATTTATGGTCCTCGGATAGATCTTTCTAACGAGGTATGGTACGCATAAAACGGAGATCGTATGCCAAAGTTACGCCCCTGGGAAGTTGAAACACCAATTTACCCAAACGGGGCCCATAGTTTTGGCGCTTCATCTCCTAGGGTTAGGGTTTTTGCTGTTTAGGATTTCCCATTGTTTCTAAATGATAAATAGGCCCTCGAGCCTCATTGTAACTCAGTTCAGAGGCCTGTAGCCGCCACATCTCTTCTCAGAGATAGCTACCAGTGCTCTAGCTAGTTTTATTTCCATTATGTCTGTAAGCAAATTTCAGTTCTTTGATATTAATGAAATGAAGTGTTATTTCCACTGCATCTCTGTATTTATGGTTATATGTTTATTCTGTTGCGTTCCTGCATAAATCCGGATCAATGGTATCAGAGCGGTCTGCTTTTTCTCGATCCTTCTTTGCATGTCCCCAACGAGGTCGAGGTATAAGGAGCTAGGGCTTGATCTGGTGGAACCTTTGCAAGATCAGCCTCGCAAACCTCGACGGACGCCCATGGGGGACGAAAAGAAAGATGAGGGAGCAGGAGATCCTATCAAAATATTACTCGAGGAGGCCCTCGAAAAACAAAGGAACGTGATGATGGATAACTTTGTTCAGATCCTTCAATGGCTACCCACCGGCGGCGCATCTGCATCCAGTAGCCACTCTGGAGGCGCGACTCCTTTTAAGGTACAAGTAAATTTTGACATTCCCATATTTGAGGGTCAAATAGACGCAGATGCTGTAGATAAATGGTTGAATTTGTTAGAAGGATATTTCTCGGTTCATGACTTTTCAGACCGGGAGAAGATTATTTTTGCACTCCTCAAAGCTACCCCCCATGTTAAGGACTGGTGGGAAACCTACTGTGAGAACAAGGACCAGACAAAACCCTCTCTGTTCTCGGCCGTACCAACTTGGAATTATTTCCGAGACGCCGTCAAGGAACAGTACTATCCCGTGGGGAGCTATGAGGACAAGTACATACAATGGACCACGCTGCGACAACAAAGGGATCAAGATGTGCATGAGCTGACGAATCTGTTCCATACCCTGCGCACAAAGTTGGGTATCAAAGATTCAGAGAAACATCTGGTGCTAAAGTATCGCAGTTGTCTGCACAGATAGATTCAAGAGGAAATGGAGTTCCTCGACATCTCCTCGCTTGTTACGGCATACCGGTATGCTGCCAAGATTGAGCAGAAATTCAAGCAGAAGAAGCGAGACTTTGGATCTGCGAATCAAAAGTAAGGGAAAGGTGCTTCCAAACCGCAGAACAAAGGACCGAGCCAAGGCATGGCGGCTAAAGACAACTCATCGAAGCCACAAGAAAAGAACAGCACCGCAAAGCCAAAGAAGGACATGGGAAAGTGGTGTGAGTTCCATAAGAGCTCCACTCACAACACAAGTGAGTGTCGGGCCAAGCAGCCGCTAGTGGCCGAGATGAGGGCTTCTGAGTCAGATGCATGCTCCGACTCCGAATCAGAACCTGAAAAGGGGAATGAAAAAGGGAAACAGATTATTGATGCGGAGCCCAACGCCACCGTTGCCACTACAAAGGTCCAGAAGGAGGAACCGGAAGATCCAGAGGAGGAGGAACGTCTCTTCCACTCCCAGATGTGGGTAAAGGGCTCCCCTGTACAGTTCATTGTCGACAATGGGAGACAAAAGAACCTCATTTCAGCAGACGCCGTGAAGCGGTTGGGCTTGCCGACCACAGCTCACCCACATCCATACACCATCGGGTGGCTTCACCGAGGACGAGATCTCCGCGTCAGCCAGCAGTGCCGCCTTCCCTATAGCATCAAGCCCTTCACGGATGAGGTATTATGTGACGTTGCTCCTATTGATGTTTCTGATGTATTATTAGGACAACCATACTTGTGGAAGCGTCATGCTGTGTATGAGTCTCGGCCTCGTGCTATTATTGTTACTTTGGGAAATAAGTTGTACAGGATACCAGAGGTACCACCTCCTGCCGCTATCTCTTTGGTTACTGCAAAACAATGCAGTAAGCTCATTTCCCAAACCAGGAAATTCGTTTTCCTGATGATCCGCCCCCAGGGCAAGAAGAAGACTGTGGCCACATCCTCCAGACAGGGCTCCTCTGCACAACAACAATAAATGGATAAGGTTGTGGAGGAGTACGGAGACATATTCACCTCACCCACAGGGGTTCCTCTGCACTGTCAGGTCAAGCACCCGATTGATCTGACCCCAGGTGCGCCGCTACCTAATGGACCGATCTATCGGCGCTCTGTTCTGGAGAATGATGAAATCAAGAGTGCGTATTTAGAAGGTGTTGCAGTAAAGGTCACATCGTATCAAGTTCATCATTATTTTGAGCCCGACGTGTTGGAGAAATATTTAGTTGACAATGTGGAGACTCTGTATTGACTATCGGGCGCTGAACAAGATCACTGTCCGGAATAGGTACCCAATCCCACGGATCGATGACCTTCTGGACCAACTCAAAGGTGCAAAATATTTCAGCAAGATTGACCTGAAGTCTGGGTATCACCAGGTACCAATTGAACCCTCTGATGTGTGGAAGACTGCCTTCAAAGCCAAGGAAGGCATTTTCGAATGGCTGGTCATGCCTTTTGGGTTGACGAATGCTCCCGCCACCTTCATGAGGATGATGGATGACATCTTGCGGCCATTCACCAACTCATTTGTAGTGGTGTACTTGGATGATATTATGATCTTCAGCCAGAATTGGGAAGAGCACCTTCACCACATCCGACAAGTCCTCCAAACACTGCGGCAACACAAGTTGTGTGCCAATTTGGAGAAGTGCACTTTTGGCATGACCCAGGTTCAATATCTGGGATACATTATTGATGAAAGGGGGGTGCATGTGGATCCATCCAAGATCCAAGTCATTCGGGATTGGCCAGCCCCAACCACTATAATAGAGCTTCACACCTTTCTGGGTCTTGCTAATTTCTACCGGAGGTTCGTGTTGGGATTCTCTCATATCACTTGGCCCTTGAGTCAAGTCACCAAGGGAGGAGCGAGAGAAAAAAAATTTTGGTTGGAATTTCAACAGAAGGCGTTCACAGAACTGAAAAACCGCCTCTGTTCTGCCCCAGTGCTCACTTTACCAGACTTGCAACAGCCATTTGAGATTGAGACAGATGCCTCTGACTATGCTATTGGGGCAGTTCTTACTCAACAGGGACATCCAGTGGCATTTCACAGTGAGACATTGTCTGACACAGCTCGCAAGTACCCCACATATGACAAAGAAATGTACTCCATTGTGCAAGCTTGTCGACAATGGAAGCATTAAATTTTGGGGAAGGAAACAATCATCCACATAGACCACAGGCCCCTGCAGTTCATACAGACACAAGGGAAGTTGCAGAATGATCGCCATCAGAAGTGGTCCACATATCTGCAACAGTTTCATTTGAACATCAAGTACAAGAAGGGTAGCACCAATCATGTTGCAGACTGCCTCAGCCAACCACCAATCGTGGCGCTCACCACTGTGCTCAACTCTTGTGGGCACGAGACTTCTGATTGGCCGCTTCTCTATGAGAGTGACCCAGAATTCGGCCAAACTTACAAGGCACTCTTTGGGGGTGCGCAAGTTCCAAATTTTCACCTCCAAGATGCACTTTTATGTCACATGGGACACCTTTGTGTTCCTTCAAGCGAGCGTGCCAAGATGATATGGGAAGCACACTACAATCGAGTCGCTGGGCATTTCGGGGTCGAGAAAACAGTAGCAATCCTGCAGAAGTATTTCTATTGGCCGAACCTTCGAAAGGATGTCGAGAAGCACATCAGATCCTGCACTGCTTGTGCCATTGCTAAACCGACCATCAAGAAGCAAGGCCTATATACTCCTCTACCTACCCCTAGTCGACCTTGGGAATCCATCTCCATGGATTACATGTCGGGCCTACCTTCTACTAAGCAGGGAAATGACTGTGTTTTTGTGGTTGTCGACAGATTCTCGAAGATGGCCATTATGGCGGCCTGCAAGAAGAATATCACAGCAGAAGCCACTGCTAAACTCTTCTTTGAACGAGTGTGGGTGCACTTTGGGATCCCACAGTCTATCATATCAGATCGGGATAGCAGGTTCCTCAGCACATTTTGGTCCAGCCTCTCGTCGATGTTGGATACCAAGCTCACCAAGTCCACAGCTTTCCATCCCCAAACAGATGGCCAGACAGAGGTCGTCAACAGAATGATTGTACACATTCTGCGCATGTACAATTCAAAGCATCCACGCACATGGGACGAGAGCCTCCCTTATGTGCAACATAGTTATAACCGGGCTCTCCACAGTTCAATTGGCCATAGCCCCTTTCAGGTGGGCTTGGGATTCCAGCCACTATGTCCCATTGACGTAGCCATGCCATTTGCAGCTGCTCAGGCCGATTCAGCGCACGTCCAGTCTGAAGTTGACAAAGCAAGTAGCTTCATCGAGCGCATTCAACACATCCACCAACAAGTTCATGATATATTGGATAGAGCCAATGCGAAGTACAAGCAACGCCATGATCAACACCGGGTGCCACACAACTTCCAGTGGGTGACAGCATGGCTACATTTGCGTGGCGAGCCTTCACCGGGACCTCACCGCAAGCTTCGCCCGCTCCGATACGGGCCGTACACCATCACCAAGGCTGTAGGTAACAATGCCTTCGAGCTTAGTATTCCACCATTCCTTGGTCTGCACCCAGTCTTCAATGTGGATCGCCTTCGTCCCTACTTTCCACCTCTACTGGACACCTCGGACATTGCAGAACAACTCACACCAACAGAGTTAAACCCAGACTGCATGGAACAGGCCACCACAGATTGTATCATGGACATGAAAATCAAGAACACTCGTCAACAGCAGATCCAACTGTATCGGGTTGTCAAAGCTGGCCAACTCCTGCACCAAGGAAAGTGGTTCACCATGGACCAAGTTCAGCAGAAATTTCCTCATCTCATGGAGGAACTTAACGCAATGGGGACCATTGCTTCCTAAGGGGGGAGGAATGATCCAGGTGGATATTGGTGGTCACCCGCCTATTCCACTTGGGGCTCCACCATTGTCTATTTCAGTTTTCCAGTTTCGGCACAGTTTACTATTTTTAGCAGTTTTTCGGGTCCTAAACTTCCGGAGCCGTTTTGAGGCCCTAAACGACGTTTTTTGGGAAAACGGAGGGCAACATGGGTCCATGGACCGATGTTGCCCATTCCAAATTTGTAGTCCTCGGATAGATCTTTCTAACGAGGTATGGTACACATCAAACGGAGATCGTATGCCAAAGTTACGCCCCTGGGAAGTTGAAACACCAATTTACCCAAACGGGGCCCATAGTTTTGGCGCTTCATCTCCTAGGGTTAGGGTTTTGGCCGTTTAGGATTTCCCATTGTTTCTAAATGATAAATAGGCCCTCGAGCCGCATTGTAACTGAAGTTCAGAGGCCCCCGCTACATCTCTTCTCGTAGATACTATCAAATACTTGCTAGTTTTATTTTATCTCCGTCTCCGTAAGCAAATTTTAATTCTTTGATATTAATGAAATGAAGTGTTATTTCCACCAGACTTCAGATGAAGTGTTTATATGTTTATTCTCATAAGTGCTCCTACATAAATCCGGACTACTCTCCTTCTTTTTCCACACTTTGGAGCTTGAAGGAACATGTTCTTTTGGTTTAACTTTGCTCCTGCATTCAGATTCTTCATCGCCAAAGTTATTGAAATAAGCACATTCAACTTCATTTTGAAGAGGAGAAAAGTTGTTATAGGTATTATTCTTTGTTTCAACATCAATCCTTTTCTTTCTTGCTTCTCTTGTCATGATGGTTTTATATGCAACACATTGAGCAGCTTTATGACCAAAATTGTGACATGAGAAACATTGTCCATTGAAGAAGAAATTTCTGCGATCATGAAATCTTCTATTTGAATTTACCTGTTGATTGGTGCCTTTTTGAAAGATATTCCTGTTAGTGTTCTTTGAATTGAGATGATCATGCTTTACCTGTAAAGATTATTTATTCCCTTGCTGAGTGGCAGAATGTTGTAAGCTAGCTGTAGTTGCTTTTAGATAATTTGGTGCTGAAACCTGAGAGGATTCTCCGGTATATCCAAGACCTGTCTTTATAAGAGGAGAACGATGTACCTTGCTAATCTCATCTAAGGTTTCAGATCCTTTAGTAAATCTAAGATTCAGAGTCTTTACTTTCTCAAGTTCTTTTCTTAGACTTACCACTTCACATTCTAATTTCTCATTGTGTTTCTTCTCTTCTTCAATCTACTTTTTCAGAGTCTCTATGATTATTTTTCTTTCTTCTAAGCATATTTTGAGTTGATTGTTTTCATCAAGAAAATCATTGTCCTCTAGAGCATCCATAAAAGTATCCTTTTCTTCTCTATATTCCTTTTCAAATGCCATGAGTAGTCTAAGATCTTATTCACATTCTTCCTCACTATCAGATAACTCATCACTGTCTTCATGAGTATAGCAACTTTTTCTAGTGCTAGACCGGTTCTTATTCCTTCTTGCTACTTCCTTCCCTTTTCAGCGTATCTTCTTAGGAAACTTAGCAAGATAATGACCAAATCTTCCACAATCAAAACATTTGAAAGGAAGCTTACCGAACCGTCCCCGTGCCAAGTTGAAGTTTCTTTACAAAATTTACCTCATCTTCTTTCGAGATATATCCCTACTTTCCGCTTCTTGTACTTCTTTTCCCTTTGTAGAAGCTCTAAAGACGACTTCTTTGACTTCGATGGTCCTCCTCTTCTTCTCATTTCATATGCAGTTAGTATGCCATGAAGTTGCACCACAGTAAGATTTTGAAGATCCTGTTTTTCTTCAAGAGCAGAAACTTTTGACTCAAATTTTGCTGTTAGTGATCTTAAAATTTTCTCAACCAAAGTATATTCGGTTATTGTTTCTTCTAGATTTCTCATACGATTTACAACATCATCAAGACGTAAAAAGAAACTGGAAATACTCTCATCACTATGCATCTTTAAATTTTCATATTCAATTCTGAGAGTTTGGAGTTTTTCACTTTTTACCTTTGCATCACCTTCATAAGTTAGAATGATTTTGTCCCATATTTCCTTTGCTGTATTCAGCTGCATGACTTTGAAAAATTCTGATTCAGTTAGACTTCCCATTAGAGCATTGAACGCCTTTGTATTTGTTTCATAATTCTTCTTTTCCGTCGAATCTGTTGGTACTGCGGCTGGATATTGATATCCTCTTTCAACCATGGCCCATACATCTACTCCCAGAGAATGAAGATAGGATCTCATCCTTTTTTTCCAAAAGATTAAATTGTTTAGATTAAAAATGAGTTGATAGATCTGCATTTCCATCATGATTCTCATCTTGTGATCTTATTCATGTTATTCATGACTAAAGCCTTGAGGGAAAAGGACTGTACGTGATGCAATTGTTGGTAAAAATACTGAGAGGGGGGGTGAATCAGTATTTAGATCTGACTGATAACTTTTTATTTTTTCTTTCTCAAAAACCCATACGCTACTTTACTAAACCCAACTCGCGTATACACGTGGATATCCTTAAAAAAACTTGTGTATTACCAGAGATCTCATTATGCAGATAATTATTTACTTAGATCATTGCATCATTCATTCATTAGATGTTTATTAAGAACTAAACATGTGCACTAGGAACATAATAAATCATCACACATAAGCATCACACATGAACACCAGGATTTAAGGTGGAAACCCAATTCGGGAGAAAACCACCGCTGCCGTCGTCTCAGTCTTCAATATTTATTACAAAGAAAACTTCTTACAACATTGTACTGGCGCAGACTCATACCAACATGCAGGCACCCACCTGCAGAAGGCTACAACCTTATCTCGTTTACTAGCCTCTCCTGGAAGGGAGCTACAACCACCTGCTCTCGTTTACCAGCCTCTCCTGGAAGGGAGATACTACCCCCTTACTGAAGGTGTCGACTCTCAGCACTACTGCAGACCACGTTTCATCAATTTTCATACTGGATCAAACAGATTCAACACAACCCTTCACTTAACATCAACAGACATACTTCACCCAATACTTCAAAAAGAACAATGAGACCACTGTAACCAAGATATGAGAAATAACCCAGACTTCAGAATAGATATGCAGATGTAAACTCAACCCTGAACATTCATTGAATCAAATATCATACGCTACTTCTCTTTACTGAAACCACGTGTATACACGCTTCCCTGCTTGCCAACCTACGTATGCCTCTGTGCATAACATGGAATTCATACACTACTTCTATTTACTGAAGATGCATGTATACGCTCTTATCTTCGTATCAACCTGCGTATACTTCTGAGAACACTGATTTTTCAGAATGTGATCAAACTCAGATTCAGATTTGAAATCAGATTTCTGTTCAGACAATCTATCAACCATGCCGGACTGTTTGGACAATCATTCTTCCTTCATTGAATCATCAACCAACAACTTGATCTTTAATCATAATTAGCAGCACAATCAACATTCAAACAACCCAGATCTGTATGAATACCTCCTTGACAGACATCATTAAAACAACATAACAGATTAGACATTTCATTCCACACATTTCAGCAAAACCCTAGATTCCATACGCGCTTTTACTTCACTGAACCTGCGTATATACGCGCTTTCACAGAGAAAAACCTGCGTATACTTCAGTGCATTTTATTCTTCAGAAACCTTGACTTCCATACGCGCTTTTATTTAAACAGACTCGTGTATATACATGCTTTTACCAAGACAAACTAGCTTTTACCAAGACAAACTTTACATTTAGAACAAAATACATTTGTATGGTATCGATGGCTTTGCTCCCGTAAAAAAATTATCACTTGGTCAATTTTTACGGAGGAAATGATAGCACATTATGAGGATACAAAAAACAACACCTTCTTTAGCCAATTGATATATCTCAAACAAAAGGGTTCAGTGGTGGAGCACATTGAGGACTTCCAAAAATTGAATATAAGAGTAACTGATATTCCGAAAGAACATAGGATTGATGTCTCCATAGCGACTTTAAAGGATAACATCCAACATGAAGTTTGCATTTGTGAACATGATTCATTGGAAAATACATTCAGGTTGGCAAGAAAAATTGAATGTAAAATTATGGTGACAAGGAAGCCTACAACTCACATATATAAATATGGAAGTGTTGCTACTCCTAGAATTCCACGACCTACAAGGTTGAGACCACAAAAATTGGAAAAAAATGAGCAAAAGGGATTTGATATAGTTGTGATAACAAATACACTAAAGGTCACAAGTGTGCTGAGAAGAAATTATTTGACATAGATTATGAAGAGGAAGAAGAAAATGAACAAGAAGCTTCAAAAGAAGAGGATATACACCAAGAACAAACCCTAGAAGAGGAAGAGATGAGTCTGACCATATCATGTAATGCATTGGCATGAATTACCACTCCTCAAAATCTCAAGATAGAAGGACATATCAAGAAGAAAAAGGTAATAGTGTTGATTGATTCAGGTAGTACCCATAATTTTATTCATTGTAAGGTAGCCAAGGAATTGAATTGTTTCCTATACCCACCACCAGAATGTCAAGTGATGGTTGCAAATGGAGGAACTATAAATTGCTCTGGAAAATGCCATAATATCAAGCTAACCATGGGGGAATATGTATTGACTAGTCCAATGCTTGCCATTCCTATGGGAGGTGCTGATGTTGTACTATGAGTACAATGGTTACAATCTTTGGGGACGGTAGCTTTTAATTTTCAAGAACTTTTCTTGAAATTTTTTTCAGAAGGAAAGGAAGTCGAATTACGGGGTATTGCGGGGAAGCCAGGAAGGATAATAAGCTCTAATGACATGACAAAGCTTCTAAAGAAAGAACAGCGAGGCGTAATTGCACAATTATGCTCACTAGAAGTTCCAACATCAAAATCATCTATTTCTGCAGATCTCCAACAAGTCTTGGACAATCATTCCAAGGTGTTTGAAACTCCCAAAGGACTCCCACCTAATCGTGATCATGATCATGCTATTCATTTGATTCCAGGAAGTGTTCCTCCAAACATCAGGCCTTATAGATATCCTTACTTCCAAAAGAGCGAAATTGAATGTATGATTGCAGAAATGTTAGAGGTCGGTATAATTCAACCTAGTCAAAGTTCTTTCTCTGCTCCTGTAGTATTGGTACACAAGAAGGATGGATCATGGCGAATGTGTCCGGATTATAGGGAGCTCAATAAGCTCACCATTAAAGATAAATTTCCCATTCCTGTGATCGATGAATTATTGGATGAATTACATGGAGCAATTTATTTTACCAAGTTGGATCTTCATTCAGGATATCATCAAATTAGAATGAAGACTGAAGATATTCCAAAAACAGCATTTCGAACTCATGAGGGTCATTATGAATTTTTGGTCATGCCTTTTGGCCTTACCAATGCACCTTCTACATTTCAAGTGTTGATGAATTCCATTTTAAAACCCTTCCTTAGAAAATTTGTGCTAGTATTTTTTGATGATATACTAATCTACAGCAGGTCTTGGAAGGATCATGTTCAACATGTTGACAGGGTGCTCAAACTATTACATGAGAAAAAATTATATGAAAAACACATGCAAATGTTTCTTTGGAGTACAAGAGGTGGAATATCTGGGTCATATTGTATCTCATGAGGGTATTAAGGTAGACCCTAACAAAATTAAAGCCATTAAGGAATGGAAAGTCCCCACAACCATAAAGCAGTTGTGAGGATTTATGGGGTTAACAAGGTATTATTGCAATTTTTTAAATAATTATGGGAGAATAGTAGCACCTCTAACAACATTATTGAAGAAAGATGAATTTTCATGGACTCCTGAAGCAACTAAGGCCTTTGAACATCTTACAGAGGAAATGTGCCTAGCACCGGTCTTAGCTATGCCAGACTTCAAAAAAAACTTTATTGTGGAATGTGATGCCTCAGGAAATGGAATTGGTGCTGTTTTGATGCAAGAAGGAAGACCCATTGCTTTTGAAAGTCATCTAATCAAAGGAAAGTATTTACAAAAATCTATTTATGAGAAGGAAATGTTAGCAATACTACATGCACTAAAGAAATGACGACCTTACCTAATGGGAAGACACTTCATGGTAAAAAAAGATCATGATAGTCTTAAACACTTTTTGGAACAAATACTATCTTCAAAAGAGCATCAAAAATGGGTCACAAAGATGTTGGGTTATGACCTTGAAATAATATACAAAAAAGGGAAGCTAAATGTTGTTGCAGATGTAGTCTCAAGAAATAATGAAGATGTGGAAGCATTTTTTTGTGCAATTTCTATTATCCAACCAGATTGGATAACCAAAGCAAGGGATGAATAGAAGAAGGATGAAGAAGTGTGGAAACTCATTCAAAAGTTGCAGCAAGATACTAGTACATCTGATATATTTAGTTGGAAAAATGATTCCTTATGGTACAAAGATCACTTATATATTTGTAAGAATTCCCAACTAAAACAAAAGATTCTTTTGGAGTTGCACACTTCTCCTTTAGGAGGACACTCAGGATTTTTAAAAACTTACCACAGGGTGAAGAAATAATTTTTTTGAGATGGCCTTAAATTTGATATTCAAAAGTTTGCAGCAGAATGTTTAGTTTGCGAGCAAAATAAATTTGAGACAATTAAGAACCCAGGTCTTCTACAACCTTTATCCATTCCAAGTCAACATTGGGAGGATATTTCAATGGATTTTATCACAGGTTTACCTAAGTTCGAAGGAAAGAGTGTCATCATGGTGGTAGTTGATAGAATTACCAAGTATGCACACTTTTGTGCATTATCTCATCCATTTAAAGCAAGTACATTTGCTACTACATTTATGGACACAATTCAAAAGCTACATGGAAACCCAAATATTATTGTGAGCAACAAAGATCCCATTTTTATTGGAAATTTTTGGACGAAGTTATTTTCTTGTATGGTGTTGGAACAGGGTCTCCTACAAGCTGTGAAATTGGTCCGATTTTGTATCCTTTTGATTATATTTAGTCTAGCGCAGGGGTTTTGGGGTGGGTCAAAGCCCCGAAGGCATTGTAATGGGTCAAATGGTAGACCTAGAGTCCGCAAACCACAGTTTGCGGACCATAGGAAAGATTAGGCTAGATTGTTATAAATAGAGGGACATTTTGAATCATAAAGAAGAAGATGAAGAGATCTTGATGCAAATTTTGGCTTAGTACATTTATTTGAGTTTTTGGGGAAAGGACTCCTGCTGGCTGTGTGCATGGAGATCCCAAGTCCTGTTGTGTGCAGACCCTGTTGCTATGTGCGTAGGTTGGGTTTGGGTATTGTAAGAAGGAACTGAAGGATTAATGAATGAGAAAGGTTGTTGCATAGCTGAATATATTTGTACTGTTGATGCGAATCTTTGATAGCTGCTGTGTTATGCATATTCTGTGTTAAGCTACAAAAGTACAGTGTTAAGTGTTTCTTTTGCATCTGGGTCTGTTCTATTATGTTTTATGCAAAGAATAACTGTAATTACGCACTAATGTTTTAGAAATATATGATTTATTGAGTATAGTAAGTATAGTTGACCTTGCACACGTGGATGTGAAGGAGATATATAGATCCAGTTCTGAGATAGGCGATCTGGTCATTATAAAGTTGGACACAGCTCTACTTGGCTTACCTATCCTCTCTCAGGGTGCAGAAACTTGGTTCCAGCACCCACCCATACTGCTTCGGGTGAGACTTTGACTTGCGCAAGTAGGTCACTACTGAAAGGGCTAGTAGTATAGGGGTTTGTTGGCAAACCTTAACCTCTGAACTTGGGTCAGGACCCCTCGAGCCAAAAAATGGTTTAGTTGCCGGGACCAAGAGCATTTTGAGAAGGGGACCGGGTATGCTAAGAAAATTAGTGAGAAGAAAAGAAGAGCAGGTACAGTTGAATGACCTCCACTCTGAACGAAGGTACAACACGCTGCGGTAAGCACTTTCGAGCCAATATAGAAGGGGATAGATCTATCTATAGCCCATTAGAAGGAATAGTTGTACAAAGCCCTCCTGCTACACCACCTTCAGAATCACGTAAGGGTAATACCCCGCCTAAAACCCCTCCAGAAGAAGATATGGCAGCGCACTTGAAATTACCTACCTTCAAAGGTGTGGGAGATGAGGACATGGACCGATTTTGTTTTGTTACAGACTTAGTATGGACTGTGAAAGGTGTGGCAAGTGATACTATGAAAAGGGCGTAGCTATCCCTGGCCTTCGAAGAGAGAGCTCTAGACTAGTATATGCGATACATATCTCAAAACGGAAGCGCATCCATTCAAGATATTAAGGACGCTCTGAAACAACAGTTTTGAAAACCTAAGTCCTACTCTCAGATCGTAGCAGACGTGAAATATTTCAAGCAAGGAACAACTAAGTCTATATGGGAAGTTGATCAAAGACTAAAGAAAGCAATCAGGGAAGGAGGATTTAAGTATGATGATAGACAGCATATAGAATGGTTCATTGCCATGCTACTACCTCACCTGTGTGTACCTATGGGCCACCAAACATTCGAGTCATAGGAAAAATCTTTGGAAGCCACCATGAAACTGCAAGCTGTGCCAAGGGAAGATACTTCGGTAGGAGTACAAAAAATTCATGATAATCTTGGAGCTATGCACATAGAGATTTAGAACCTACGAAAGGAACGAGGAAAAGGAGCTAGCACAAACCTATGGTGCATACGATGTTGGGCATCTAGAAATACGAAGGATCAATGCCCACTACTGGATGATTACATGAAGGTAGGAGGACCTAGTCTAGTGCATCCAGGTGCATGTGGAGAACCAAAAATAATTATGTCTAGGCTCAAGCAGATCTACGTTGTGGTGTGATGACTGCTGGGTAGCAGGGATGCATGATACAAACCATTGCCCTCGACTAGGTGCGTACGTCTCGGAAATGAAGCAACAATGGTGCAGATTATGCTGATTGGTAGGACATGATGAGTAGAAGTATTGAACTTATGATCTGATGATAGATCGAGGAAACTTGTATAGGGTGCAATCAAACCCTACGTCACCTAGATCTCCCGCAAACCTTGGTGGCTCCCCAGCTAGGGGTAGGGGAGGTCGGGGAGGAAGCGCAGGTCAAGGACGCAGACAAATAATCTGTTATAACTATGGGGAAGTAGGAAATTTTTAAAGGGACTGCCCAAATCCTACAAGGCAATCCTGCCAATATTGTAGACAGCTGGACCATGCAATTGAAGATTGTCCAATCTTGATAGAAAAGATGCAAGAAAATTAGCCAACACTGATGCAGAATTTACAAAGAGTTAAGGCTGAACTACGGGACATAAATCTGAGAGAGAATGTTGTAACACGCAGTGGGATGGCCACCAGGGGACCTAAGAAGGAGGCTGCGAGGGGTCCTCTAATCCAACAGACACCTATCAACCAAGAAAGGTTGGACCGAAAAACAGGACAAGAAACATTTGTCGCAGTCCACCAGGACCTTACTAAGACAAGGGAAGCTACTATGCAGACAACTGTGCACCTCAAGGTGGGTGATGAGATGAGACCATTCCTGCAGGCGTGTATGAAGCTATTACACAACCAACGAACCGAAGAAAACCTCCAAGCATTTATAGATAACTGCATAGTGCAGTCCCACCTATCTCTAGAAGTTCAAGACATGCATAGACTAGGCGGATATAGGAAACGCACTGGTAGGGAGATGAGATTAACTGCCCAAATTGGTAACTATGAAATGGATCAGGTTGTCTTAGACCTGGGGTCAGATGCAAACATGCTACCTAAGCAAACTTGGCAGTAGATGGGATAAGCCGAATTGGAGTGGTCCAATACCCAGCTGCGTATGGCCAACCAACAAAAGATTATAACTCTGGGGTAACTGTCAAGAATCATGGTAGATATCGTTGGGGTCAAGGTCTAGGCTGACTTCGAGGTAATTCAGATTGTAGAAGATGCAGACCCATACCCTGCGCTCTTAGGACTGGACTGGGCCATAGGTATGGGCGGTATCATCAACCTCAAAAAGAGAAGCATGGTGTTTGAAAATAACGGAATAAGGGTGATAGTACCATTAGATCCTAAGGAAGGTGAGTGCTACATAGAAGCAGTATGTGGTGAAGAAGGGGTGGATCACATTTACAAATTGACCGTGCGGAATGAAGATTGGATCAATCCCACAGTGGATGGGGTACTCTGTTGGGAGGCCGACAGTGAATGCTTCTTTGACTCTAATGAGGAGATGGAGAATTGGCAAAACCAGTTGCACGATGTCTTGACGCTACGATGTCTTCGAGTCACAAGGGAATTCTACTGCATTTCCTCAGAGGTAAGAGATCTACCGCATTTTTATGAGTCTGATAGCATCAAGGAGTTCCTGAGGACACTGGAAGCTGTGGTTTCAGAATGAAGGCTATGGGCCCTTAATCTAGCTATGTGAGGAACACCTCCGTGATGGTGGGACACCCACAAGGAATCATTCTAGGATTGGGAGGAATGTTGGGATATGATGATCCTGTGGTTCGCACCCGCGGGTGACGTACACACCAAGACGTTCCTCGGACCAGGAGATCCCCGTGAGCATCTGCTCACCTGGATGGAAAAATGGTCCGACCAGACTACATAAGAGTGGGTTCATTTGCTTATTCATGCCTTGGGGCCTATCCCCATCGCATGGTATTTAGATGTGGAGCTACATCAGCACACCCGCCACTAGGAAACACTAAAAGATGACTTTATAGGAACGTTTGAGCTGATTGGGGGGATAGAGGCACTTGACGAAGCTCTGCAGGACATCGATGATTTTTTATTTAATGACTCATGCCATCACGCTACACCGAAAGCCCTGACATGGGAAGCATAGATGCAAGACATATTCAACTGCTGGAGCTTGGTGATCGAAGAAGAGGAAGATAATCCTCAGAACATCTCTATCCTAGAATCCGAGGGAGAAAGTATAGTTACTGGACCCCCGCTGCAGAATATTGATGTTACCTAGCCTCTCAAGCTACACGAAATTAATATCAGGATGGAGGAACATCCTAAGTTGGCCAAAATTGGGGACTATTGGGACGAAGGAACCGTAGGCAAAATTTTCGAGCTACTTACAGAACATCAGGACTTATTCCCAACAAATTTTTCTGAGCTCAAAGGAATCACGGGGGACCTAGGTGTTATGCACATCACTCTGAAACCAATGGTGCACCCCGTAAAGCAGCAACCTTACTGAATGAACCCTAAATATAAGCAAAAGGTCAAAGAAGAACTGGACACAATGCTTATTGCCGGTATCATTGAACCGATTGAACAGTTGGATTAGGTAAGTCCGATGGTAGTCCAAGAGAATAAATCAAAGGGGGAGATACGAATCTGCATGGACCTACGCAAGTTAAACGACGTCTGTGTACATGACCCATTCCCTACACCTTTCTCAGATGAAATCCTTGACAGTGTGGGTGGACAGGAAGCATATTCCTTCATTGATGGGTTCTTAGGGTACCCCCAGATCCGAATCGCACCCGAAGATTGTAGTAATACTATGTTTGCAACAAAATGGGGATCCTTTCAGTATATGGTCATGCCCTTTGGTCTCAAGAATGCATCTACTACTTCTCAAGAGTAGTAGTTGCTGTATTCAAGGAATTCATCCATAAGTTTCTAGAAGTTTATTTCGATGACTGGACGGTATTTGGTTTGGTAAAGGAGCATGTCTCCAACCTACGCATGATGTTGGATGCCTGTCGAAAGCACCAGATTTTCTTGAATATCAAGAAGTGTATCTTTTGTGTGCCTTTTGGAATCTTGCTTGGACACATAGTATGCTGACAAGGGTTGATGGTTGATCCTAGGAAGGTAGTAGTAATTATAAACCTCGCAGTCCCAACAATGGAGAAACAGTTAAGTTCGATTCTTGGACACATGGGCTATTACAGGAAATTCATTTAGGGGTACGCACTGATCACAAAACCCATGAAAAACTACTTAAAAAGGATGTTTCCTTTTTTTGGAATGATGAATGTCAGAATATTTTTGAGCTACTAAAAGAGAAGATGGTCTCTGCACCCATACTAATATTTCCTGATTGGTCGAAGGAATTTCATGTACATGTGGATGCATCAGGAATCGCCTTGGGTACTATCCTAACTCATCCTGGGGAGGGAGATATTGATCACCTGGTTGCCTTTGCTAGTCTAAAAATCTTTGGCGTAGAGCGGAACTACTCCACCACTGAACGAGAAGGACTGGATATGGTATACACATTACAAAAATATCAACACTATCTGTTGGGAGGACACTTTAAGATGTTTACTGATCATTCGGCTTTAAAATACCTTGTGAAAAAACCTGTGTTGGGGAAGAAGATTTGCAGATGGCTATTGCTATTTTAGGAATATGATTTTGAAATCATAGTCAAGCCAGGAAGGCTAAATGCGAGTCTGGATCATCTGTCCCGCATTGATATAGGCGAAGAACCTACTAACTTGGAGAAAGGATTACCAGATGCGCAGCTGTTTGCCATTAAGTTCGTTGATGCACACTTCACTGATATCATTCAATTCCTGACTACAGGTGTGGCCCCCGCAGAATATTCGGTATATTAGAAGAAGGAGTTGGTTACTCGAGCGACGAACTTTACTATCATTGCCGACCAATTATACAAACTAGGCGCTGATTAAGTACTACGTAGGTACGTCCTGGAACATGAATGGCACACCATCTTGGTGGAGGCGCATGAAGGCATCACAGGAGGCCACTATGCAGGAAAGGAAACGCCACAAAAGATCTTGAGAGCTCGATTATGGTGGCCTACCCTACACCATGATTCTCACAACTATTGTAAATCGTGTGATACATGCCAGCGGACAGGACGACCCTCACGAAGAGATGAAATGCCATTGCAACCTCAAATAGCGTTGCAGGCCTTCGACAAATGGGCCATTGATTTTGTAGGACCAATCAATCCTCCAAGAAAGAAGACAGATGTGCGCTACATTATTACTGCCACTGACTATGTAACTCGATGGGCTGAAGCACAAGCGGTAAAGGATTGTACTGTAGATACCGCTACGCACTTCATCTTTGAGAAAATCCTGACTAGATTTGGATGCCCAAAGATCCTGATGAGCAACAGAGGCACACATTTAGTTAATGAAATGATACAAGCCCTGAATGAGGAATTCCGGATCCATCACACAAAAGGTACACCGTATCATCCACAGGAAAACGTGGCAATCGAGGCTTTCAACAAAATCTTAGAACAGGCATTGACCAAGGTCTGCAATGATGATCACAATGATTGGGATGTACGCATCCCCTTTTTTTTGTGGGCCTATCGGATGAGCTGCCAGAAGCTCACAGGAAGAACCCCATTTCGGATGGTCTACAGCAAAGAGGCCATTATGCCAATGGAATACATTGTTCCTAGTCTATGTATCACAACATTTAAAAATATGGCAGAACCTGACATCATGGAAGAACACCTTGTGCAACTTTTGGCGTTGGAAGAAGATCGGTTCATTGCTAACTTTCATCAGCAGCTTCAGAAGGCTCTTGATAAAGTTTGGCATGACCGGCATATTCACCAAAAAACATTCGTAGAAGGCGACCTAGTCCTCTTATACGATAGCCAGTTTGCAAACCACCCAGGAAAATTACGACAACACTGGCTTGGTCCCTACACTATTAAGGAAATCATGGATAGTGGAGAAGTCAGGTTAACTACCCTGTGCGGTGATGTGTTACCAGGATATGTCAATGGAAGTCGGCTCAAACCATATAGAGTTAAATGACTATATGGTCGGAATAGTTGTCTCAGGTAGAATCAGCCCACCAGGGATGGGGCGCTGAGGCATGAACGAGATATGCACGCTGGTCAGGATAATCAAGCAGCTCCAGGGAAAATTGGTGGACCTATGGTCACAGTGACTCAGGACGAGTCACAAGATTGTGTTGGGGGACTGTTGGAACAAAGTCTCCTACAAGCTGCGAAACTGGTCCAATTTTTTATCTTTTTTATTATATTTAATCTAGCCCAAGGGTTTTGTGGTGGGTCAAAGCCCCGAAGGCATTGTAATGGGTCAAAGGGTAGACCTAGAGTCTGCAAACCATGGTTTGTAGACCATAAGAAATATTAGGCTAGATTTTTATAAATAGAGGGGCATTTTGAATTATAAAGAAGAAGATGAAGAGATCTTGATGTGAATTGTTGCCTAGTAGATATTTTTGGGTTTTTGGGGAAAGGACTCCTACTGGATGTGTGTGCGGAGATCCCAAGTCCTGCTGTGTGCGGACCCTGCTGCCGTGTGTGTAGGTCGGGTTTGGGTATTGTAAGAAGGAACTGAAGGATTAATGAATGAGAAAGGTTGTTGCATAGCTGAATATATTTGTACTGTTGATGCGAATCTTTGATAGCTTCTGTGTTATGCATATTTTGTGTTAAGATGCGAAAGAAATGTGTTAAGTGTTTCTTCTGCATCTGGGTCTATTCTGTTATGTTTTATGAAAATAATAACTATAATGCTGCACTACTGTTTTAGAAATATATGATTTTTTGAGTACAGTAAGTATAGTTGACCTTGTGCATGTGGATGCAAAGGAGATCTATAGATCCAATTTTGAGATAGGCGATCTGGTCATTATAAAGCTAGATGCAGCTTTTCTTGGCTTACCTATCCTCTCTTAGGGTGCGGAAACCTAGTTCCAGCACCCACCCATACTTATTTGGGTGAGACTTTGACCTGCGCAAGCAGGTCATTGCCGAAAGGGCCAGTAGTATAAGGGTTTGTTGGCAAACCTTAACCTCCGAACCTGGGTCAGGACCCCTCGAGCCAACATATGGGTACTCAAATAGCTCATAGCTCATCTTATCATCCTCAATCCAATGGTAAAACTGAGACAATGACTAAATGTTTGGAAGGATATCTTTGTTGTTTTGTATCTGATAAATAAACAAAATGGGTCAAGTGGTTACCTCTCGCTGAATGGTGGTATAACACTTCCTTCCATACTGCAACAAAAATAACCCCATTTATGGCACTTTATGGATATCATCCACCATCCATAACATAATATTTAAGAGAAATTATAAGGTTTAAGCAGTGGAAGATCACATCGAGCATCAACAAGAAGTTCTCCAACTCTTAAAGGATAACCTAAATTTGGCACAAAATCGAATGAAACAACAGGCAGATCAACATCATAGTGAGAGAAGTTTTGATGTAGGAGACTAGGCATTTTTACGGATACAACCATACAAAAAAATGTCCCTCAAGTAAGCTAAGAAGGATAATAAATTATCGCCAAAGTACTATGGTCCATACAAGGTGTTGCAAAATATTGGTACTATGGCATACAAATTGGAGCTTCCTGCTTCTTCACGAGTGCATATAGTTTTCCATGTTTCATTCTTAAAGAAGGTTATAGGTGAAAATATTCTAGTTCAAACAATATTTCCAAAATTTGATGAGGAAGGAAAAATCATATTGGAACCTGAAGTAGTCAAGGAAACAAGAACTCCACAGCTAGGATATCGATCGATTTCAGAGTATCTCATCAAGTGGAAGAACATACCCACTAAAGATACTACATGGGAGGATGATAATTTTATATAGAAGCACCCAGAGCTACTCAAGCATTGAGGACAACACTTTTTTGAAGGAGAGGGGCATGTTAGGTCCCTATATTACTAGTTAGTCCCTTATTGTTATTAGTGTAGCCCCCTTAATGTTATTGTTGTACCCCTGTGACCCCAATATTGTTATTCTTCTGCCCTTACATTATTATTGTTAGGTTGGCTAGGATTATATTGTAACCCCATGGACTCATATATATAGAAGGGGGTTTTTCATTTGTATAATCCAAGAATTGTTCATTTATGTAATGTATTGGAGGTTTCCCCCTCGAAGTGGCTATTTCTAAGGCTTTGATCTCTCTTTTCTTCAATTTTTGGAGCTGGTTTCATAACAATAGAATAGTTGCAAAACATAACTACTCACAGTTTCCTCCTCCAAGAGCAGACTCGAGAGGGAAATAGCAAGCTCTCCTCAATAAGCCTCGTAAGAAAGTATACATTCTCTATCATAATAGGAACCACTTTGTTCCTAATGTAAAATTCCTCAATAGCTAGATCCCCGTAGGTTTTAACCCTGAACAGAAATATCTACACACGAATCTTATAATAGAAAATAAACAATAGCAAGAGCATAAAACATAAAACAGATAAACACAGAGATTTTCCCCTGGATCCCAAATCGGGACGACCAGCTTGATTTTTCATTATATTCCTTTTAGTGTTACAACACATATATATACATGCCGGAGCATACATAAACCCCAATCCATTAACCCCGGATTAGAACATAACCGTAGTTCCCTTGACCGGATCTACAAAAATACCAGGGGCCGAAAACCATCGAACCCCAAAACCATGTGCAAAACCATGCACAAAACCATGGGCGGATCCGCCTATGAGTGGGTCCGCACAAAAAACAAATTTTGGCCGGGGCGTTGCCCTGGACCCCAACGGTGGGGACTGCTTCGCCCCTCGTGACCCCCCAGCTACGCTCGATGCAACATACAACACGTGGGGCTAATCGTGGAAAGAATATAACACATACCCAACAATCCCATGCTCGAACTAGGAACTCGAAGAGTTTTATTTGTTGCCTCATCCCTGACAAGTAAAAGTACTTTAACAACCCACAATATCTTAGGTCTCTTACTGTACCCAGATCATTTAGGGCAACCATTTTTGTTCTTCATGCTCTCTTTCTCTCCAAGTAATCGTCATTCTAGTCCGATGGAATCCTGAAACATAACCATAAGACCCATTAGACTCCTTTTCATGAAAAAAATTAGGCAAATTTTGGGTACATTGCAAGAATAAAAAATGTGAATTGCACCCAACGCAGTATTGAACAAGGGATAGTGTATTGCATGAGCACCTAGGCTTCAATTTAGGTGCTCCACAATGTAGTTTTTGATGCTCAAGGGTACGTTGCCCTCTTTGGAAAAATAATTTACCCTAAGGGGCCCAAATCCCTAAAAAATTGAAATGAAATGAAATGAGTTGACTACTGAAAGAAAGAGAGAGTTCATGGCACCAACCTGGATCAAACGATGATGAAAACCGTCTACAGAATTGATCGCAAAAATGATTGAAGTCAGGGGCAAAAACAGGTTCAGAGATCCAAAATGCAAATGGTAACTTTCAAATGGTAAAAATGAATAGTAAAACTCTTTTTATTAGTCATTTGATTATTTTCAAATCATATTTATTACTGTGACTATGGTTTTATTCTATTTTTATCACGAAACAGGTATTTTTAATCCATTTGATGTTGTTCTGAATAGGTTTTACAACTGATAATAGATTAGTCGTGTAGATTTATTTCGAGAATGATTTGACCACAAAGCATACTTTTATCCTTATTTTTTGAGATTTGTTAAAAATGAAAAAGGAATCGAAGCGCACTTTTATCTCTTTTTTGAGCTTCGATAATAGTGAAAAAGGAACCCTTGGAGTCTTATTTTAGCTCTTTTCAGACTCTGATAATGTGAAAAGATTGCCAAGCACTTGTATTTTCGAGCTCATAAAAGTAAATGAATTGATATCTACTCAGTAAAATTTTAACCCTTTTCCGGACTGAGATAGATGATTTACGAAAAAGGAATGCCTTAGTCGAACATGGCTAGGAGGTTTTCTCAAATATTGTTTTACACTTTTTCGGATCTGAGTGACAACTTTACAAAAAATTACTTATGGATTTTTCTTTCATCCTCTTTTTCAAACTCTCTAAATATGAAAAAGGACCTAGCTGTCACTGTCATTAGGCTGGTTAAAACATAAAATAGCGACAGGCTTGTCGATCATGGCAAGAATCGATTTTTGTTCATCGCTAGACTCATTAAATTATTAAATAGTGATACATCATTCGCCCAAAGGGTTGAATTATAGATCAAGCATATGTTATCCTCCTCAAGATTGTTAAAAAATAAAAAGGTACTGGTCGAAAAATGACCGGGGAAAATTTGGGAAAGTGAATTTTTTTTTTTACGGTAGCAGGTCACTCTTGAACATGACACTTCACTCCATCATCGTGACTGTTTGGGTTGGGAAATCTTCTTGATATTTCATTCATACCTATGGTTCATCATACCTTCAATTCGGTTTTGGGTCAATGCTGCCAACTCATCTCAGTGTCACCGATATGTTCAAGAGAAGTCATCTAGTGAATACTCATCCTTCTACAATACTCATAAACATTCATTCTCATGAAAATCATCCCTGAACATTGCTATATCAAGTCATACTTTGTCTCCGAAATCAATAACTCCCATTTCGCAATAAAGTGACTTCATGTCGACGTCAAATCATCATCTAGGAAGTTCACTTAGAAACATCATATTCTAGTACCATGAGGCTTGTTACAGCATCGACAAGATCTTAGCTTCTGGACTTTTGACCAAAATATTTTGTTTGTCATTCAACATCAAATCATGTATTCACACCTTACGAAATGTATTGTAGTACCTTGAGGGCCGTTAACATCAATGGTGGTTTTCTTGTGTTTATTAATAGCTCACATCATTGGCTGGTAATTAAATGATGTCTTACCATGTTCGACTACAAATCATATATTTGCATGGATAGACTTGTACCTGAACGATCGAGTGAATGAGATAAGAAGACACTTATCAGGTGATCATGTCCTAAGTTGAAAAAATGCTCAAAATTGGAACTACTCAGAATTGGTTGAAACTAGAACGAATGGATAGGCCTCGTCGATACGATCCTGGCACTGTGAACGGCACTCAAATCCGAAGCTATATGTGAAAGTTATTCAAGTTTGAAATTCAAAATTTCCTTCAAAAATCAGTTTGACCAGGGTTAACTTTTGAATTTGGAAAATATTAAAAAAATAATATTTTGGGAATATTCCATAAAATATTCCCTGTGGACCAATCAGTAGTTGACAAGTGTCAAGTTATGATCGAAGGAGTGGTTGACTGGTTTGTTTTTGGACCAATCATCGGACTCCACGTGGCCCCAAGACTGGTGAATAATTCATATGGTAAAATTATTTGGAAATTACAGGTTTCGACCCTGGGTCAATTGGTCACCAACACAAGTGCCCGACCTCTCGCTCTACGTTATGGTTCTTAACCTATACAATCAGAAGTTCTATATGAAGTTTGTCAAAGGTAAGTGTGGCAGCAAAGGGGGCTAGCCCTCGTATAACATGTTATCACATGACCATTCATTGAAGACTAGGGGCTAACCGCCTACCCAACGGTTACGGCAACAGTTAGCACCCATCCTTGTGGCCACAATGCAATAAATTAATGCCACATTTTTGTAATATGGCTAGTTAACGTTTTTTAGGGTCCTGTGATTTGGCTGATTGGCAAGCCAAATGACAGTGTAACATCAAACCAAGCTTTGGAGCCCAAGGACCTAGCCTTCTTGGACTCAGAGAGGGCTCTCTCTATATGCGTAAGGGATATCTGTGTGTTTGCTTATTGTGTTCTGATTTTAGGCTAGTTATGAAGTATGTTTTTGGTTTTGATTTTTTAAGTTGTGAGGGATGAAACTGATCAAAGATATAAGATAGGTAACAAGATGTTAGATCAACTGGGCTATGGGGTCGAAAAAGTCAAGAAAGCTATCAGATGGTGATACAAGGATGTTGAAGGGCCGATTTGATTCAAGGTAGAAAGGATCTTTGGGCAAAATGGAGTAAATGGACATCAAGTTTGTGAACAAAAAAGAGTTTCAAGCATAAATAGTTTCAATAGATAACATAAACAAGGTAGGGCAAACCATTAATCATGCAAAATGTAACTACAAGCTAATCAATACATAGAAATAAACATTCAAGCCATGCATAGAAGTATAAGACCCTCTAACTTTGGGAAATGGCTATCAGACTTTGGGGAAAACACTTAAGGAAGAAAAAAAACTTAACTTACTATGCCGGAATTCCTAAACACGGTACTTCAAGTTATTGGGCACTTTGAACAACAAGATTTGCATAGTTTTAGGCAAAGGGCTAGATCGAAACTAGGTGTCCTTGGTTCAAAAAGATGATAATCTAAACCAAGTCATGGAATCCAATAACAATCCTTCTTCATTCATCCAAGAGCATCCAAGAGGCAATCCAAAAACATAAGACAAATATTTCTTTCAAAGCTTATATGACCATATATTGCTTCTCTTCTCAAGTTCAACCATTTTTTACAATGAAAGCCTTTGGAATATATAGGCTCAAGTGAGGAAAACCTCATGGTTCAACTTGCTCTCCTATTGGCCTAATCAAAATATCTAAACTTGTCCTTGAGGCTTTGCAAAGCCCAAGGCACAAAATATCTCATAAAATATCTAGAAAATGCTAAAAAAGGAAAAATAATTGACTTTGCATCATTTTCCATGTGCAAAAATAGCTAAACGCACATTTGGAAAAAACAATTTTTTGAGGTTCAAAAATTAAAAAAATATTCAAAATTTATATCAGCAAAAGGTCCCCTGACTTGCTGGCAACATTTGGTAGCCTTCTCGATGTCGAAACGAGGCTCATGATAGGTCGTTGGAAAGCTCTAAGTGTCTAATTTTCGGAAAAGCTTAAATTTTCTCAATCTGATGCCTAGAAGTGCTCCAAAAATAGGACTGTGTGTAAAAAACCAGAAAATAAACCTTGCTGATAGACGGGGCAGAATGTTGAAAAAGTGAGTGTTTTTCGCCATTTTGAGGGGGAAAATGATCTCCAAATGTCTTGAAAATTGTTGAGGGTGTGATCCTGAAATTATGGCATCCAGTGATACCATTTTTCTCCTTTGACGAATCCCCAAAATGAAATGACGAGTTTCATGAGTTTTGACAAAAACTCAAAAATGCCCAAAAACCAAAATATGTCAAAATGCACCCAAAATCAGTGAGTATGACCCTCAAGGGTCCCTATCAACATGCTCTGAAACAGACGCCAAAATTTCAAGTCCTGATGTTTCCTTCTTCGCTTTCTGTGCCAGACGTTTCCCTTTAGTCTCCTTGCTCATCACTGTCATGCTGTTGTTCTGTCTGAATTTCCTGCTCATTCTGTTGTTCAAGCGACTGCCCTTCCTCTTCTTGTTGCTGTTCATCATCACTGTGTTGCTACTGCCCTTCATCATCAGTTTGCTATTCTTCATATTTTTCTTCATGCTCATGTCCTTCTTCAAACAAAGATCTGTCTCAGCCTGTTGACTTACTGTAAGTAGCAATGGTCTCAAAAGTAGTGTGAAGATGCCCTTTTAACACACCACTCTCTGCCCCTTTCCAAAACAATTCTTTTCACTTGGTATGCAATTCAACAAGTAAAATTTAAGAAGAAAAACACAGTCAATAAGGATATGCAGTCAAAGTGAAATTCCTGTGTTTTTGTGGTAAGGTCACCCTGCCTTTTGATGTTTTGAGGACACAGTATAACTTTGTATTTCAGAGAAAGGAAAAAACACAATCTTCTTAGTTCAAGACCCTCTTCTCTTCTTGGTATGTCTTTCAACAAGTATATTCAACACTACAACATAGTCAAACAAAGGGTATCTACACAGTCAAGGGTTACTGTGTTTATAGAAATGGTGATAGAGCTTGAAATGTTTTTGATGTGGTAATAAAGGTCTTGTAGAAGTCAAACAACAATAACATCCTCTTCAAACAAAAGACTGCCCTTCTTATACTTCACTGTTCATCATACCCAGTTTTTCTCTACACACCTATAAACTGCAAAGGTAGCTTTACTCACTGACTGTGCTCTATGGAATGGAAAATCAAAACCCTGTTTTTTCTTTTCACCCTATAGAGGAAAATTCGAGCAATGACCAAGTAACCTATGTATGGTTACTGTAGTTGAAATTTGGACCACTGCTTCTTTTTAAACTGCTGAGTTTCTGCTTTTAAATCAATGCCTCCATCTTTCAATATTCCTTAGAAGGTAGTTTCATGGGCTTTTCACAGCAATAAGAACTCACATTCTTACTGTTTTACCTTTAGTAAGCATAAAACACAGCAAATCTTGATCTTTTAAACAAAACTGTCAACACTTCAAGCACTGCTTTCTTCACTGAATAAGGCTGACAGAAGTTATGTTTTTCATCTCAGTTTTGGGGGCATCTTTAAGTTTTTTGAGACAAGAATGGCCACCCTCCCTTCAGCCAACTGTAACAACCACCCTCAAATATTTTCACACTGATACACTTTGACTTGCACCAAGGGTTTCATTGTTTCCACTATGACTTAGTCCTTTGATAAATGAGGCATATGATTACGCTTTAGAAATTTAAACATACCAAGAAGGCACATGAAAACCTTGAAAATTTGATGGTAGCTGTTGTTGAGGAGTTGGAGCAGCGTTTATAAACTTTTGAAGGCATTTTGGAGGCTCAAAATTGCGCGACGCATTTGTAACTGAAAGTGCTGCGCTGTCGGGTCATTGTCGAGCTGACGTGACCGGCGCCCACAGGCGCGTCGCGCGGCAGTTCAACGCTGTGTAAAAAACCGGCTTGAACGCGTCGCGCGCTTTTCCAGGTGCGCCACACAACCTTAAACTTTCAAAACTTCTGCACATTTCTCGAAATTCTTCTTTTTGGTCTCGTGGATAGTAAGAGGGGTTTTTCTTGTGCTTGGGAATTTGCAAAAATGGAATGACAACAGTCCTTAACCATTGTTGTAGTGAAAAATACGAGCCCTTTCACATTCACTTGGTGGAGGTTTTTGAAGACCTTTTGACAAGCTTCTAACGACCCTTTGCACCAATTTTTGATAAAAAGGTGAAATCTTGACTTTTTGAAAAGGTAGCATAGTGAGAAATGTTCCTTTAAAAGAAAACCTTGTTTAGGAGTTTCAAATCTCCTATACCGCATTTCCACTGTGCTTTATTTAAATGAGAAACTCTGCCACTGTTAGATGTTTAATGGTATTTTCAATCCTAGACAAACTACTTAGCCATGTACTACCGATGATGAGACAACTCTATTCATTTGTGTGTTACATATTCGAAAAGTGACTTTTTGTCACTGCTGACCTTTCCATTGTCCTTTTCAAAATGTAACATTTTCTTAACAATATACCAATGAGTTATGGATAACCTTTGCTACTTTGCAAGGAGGTGGATCTTCTCTTTGAACCTTTAAACTAATGTGTCTGCTCTAGATGTTTTAAAAAGTGATAAGGCCCTACTGTAAAAATGAATTGACTGCCAGGTGTCTTTCAAACTTATTTTCTGACTGTGGGTGCAAAATGCAGTTTGCATTCACCTAGGCTTTATCATCCTCTGTCTGACAAGAAGGGCGCCTCTCCTCTACTCAGAATATATCAGCAAGGCATCTTGGTTCTCTGTTATAGGAGCAGACCTCCTATGGAAAAACTAAACATAATTTTCCTTTTTGTCCACTGTGATGAGCTATTTGAGAGACATTCTCTTATGAATCAGGAAGGTGAGTACCCTTTGACAAATATTTATCATTACTGGCCTGTGTGATGACCTGTCTCATCAACCACTCTTCAATTTTGTTTTATTTTGAGCTGCAGACTGTCTTTGGAAAGAAACCCTTTTAAGAGACAATTTTAACCCCTTGGATTGCAGTGGTACC
This sequence comes from Pinus albicaulis, assembly GCA_034641835.2. NCBI lineage: Eukaryota > Viridiplantae > Streptophyta > Pinopsida > Pinales > Pinaceae > Pinus > Pinus albicaulis. The sequence continues at coordinate 1,318,575,633 of CM076578.1, read as the reverse complement.
CCTGCTTTCCTTCTTGGTCTTTTACATTGTTTCTCTGTTTCAACTATCTCTTACTGTTCTTACCACTTATCTTTTGATCAGTCAACCCTGAAATCAGTCAATGCCCTGGCCCTCTGCTTATGAATGAAGGAGGTGCTTTCAAAAACCCTCTGCTTATAGATGAAGGAGGTTCTTTGGTCATGTCACATCAACAACCTCTTGACAGTGTTGTTTTTCCTTTTACAGCCCTTTCAGGCTTTGAATGAGGTCACAAGAGCTCGACGAAAAAATCTTTGCTTTTTACTGTATCTCAGGCTCAGGATCATATTGAGAAGCAGCTGTCTTCTCATGTGGAGCCAAAAATTTGTCTTCTGAGATGCTGGTATGTTTCTGTCCTTGAAAGATCCATCAAACACTGTAAAAACTCCTATAATCAGCTTGACTTATGGTCTATGGATTGTTGAGACTTAAGGGTGTATTATTGGCACGACCTAGGACTATAAACAAATTTATTAGCAGAGTGGGAGGTCTGTTATGACTGGTTTGTAGCAGATGGAGGTTTTTGGCTCTTGGGTAGTTTTCCAAGGGAGAAAGGCCTTAAAGCGCCACTTCCTAACTTAGGGGAAACTATTTGAATAGATTTGGACTGTCTCTTTAGAGCTGATGGGCAGACTAGTATGGCTGAGGCTAGGTAGGATTTGATAATGAGGTTTCATCTCATCATGGGCGGACTAAAAAGGTAGGAGGGTGAAAAATTTTTATGGGTGTTTTCCCAGCTTGAAAATTTGACAACTTTTTAGATCGGCTGTTGGAAAATTTGGCTGTGAGAACTAGTCATCACTAACAAGTGAAAAATACTGATGACTAACAGTGGCTCCATTTGGGGAGGGCAGCTCCTTTTCAGGAGGTGTCCAAAATTTCAGATCTCTGGCTTATGAAGACCAGTGCCTTACCCATTGGCGCAAAATTTCATTCTTCTTTGATACTATTTCTGAAAAGTGATAGCATGATTAGCATCAATGATATTTCTACCTACCCCACTATCTTTCCTAACATTTTTTCCTTCTTTTTGGTGCATTTAAAATAGCAGTCTTTTGACAACATATTTTATTTTTGTAAAATGACCCTATCTATTTCTACACTTATATCTACCGAGAGTTCAGATTAAACTGATGAACTCCTTCATTACTCTACCTAAGCTATATCAACTGTCAAGATTACGCTGTTTGACAGGATTTTGTTCTCTAATCTAAAACACGAAATTTAAAAGATGATCAAATCAGGATTAGACAATTTGATTTGTCATGCATTTGCAGCATAAAAGACAAGTTTCACACAAATATTATTTTGCATAAAATGGAAACTAGGAAAACAGGGCTAAGATGCACAATTTGTTTTTCATCCCTGCTTCCCTATTTGGTTCTGTTTTGGGTGTGTGGAACCAGTATCTTTTCCTAATATACTCTCTTTGATAAGTAAAGCTTACACAATGTTGACCATATTTTTCACTCACTAACTTATCAACAAATAAATTTAAACATGTTAAGCTATGATTAGGCTAGATAGCTGAACAAGACATTGAAGTACTAGTAGCGGCATTTAGACTTGCTCGCTTTCCGAAGGACTATTTTTTGGAACATGGGGCTTTACCATTTCTTTTTATAAACTGCCCTCTTTTTCTACTTTTTACTGTTTTTTGTATTTTCTTCCTTTTCACTTTTTCTTCAAACAATCTAAAACTGGAAAGATGCTCACAAGGCTAAGCTTTAACTATCTACCTATCCTAGGGTAAACTATACACAACATACACATTTGGTGAAATCTTCTTTCCAATGTAACCAGTCAAGTAGATGATTACATGGGTGATTCTGGTTTAGTTCTTTCATGATGCAGAAATAATGAAAAGGCCACTCCCATTTGGTTTGTTTCTGGACAGTAGTGCTTAAGTTTTTTCTCATTCTTGGCAGCAACTTGTTTATGATAGAACCCACTACTCTTTCAGACTTCTCAAGGAAAACAACAAATGGATCTTGGAATAATACCTGATCTAGAGGATTTGAGATATAGGCTTCATTCAGGACTACTCTTTCTTCCACTTGGCTATATCTAGGACTTTCTTGGTAAAGAAACTCTTCCCCTTGCTCATGATCACTTGAAATGTCAGAATTATCATATATTGCAGTGTAGTTTTCTTTCCAAGCTGATGTGTTTTGATAGGGCGGGCTGGAAAATGTGTGAAGGTCATCAGGTTGATGAGCAGGGATACACTTTGATAGTAAATTAACTTGAAAGGATAGTGTGACCACTCTCATGTGTTTATCAATCTCTACTTCTTCATCTGCAATTTGTAACTCAATGGAACTTGGTGACTGCAAATCTGCAGTTAAGGAAGATTCCCTGTCCACAGTAATTTCCTCAATCATTTTAGGAAAAGGCTTCTCATTTACAATATACTCGAGAATTTCATTATCCTCCTCAACCTCATCATCAAAGCTGAAAAATAGTTGATTTTCAATTATGTGAATGTTATATTTGACAGACTGAAGTGAAGTAGAGCAAAGAGTCCGAGACTCTTCACTTACTTCTGAACTCTCAAGGCTCTTCTCATCAGTGTCATGGGTGACCTGTAATGGCTGCTCACTTTTCTCAAGTTTATGAAACTGAGCTTCCTCCCGAAAATCAAAAACTGAGTCTTCTGCAAAGTTAGCTTCTTTTTGGAAATCATAATCATCAACATATTGATCAAACATTGGAGAATAATTAACATAAGTAATGTCACCAGCCATGTACATTGGACAATTAGATTTCTTTTCTTCAACTTGATTTACAAATCTATTTTCTGATTTATGATATGTAGGATTTACAGGAGAAAGATCAGTGAAGTTTTTGTTATATGAAGTTTCAGAGGTTGTCTGCATGTTTATAATTTGATCTATTTCCTCTTCAGTTAAAGGAGAAGGTATTTTCTGTTTTCTTTGAAGTGGACAACAATTTCTTTCCATTTTTTGTGGAAGTTGATCTTGCGGCTAAATGTCCTCTTGCATTTTGTAGGGAAGGGCAGATGGACTGTTATTGGTTTCAACCTTTTCAAAAAGCTCTTGTGGATCCTCTCTTATTTCTTGATGGATTTTATCTAGGATCAACTCTTCTTGGTCATCTTGATTGTTAGCTTGGTTAAGAAAATTATGGACCTCCTCTAAAAACTCCTCAGGATGCCAATTTCCAAAGAATTTTTCAATGCTTACAAGGTGTTGTATGAGGTTTTCAAAGTGATCACAACAATTTTCAGTCAATGATAGATATGGACAATGCCCTATATAGCGTTTAAAAAGTACTTTGTGGAAATCCTTCAAAGAAAACAAGGTGCGAGGTTCTAGGTTTTCATACCATTCTCTTGCCTCTTCTTCTAATGTACCCATGAACATTTTCATGAGGCAGTCTTCATGCCATTCAACCTTTAACTTCCATACATGTATATGAAATTTAATGAGGTGTAAAAATGGGTCGTCAATATTTTCATTTCAAAAGAGAGGTAGGTTTGTGAACCAATTTACATCTGTAGGCATTTTGTGTGGGAATCCAGGGATATGTTCTTTGCTCATCGGAGCATATCTCCTTTGTGTCCTCAGGATTTGAACCATGCTATCCTCCATCAGCATGATTGGGATTACTTAATGCATTCCTAGGAGACTTAATAAGGACTAGTGGGGAAAAAGGACTACTGGAGGCTAGTGGAGTCGCCAGGTGGAACTTGTTTGTTTTTGTGAAGATATAGCTATGGCCCACCACCAGTAACTAATTTGGAAATTTTTTTAAGGTTTTTCTGATTTTATGTGCAGCATATGGTTTACTTAAAGTATTCTAAACTTTTTTCAACACTTTGCTAGGGTGGTGAGAACAAAAAGAGTTTACTCTAAATGATCTTATCGACTGCTTGTTTGTTTAAGTATCCAAAGGACCAAAAAGTTTATAAGAGTTTGCTAGACTATCATGTACTCAATGTCCCACCATCTCCCGCTATGTTAATGAGCGATGGGATAGGTTGATCGGATAGTAACCTAGAGTTCGGTAAAATAGTAAGGCCTACTGGAGGCTAGTGGAGTCGCCAGGTGGATTTTTAGTTGTTTTGTGGTATATGTGTATGGTCCACCACCAATACTGTCAAAAACCAATCTAAGGGAGTTTTTTGGGATTTTCTAAGTTTTATGTGCCTGAGGTTTGGAAGAGTTTTCCTATAACTGACTCATCATTTTGCTAAGATGGTGAAGGAGCTATCTTCTACTCTTCGGACAACACTTAAGTTTTCTAAGTTTGAATGAGACTTCGAGAGTTACTAAGGAGTACTTAGATTTTCACTAACTCGGAAGGTCCCACCGTGATCGCCATTACGTTAGTGAGCGGTGGGAGAAGTCAATCAGATAGTATTCTTAAGGCTGCTGGAAAGTTTAGGGAAACTAAGTTTGTTTAATACTTAGAGTCCCACCGTGATCGCCATTATGTTAGTGAGTGGTGGGATAAGTCAATCAGATAGTATTCTTAGGGCTGCTGGAAAGTTTAGGGAAACTAAGTTTGTTTAATAATCAGAGTCCCACCGTGATCACCATTATGTTAGGGTCCCGTGATTTGGCTGATTGGCAAGCCAAATGATAGTGTAACATCAAACCAAGCTTTGGAGCCCAAGGACCTAGCCTTCCTGGACTCAGAGAGGGCTCTCTCTATATGTGTAAGGGATATCTATGTGTTTGCTTATTGTGTTCTGATTTTAGGCTAGTTATGAAGTATGTTTTTGGTTTTGGTTTTTTAAGTTGTGAGGGATGAAACTGATCAAAGATATAAGACAGGTAACAAGATGTCAAATCAATCGGGCTATGGGGTCGAAAAGGTCAAGAAAGCTATCAGATGGTGATACAAGGCTGTTGAAGGGCCGATTTGATTCAAGGTAGAAAGGATCTTTGGGAAAAATGGAGTAAATGGACATCAAGTTTGTGAACAACAAAGAGTTTCAAGAATAACTAGTTTCAATAGATAACATAAACATGGTAGGGCAAACCATTAATCATGCAAAATGTAACTACAAGCTAATCAATACATAGAAATAAACATTCAAGCCATGCATAGAAGTATAAGACCCTCTAACTTTGGGAAATGGCTATCAGACTTTGGGGAAAACACTTAAGGAAGACAAAAAACTTAACTTACTATGCTGAAACGCCTAAACACAGTACTTCAAGTTATTGGGCACTTTGAACAACAAGATTTGCATAATTTTAAGCAAAGGGCTAGATCGAAACTAGGCCTCCTTGGTTCAACAAGATGATAATCTAATCAGTCAAAGAGAAATTTCATGGATGGAACTATAGCTAGCCATAGGTAAGCAGGGCGTACCGTAAGTCATACTTAGCATGTATAGAACTATGAATGAAACAAGCAACAATATCCTCAAGTTGTTAAAGAGTAGTTAAAAATTCTTTAATGCAACTAAGGAAGAAGAAAACATGAAAGCTATGAAGATTCAGGAAATTTGAGGTGCCTCCATGGGCATATCTCAAATTTTTTCTCTACTAATCTATAGCAAGCAAGAAACATGTATTCATGAATGAAAACTAGAAGACAACATCAAAGCAAGAGACACTATACCATTCTACCAAGTCATGGAATCCAACAACAATCCTTCTTCATTCATCCAAGAGCATCCAAGAGGCAATCCAAAAACATAAGACAAGTATTTCTTCCAAAGCTTATATGACCATATATTGCTTCTCTTCTCAAGTTTAGCATTTTTTTACAATGAAAGCCTTTGGAATATATAGGCTCAAGTGAGGAAAACCTCATGGTTCAACTTGCTCTCCTATTGGCCTAATAAAAATATCTAAACTTGTGCTTGAGGCTTTGCAAAGCCCAAGGCACAAAATATCTCATAAAATATCTAGAAAATGCTAAAAAAGGAAAAATAATTGACTTTGCATCATTTTCCATGTGCAAAAATAGCTAAACGCACATTTGGAAAAAGCAATTTTTTGAGGTTCAAAAATTACAAAAATATTCAAAATTTATATCAGCAAAAGGTCCCCTGACTTGCTGGAAACATTTGGAAGCCTTTCCGATGTCAAAATGAGGCTCATGATAGCTCGTTGGAAATATATGAGTGTCTAATTTCTAGAACAACTAAAATTTTCCCAATCTGATGCATGGAAGCCCTCCAAAAATAGGACTGTGTGTAAAAAACCAGAAAACAAACCTTGCTGATAGACAGGGCAAAATGTTGAAAAAGTGAGTGTTTTTTGCCATTTTGAGGGGGAAAATGATCTCCAAATGTCTTGAAAATCGCTGAGGGTGTGCTCCTAAAATTATGGCATCTAATGATACCATTTTCCTCCTTTGATGAATCCCCAAAATGAAATGGTGAATTTCATGAGTTTTGACAAAAAACTCAAAAATGCCCAAAAACCAAAATATGTCAAAATGCACCAAAAATCGGTGAGTATGACCCTCAAAGGTCCCTATCAACATGCTCTGAAACAAAATCCAAAATTTCAAGTCCCGATGTGTCCTTCTTCCCTTTCCGTGCTAGGCATTTCCCTTTAGTCTCCTTGCTCATCACTGTCATGTTGCTGTTCTGTCTGAATTTCCTGCTCATTCTATTGTTCAAGCTGCTGCCCTTCCTCTTCTTGTTGTTGTTCATCATCACTATATTGCTGCTGCCCTTCATCATCAATTTGTTGTTCTTCATATTTTTCTTCATGCTCATGTCCTTCTTCAAACAAAGATTTGTCTTAGCCTGTTGACTTACTGTAAGTAGCAATGGTCTCAAAAGTAGTGTGAAGATGCCCTTTTAACACACCACTCTCTGCCCCTTTCCAAAACAATTCTTTTCACTTGGTATGAAATTCAACAAGTAAAATTTAAGAAGAAAAACACAGTCAATAAGGATATGCAGTCAAAGTGAAATTCCTGTGTTTTTGTGGTAAGGTCACCTTGCCTTTTGATGTTTTGAGGACACAGTATAACTTTGTATTTCAGACAAAGGAAAAAACACAATCTTCTTAGTTCAAGACCCTCTTCTCTTCTTGGTATGTCTTTCAACAAGTATATTCAACACTACAACACAGTCAAACAAAGGGTATCTACACAGTCAAGGGTTACTGTGTTTATAGAAATGGTGACAGAGCTTGAAATGTTTTTGATGTGGTAATAAAGGTCTTGTAGAAGTCAAACAACAATAACATCCTCTTTAAACAAAAGACTGCCCTTCTTATACTTCATTGTTCATCATACCCAATTTTTCTCTACACACCTATAAACTGCAAAGGTAGCTTTACTCACTAACTGTGATCTATGGAATGGAAAATCAAAACTCTGTTTTTGCTTTTCACCCTACAGAGGAAAATTCGAGCAATGACCAAGTAACCTATGTATGGTTATTGTAGTTGAAATTCGGACCACTGCTTCTTTTTAAACTGCCGAGTTTCTGCTTTTAAATCAATGCCTCCATCTTTCATTATTCCTTAGAAGGTAGGTTCATGGGATTTTCACAGCAATAAGAACTCACATTCTTATTGTTTTACCTTTAGTAAGCATAAAATACAGAAAATCTTGATCTTTCAAACAAAACTGTCAACACTTCAAGCACTGCTTTCTTCACTGCATAAGGCTGACAAAAGTTATGTTTTTCATCTCAGTTTTGGGGGTAGCTTTAAGTTTTTTGGGACAAGAATGGCCACCCTCCCTTCAGCCAACTGTAACAACCACCCTCAAATATTTTCACACTGATACACTTTGACATGCACCAAGGGTTTCATTGTTTCCCCCATGAATTATTCCTTTGATAAATGAGGCATATGATTACCCTTTAGAAATTTAAACATACCAAGAAGGCACATGAAAACCTTGAAAATTTGATGGTAGTTGTTGTTGAGGAGTTGGAGCAGCGTTTCTAAACTTTTGAAGGCATTTTGGAGGCTCAAACTATGCGTGACGTGTTTGTAACTGAAAGCGCCGCGCTGCCGGGTCACTGTCGGGCCGACGTGACCGGCGCCTACAGGCGCGCCGCACGCTGCTACAAGCACGCCACGCACCGCTACAGGCACGCCGCGCGACAGTTCAACGTTGTGCAAAAAACCGGCTTGAACACGCCGTGCGCTTTTCCAGGCGCGCCGCGCAGCCTTAAACTTTCAAAACTTCTGCACATTGCTCGAAATTCTTCTTTTTGGTCTCGTGGACAGTAAGAGGGGTTTTTCTTGTGCTTGGGAATTTGCAAAAATGGAATGACAACAGTCCTTAACCCTTTTTGTAGTGAAAATACGAGCCCTTTCACATTCACTTGGTGGAGGTTTTTGAAGACCTTTTGACAAGCTTCTAACGACCCTTTGCACCAGCTTTTGATAAAAAGGTGAAATCTTGGCTTTTTGAAAAGGTAGCATAGTGAGAAATGTGCTTTTAAAAGAAAACCTTGTTTAGGAGTTTCAAATATCCTATACCGCATTTCCACTATGCTTTATTTAAATGAGAAACTCTACCACTGTTAGAGAAACTCTGCCACTGTTAGATCTTTAATGGTATTTTCAATCCTGGACAAACTACTTAGCCATGTACTACCGATGATGAGGCAAATCTATTCATTTGTGTGTTACATATTCGAAAAGTGAATTTTTGTCACTGCTGACCTTTCCATTGTCCTTTTCAAAATGTAACATTTTCTTAACAATATACCAATGAGTTACGGAGCACATTTTCCACTTTGCAAGGAGGTGGATCTTCTCTTTGAACCTTTAAACTAATGTGTCTTCTTTAGATGTTTTAAAAAGTGATAAGGTCCTACTGTAAAAATGAATTGACTGCTAGGTGTCTTTCAAACTTATTTTCTGACTGTGGGTGCAAAAAGCAGTTTGCATTCACCTAGGCTTTATCATCCTCTGTTTGACAAGAAGGGCACCTCTCCTCTGCTCAGAATATATCAGCAAGGCATCTTGGTTCTCTGTTATAGGAGCAGACCTCCTTTGGAAAAACTAAACATAATTTTCCTTTTTGTCCACTGTGTTGAGCTGTTTGAGAGACATTCTCTTATGAATCAGGAAGATGAGTACCCTTTGACAAATATTTATCATTACTGGCCTGTGTGATGACCTGTCTCATCAACCACTCTTCAATTTTGTTTTGTTTTGAGCTGCAGACTGTCTTTGGAAAGAAACCCTGTTAAGAGACAAGTTTAACCCCTTGGATTGCAGTGGTGCCCCTGCTTTCCTTCTTGGTCTTTTACATTGTTTCTCTATTTCAACTATCTCTTACTGTTCTTACCACTTATCTTTTGATCAGTCAACCTTGAAATCAGTCAATGCCCTGGCCCTCTGCTTATGAATGAAGGAGGCGCTTTCAAAAACCCTCTGCTTATATATGAAGGAGGTTCTTTGGTCATGTCACATCAACAGCCTCTTGACAGTGTTGTTTTTCCTTTTACAGCCCTTTCAGGCTTTGAATGAGGTCGCAAGAGCTTGACGAAAAACTCTTTGCTTTGTACTGTATCTCAGGCTCAGGATCATATTGAGAAGCAGTTGTCTTCTCATGTGGAGCCAAAAATTTGTCTTCTGAGATGCTGGTATGTTTCTGTCCTTGAAAGATCCATCAAACACTGTAAAAACTCCTAAACTCAGCTTGACTTATGGTCTATGGATTGCTGAGACTTAAGGGTGTATTAGTGGCGCGACCTAGGACTATAACCAACTTTATTAGCAGAGTGGGAGGTCTGTTATGACTGGTTTGTAGCAGATGGAGGTTTTTGGCTCTTGGGTAGTTTTCCAAGGGGGAAATGCCTTAAAGCGCCACTTCCTAACTTAGGGGAAACTATTTGAATAGATTTGGACTGTCTCTTTAGAGCTAATGGGTAGACTAGTATGGCTGAGGCTAGGTAGGATTTGATAATGAGGTCTCATCTCGTCATGGGCGGACTGAAAAGGTAGGAGGGTGAAAAAGTCTTATGGGTGTTTTCCCAGCTGGAAAATTTGACAAATTTTTAGATCGGCTGTTGGAAAACTTGGCTGTGAGAACTAGTCATCACTAACAAGTGAAAAATACTGATGACTAACAACGTTTAAACTGCCGACGGGTGCGGTTTACATGTGACCGCCCAAAAACTAAAATTTAATACCATATTAACTGCGCGGCTATTTTGGAGCACGCCTCCAAATTCAGCGGTATTTGCCAAAAATGTCGGAGTTAACTCCAGTTTTCCAATTTTGGTGGAGTTTTTTTAGGCCAAACTGGACAAATCTTGTTTTGGTCATAACTTCTCCATTACTGAACCTTTTTGGTGAAATTTTAGTCAATTTCGACTATTCTCAGCATTATGGAGCCATTGGAATAGGTTTTAGAGCTAACAGAGGTGTCGTTCATCCATTTTTTCTTCAGAGAAGCTTGGAGAGCCATCAGGGCCTTGAGGGAAATGGAGCTGCATTGGGCTACGCTTCACTATTTTAGGTGAAATAAAAGTCAATCTTAGCTTATTTCTGCATTCTAAATTCATTTTCATAGCTGGTTTTCTCTTTTTAGGCCTTTTTCTCACTGTATTACCAATTTGTGCATTATACTATATCAAGGACATGCCCATCGGGAGCCTTGGACCCGACAGATGTAGCCCAGGAGGGGTGAAATTCCTGATCATGTTACTGTGTGTTTATGGTGAAGCTATTTTGATGTTTTATTCAAATTAAATTTGTTAAATAGTAAATTTAAAAAACACTCCCTCACACCAAAATTCACAAACAATTATCAAAAACACTTTGTTTCACTTGCAATACTATTCAAACACTTTGCACACTTAATTTAATGGAAATGAATACTTTGAAAAATAGAAAAAATACTTTCATTTTCATATCAGTTGGTATTAGAGCTTAGGATTAGAGCCTTATAAGCTAGATTTTTTACTTAGCATTTGTTTTGTGCAAAGATAAAGTTATTTGTTTGCAAGTTTTGATGCTTACTAGGCTTAAACTCAAGAGAGGTGAAGGAAACTTGGTTAGTGCACAAAATAATCCACAACCAAGAAGGGTCAGAGAACCACCTCCAAGAGCCATAGAAGCAGCTTCAAGCATGTCTTCAAGAGAAGGAGAAGCTCCTGAAGAGATGGATCCTAAGGAAGAAGAATGGGTATTCCGGAAAGCTTTCTTGGATATGACTGAGATGGTGAGGATCCTCTACCAAGAAATAAATGATAGGCTTGTTGGAGAAGGGTCTAAGAACCAAAAAGAAGGAGAGGGTTCCTCAAGAGGAGAGAAGAGTGATGATAAGTCAAAGAAAGGACATGGAGGAAATGGTGATCCACCATCCCCATCTTCATCCTCTTCCTCTACATCGTCTTCCTTGACTTCGGTAAATCAGTTTCACAAGTCTAAAACCACTGGTAAAAGTCCATTTTTAAAGCTTAATGTCAAATTTTAATTGCCTATGTTTAACGGTGAAGTCAATGCAGAGAAACTTGACAATTGGATCAGATAATTGGAAGTTTATTTAAGGATTCAAAACCTTCATGATGACAACATCAAGATATAGTTAGCCTCGCTGAGAATGGATGGAGAAGCATTGGTATGGTGGGAAGCCAAGACCAAGGATGAAATTGAAAAACATGGTATGATTACTTTATCGTGGGCTGAATTTATTACTGCAATCAAGAAGCAATTTTATCCATTAGCTCATTTACAAAAGGCTATAATGAATTGGCAAAACTTTAGACAGCTTAAGGGACAAAATGTACAAGACTATACCCAAGAGTTTAGGAGAAGAGCACTCTTATTAGGGGTAGACTTACAAAGTCAAGATACTTTGCTGAAATATATAGGTGGTTTGCACAGTTACTTTAAACATACTATCCTTATGTTCAATCCTACTAGTCTAGATGAAGTTTGTGTACAAGCTATGCATTTAGAGGCTAGAGGGAAAAACACTTTTGATGAGGGTAGAAACAAGCCTTTCAAAGGGAAGAACAAAGATAAAACCTTTAAGGGAAAAGGAAAAAAGAATGCATCTATCAAATAAGAGGGTGAAAAAGTTATATGTAAACATTTTTCAAGAGAGGGTCATGAAGAGAAAAACCATCAGAAATTACATCCTTAAAAAAGAACTCAGTTTAACAAAAACAAAGGAAAGGAGAAAACTGTAGCTAATACAACTACACCTCAAGATTTAGGTGATGATTCATGTGAAGAAACCAAAATTGCAGCCATGGGTTTGAAAAGTATGAAGGGAAAGGAAACTGAAACTAAGCCAAGCACTAGTACTTCAAACTTTCATGTACAAGCTCCTAATGAGGAAGAAAGAATTGAATTGTTCCATGTGAGGGTAGTCTCAAAACATACCAAAATTGACACACTGTTTGACAGTGGGTCACAAGAAAATCTCATATCAGAAGACTTGGTCAAAAAGCTTAAAATTGAGACCATTCCACATCCAAAGCCTTATCCACTTGGGTAGATATGCAAGGATACAAACTTACAAGTCTCAAGAAAGTGCTTATTGTGATTCGCCATTACTGCACACTTTATTGACACAGTTGAACTTGATGTGGTGCCGCTTGATATATCAGGAATTGTTTTGGGAAGTCCTTACTTATTTGACTGAAAATCAATGTTCCATCGCCATGAAAATAAGTATAATCTCTTTAAATATGGAAAAGAGTTCATTGTCAGAGCACATCGCAAGAAGGAAAATATAGCGATGGTAAATGCGGGACAGGTAAAAAGGCTAGTAAATTCTATCAAGAGTTTTGTACTTCTTATGGTTAAGCCCAAGGTTGATATGAATCATGAGTCATTTGAAAATTGTCATTCCAAGCTTAAATCAGATTTATATGATGTAGTTGATGCATGTCATGAGATGTTTAAGGAACCGATAGGTTTACCTCCTAAAAGGGAGATTCAACATGAAATCCATTTACATCAAGATTGTCCTCTTCCTAACATCGGCATGTACCGCTTGTATATCATGGAGAATGCTGAAATTAAGAGGAAAATTAAAGACTTGTTGGACAAAGGATTCATAAGACCAAGCACTTCACCATGCGGGTCACTGATAGTGTTGATTCCAAAGAAATATGGAACTTGGTGCATGTGTGTGGACTTCATGGCATTGAAAAAAATAATGGTAAAGAATCGTTACCCACTTCCAAGGATAGATGAATTGTTGGATCAGCTGAAAGATGCTAAATATTTCACTAAGTTAGACTTACATAGTGGTTATCATCAAGTTAGAATTGCAGAAAGTGACATTTGGAAGACATCATTTAAAACCAAACAGGGACTCTTTGAGTGGCTTGTTATGCCATTTGGTTTATGCAATGCACCTGCAACTTTCATGCAGGTAATGGATGATGTCTTAAGTCCTTTTCTTGATGATTTAGTTATTTTCTACTTATATGACATCTTAATTTTCAACAAGACTAGAGAAGAGCATGTCATGCATGTTAAGAAAGTACTTGATATTTTGAAGAAAATTAAATTATTTCTTAAAATGTCAAAGTGTGAATTTGGAAAGACTTATTTGGTATTTGGGACACATAGTAGGAGGAGGTGCTTTGAGAATTGATCCTTCAAAAATAGAAGCCATTGTGAATTGGCCTACTCCCAAATCCATTACAGAGGTAAGAATTTTTTTGGGTGCAGCTCAGTATTGGAGGAAGTTTAATTCTAACTTCTCTGCCATAACAACTCCTATGCATGCAGTGACTAGTGTGAAGCGTGCTTTCCAATGGGGAGGAAAGCAACAGAAATATTTTGAGTCTTTGAAAGAGAAGATAAGTTCAGCTCCAGTCCTTGCATTACCAGACTTGAGACAGCCATTCGAGATTTAGACAGATGCTAGTGATTACGCCATGGGTGCAGTTCTCTTATAGCATGGTAAGCCTGTTGCATTTCATTCTGAGACATTTAATGGTGCTGTTGTGAATTATCCTACATATGATAAAGAGTTGAATGCATTAGTACAAATTATCAAAAAATGGAAACACTATTTGATGGGCAAAGAAACAATTGTTCATACTGTTAGCCCCCCTATGAAATTTTTGACAAGAAAATAGGGGGCTAAATTGTTTTTGAGTCTTCAAGGATTGCATTTCCTCTGAAAACATAGTCTCGTTGAAGCCTCCATGTGTCTTTTATCCTTTGATAGTTTCCCCTCTACTGATTCCCCTTTTAAAGCCTCTCTGCTGATGAAGAAATGCCCAAGGCCCCCTTTTTCCCTTTTATTTCATCCCCCTTGTCTTCCCCTTCTATTCCCCTTTACCCCTCAAATCCCCCCAAAATCCCCCTTTAATTTCTTCCCCTACCCTTTGTTTTCCCTTCTTCCCTCTTTATTTCTCTATCGTTCCCCTTCCCCAGCCCTAAAATCCATTAAAATGGGCTAGAAAACCCTCTTCCGACCTTATTATAAGGCCTAGCCCCTTCTAACCACTTCCCCACATATGACCCGGCGCTGGGACCAAGCGCTTAAGTCCCAAGCGCCAATCGCAATCGGAAGCCGGGCAGGTGCGAAAACCCTGTGTAATATTGAAAATAGCCGATGCGATTGTTCTATTATAATAAGTCTCGCGACGCGTTTTGGGCCGTCGATCTATCACGAGATCTGACGGCAGAGCGCCAATCGCAAACCCCCCATCAATCGCAATTGGAACACTCAAGTGACACCCCCCGATTGATCGCATTGTGCTCCGATTGTGATCCTCTGATCATATCCTGGCCATCCATCTCCCAGCCGATCCAGCATCCCAGCGCTAATCGCTTCTTTCCCTTCTCGCTTTCTATTTTCTCCTCCGATGGATTGTCAACCGTTGATCTGGCCTTCAGATCTAACGGTCGGCGCTCAATCGCAAGTCCCCTTCTGATCGCAATCGCAAACCGTTTCGTCCGACCCCCGATTGTGATCTCCCGATTCAATTTGGGCCGTCCACTCCCCTGCTGATCCGACGGCCGCACTTCCATTTTCCTCCGATCGCACGCTCTTCCCTCCATCCTCTGATTGAATCCTGACCGTTCATCCTTCCGCAGATCAACGGCTATCGCACAATCGCAAGTCCGCCCGATCACTGATCGGATGTTCTTCCATCTCCCCCGCGATTAAATCTCCGCCGTCCATTTCCTCCCAGATCTACGGTCAGCGCTCAATCGCAGACCCCTTCCCGATCGCAACCGCAAGCCTTCCCCGCTTTCTCCCAATTCGATCCTAACCGTCCATCTGTTTCACGATCTGACGGCCAGCGCTCAATCGCATCGCCCCTCCGATCGCAATCGCAAGTCCTGTCTCTCGTCCTCCAATTGTAAGCCTCCGATTACATCTCCACCATCCGTTGGGTTTAAGATCTAACGGTTTTAGTTCAATCGCCCTCCGCCTCCGCTGGGTCCCACTCTTACATTCGTCTCCGCCGCATTTCATGCATTTTGTTTGTTTTTGTTTGTTTCATGTATTGCTACGCCGGCCAATCTCCACCGTCGATCTTCATCCCCAGACCATGATCCCACAGTCTCCACTGTACTCTACCACCAAACGTATTGTTCTTAAGATTCACCCCTCTGTTTGCATCTCCGCTGTTTTCACCATTCCGCCACCATTCCTCCGCCTCCACTGCATTTCTCCACCAATGCCCGGACCCTGTAATAAGTTTATTTAAAATTGTGCAGACAGCTCAGAGAGGTATTTTCGGCATTGACAGCAAGTCGGCAGAAGATATTCAAAGGGATTAATGCACATTATTGATTTAATTAACGTCTAATCCCGGATTCAAAGGATTCAAGCGTAGTTTGAAGACTTAACCACGCAAAGAGTCTTATCCATGTTTAAGTATCAACAGAAGTACTCTTCTCCAGAAGGTCACCCACCTACAAAGAAATCTCCATGCCCCCTCGAGCCCTGGAATGATTAATTGCCCTGACAGAGCTTCATTAAAGACTGTTGGTCAGCAGTTATGGAGGTATGGAGAAGTTGCAGATCTTTCACCAGTTCATTTATTCAGAAGGCTAGCGCAGAGCTCCAGACACCAGAAAGGACTCCAAAGAAATATCCGAGGTCAAAATCTGACCTAACAGAGATCTCCGAACCGGATTACAGAGTACCTACAGTGCTGCATTTTTCCATTAAGCAGTATGGGCGTGGACACTTCCACCGATTCTATTTTAATGAGATCAATTTAATTTTTCATCTACCTCTGTCTCTTCCTCTTCTCCTATAAGAAATCCCTGAGAACACATTGTAAAGGTTGTTGTTCAGTTGCTACGTAGTTTTGCTGTTAGAGGGATTCATTTGATTGTTAGAACAGTCGTGGGAGGGAGTAGCAGAGTAGTTGTATGTAATAGGCTAGGAGGAGAAGTCTGGACTGTAACATCCATTGAGCTTATTGTACATGACTGGTTTTGCATCAATTAATCAAAGCACATGTCACAGGATCCTAGTCTATTACTATTGGTGATGTGTTTCTTACTATGTTTATCACATTTTCGCATTGTTTCATTATTCTTCTGGTAGGCATCAGAATAATGGTATAGGATTCACCCTTTGTTAGGTGCCCTATGCTGTCTGCTCTCCCTACCTTTATTTTTTCCGCTAGATGTGTTATCTGAGAGTTGTTTTCAGTTGATTTAACCAGCGCAGTGGATGTTATTGCCTGCTGGCTGATGTATGAATTGATTGAAGCTGTTCTTAGATGTTCTTGAGGGGTTTTAAGCTGGAAAGTTTGGGAGCTCTGGGGATAAGAGTAAGCCCTGTCCACTAGGATCCTTGCACGACCAACTTACCTTTCTAAGATCCCTTCGTTTATCTTATCTTTGTTTTCCCTTGGAGTTCTAAACGGACACAGGTTAAATGACCTACCGAGTACGATCTATAAGCTACCCCTTTGTCTCTTTGAGAAGCAGCCTTTGAGTATGTCAACTGGTCTGAGTTAAATGACCTCGAGCCTAATCAACTAATCTATAGACGGAAAATTGGTTGCTTTCCTTCTTTCACTTTCCTCCTTAATGTTCCATCCCATCATCTATCTAAAAAGATCCTTTAGTGTAGATGACTTGCCCTTTGAAAGCCTTGGCTAGTGGATGGAAGTAATTTCCTTTCATGACTCCATAGCCCAATGGATGGCACGGTCTTGGCCAATCATCTCTGCTGAAACATCCTGCTGCTTTGTTCCTTCTTTCTCATTTCTTTCTCAGTCTATGATCTCATGACTCAACCCAGCAACACTTCAACCAAATTATTTGAAACCCCCCTCTGTGCTTCATAACTAGCCTAATATCTCAATTCGAGCTTCAAAGATATATCATTCTTTGCTCTATTTGGAGAGATCCCTCTCCGGGTCCGGGAGGGCTAGATCTTAGGGCCCCAAAGTGGTTTTGATGTTGTCTCATCTTTTGGTCTTTCCAATCTGGCCAAAACATGGGAACCCAAACATAATGGCGACTCCACTGGGGAAGAACTACTTTGTCTCTAGATTGGCTTTTCATTGCTGATGGTGGACAACATCCAGTTCCAAACAGTCATATTCATCCACCTGGCGACTCCACACTCCCTATGATCCAAAGACCAAATGACTCCACTGGTGAAGAACACTGAACTGGTCAAGAAGAGATAGTAGCCTTCTTTGCACAAGCATGAATCCAAACATGGACAGAGATGCAATGTATGACATTTTGTATGATCAATTAATTGAATTATCAGAAACGTTTGATAAATTTCCTTCTTAGAAAGGTACGGGGCTAATAAGAATGGAGATGATGATTGTTTCGGGAACGGCCGTGCATCTCAGGCAGACAAACTCGGGGCCGAGAAGATGAGCAGTGTATATGATGTGAGAATGCGTAGAAGATGAAGTGATGGAACGGCTGATTGTTCACCCATGTCTTGTGTCACATAGCCCGGAGAATATGGGACCTGTGTGGTGGTGGGGGCTTGCCTTGAGGAAACGGGAGATTACATAGAAGAGGCGAGAATCTGATATGGAAGAAAGGGCTCAAGAAGACATCCGCCTCCCGATCGGCTAATGCAAGAGAGAAGGCCCCGCTATTCTTGTGTCCCTAACGAAAGAAACCCCTGTTTTGACGAGAAAGATCGATCGAGATATTAAGCCGTGATCCACCTCCCCGTCTTATAGAACACACGCTCACTGTCGACCATTTTTATGGGTTTGATGATTCAGATTCGAGAAGACTCTTCTGTGGATACGAACGAAGAGAAAGACCTTTGCGCGCCCGAACGGTGGACTTAAGTCGGGTCCGCCCTATCTATGACTGTTGATGGGGAAAGTTATGGTAGCATCGATATTGAGTGTCATGAGATCGGACGCCGAAGTCTTTCCTTTTAGAAGATGAGGAAGCAAAGAAGAGGTTCTTGAGCACGATGAAGAAACGAGCTTACTCTTCGAAGAAGGCAAAGTAATACACCTGTGGGCTTCGCTGGATCTTTCACGAGCCTACTTTCTCGAAACGAACATATCGAACTTAAGAGGACCTGCGACCCCAATATACGATGAGTCCTCCGATTCGAGAAGATGAGGAGGTTCTCTCTCGGGGAGGTGTACAGATCCGGTGGAAGAAGAAGAGATCTGGTCGGCTTCGACTTTGTTCATGGCCAGGTATCTTTTCCTTGTCCATATGCACGTTTCATGCATATATTTGAATAAGGATTAAAGGTCTTGCTGGGGCGCATGTTGCAAGCGAGGGCAAAACTTTTTCAAAGCTGCTATTGTTGAACAAAAAGAAGAGTAGGAGCTACCTGCCTATCCGACATGCTCGAGGAGTTGAGCAAGAAGGACTGACCATGGGATCACTTCGATCGGTGGTTGCATTGGAAGACCATGTTTGTAAGCTAGATTGTAAATATTCCCGATTGAAGTGGGAGTAGGTAGGAAAAAGCTCAATAAAGCTAAGCCTATGAGCAAGTAGGTCATTTGTTTCATTTTTTGTCTTGGAAGGTAGAGAAGAAACTTGCTCGACAGGTCTAATTATAACCGGAGGTAGTAGTGTAGGTAGAGAAACATGTAGGACCAACGTTCATTGGTCTCCTTGGAGTAACAAGGGTAGAAGTAGAATAGGTTTATTTTTCTGTTTGTAAATTGATGATGTAAAAGGGTTTATGATCCAGAATACTTCGAAAAGAAAAATGTTCGAGGCTATAGTGTTGGGTAGGTAGTTGTGGAAGAATTTTTATTTATTTGATATGTTGTCTTCATAGTTTATGACATTGATCAAAGAAGAAGGGATGTCTTCAGCGGCGAGGAGCATACGGCCTACACCAAGGGTGAATTTCAGATTCTTGACTCCTTCAGAAGAAGCCATCCCCATGTGGGCCATTTGTTAGCCCCCACCTTGGGGTACACCAGCGAATAGGGGCTAAGTTGTTTCTGAGTCTTCAAGGATTGCATTCTCAGCTCTGATGTGAGGCCTCATGTGTCTTTTATCCTTTGATAGTTTCCCCTATAACGGTTCCCCCTTTTAAAGCCTCTCTCTTGATGAAGAGCTCACCCAGAGCCCCCTTTTTTCCCTTTATTCATCCCAAAATGTCAAAAAAAAAAAAAAAAAAAAAAAAAAAAAAAAAAAAAAAAAATAAAATCAGCACCACAAGGTGGGTGTTTCGCCATTCCGCATTATAGTAAAGAACGCTTTCGCGTTCGATATACATTCACCATATCAGTTGGAAGAATTAGTTGGGGTCATCGCAATTTTGAAAAATAGTGTGGTGGTATATATATATATATATATATATATATATATATATATATATATATATATATATATATATATATATATGTTAGTTTTATTACACACCTCACATTGGATCTAACTAAACTTTGAAGGTTATCAAACTAAGCCGGGATCCGTTAACATTTTCCTAAGTATGGTGGAGGGTTTTTAAATTTGGTGGAGTAAAAATTGTAAGGGCGGGCGGAGAGTCGAACTCTTCGACCTCCTGCCTGCAATCTGACATTTCTATTTGGTGACAAGCAAAGCTTGATTTGGAAGACTTAGTTAAAAAATTGAACATTGAGCACAACTGTCATCACTCATTGCTTCCTTTGGGTTGGATAGTTAACAATATGAGTTACGGGTGACAAAGAAGTATTTTCAGGTACTATATAATATACCAAACTTTGTAGATGAAGTTGGAGTTAGATATTGTGCCACTTGATATTTGAGATTATCTTGGGTAGTCATATTTGTATGACAAGAAAGCGGTATTTCACAGTACGCAAGAACAAATATCATTTGATCAAATATGGGGTAGGATTATGTTGTGAGAACCTCATCGCAGAAACTAAATATCTCTTTAGTTAATCTTCGGGGAAAATGAAAGGGCTAGTAAATGCAAATAAATTTTGTACTTCTGCATTCTTAAAAAATGAAGATGTATAACTATGAGTCTTTTGAAGGATGTGATGAAAAAAATTGAAATCTAATTTGTTTAATGTTGTAATTAGCATGGCGGGGATGTTTCCAAAACCAAAGGGGTTTCCACCTAAGAGGGAATTCAACATGAGATTCGGCCCTAGGATGTTCATTTAAATATTGGTATTTGTCACATATAAATCATGAAAAAGTTTGGAAATTAAAGAAGCAAATCCATGAGTTTCTAAATAAATGTATCATGCTCCCATCTACTTGTGTGTGTTTCTCCAATATTTTTGGTTTCAAAGAAAGGACGAGACTTGGCATGTGTGTGTCGATTTGTGTGCACTAAACAAAATAACGAAGCAACGAATGTCTTACTTCACGCATTGATGATTTTCTTGATCGATTCTGACATGCAAAAAGTGTTTCACTAAGTTATGTTTGAAAAGTGGTTATCCTTCGAGTTGGGATAGCGAAGAAGACATTTGGAAAACTTCTTTCCAAGACAGAGCGAGAATGTGTATGAGTTGGTAGTTATGCCATTTGGCTTAACAAATGCACCAACTACTTTATGAGGAAGTGATGAATGATGTGTAGACCATTTCTAGATGACTTTGTCATTGTTTGTAGATGACACACTAATATTCGGCAAATCGAAGAACATGTCATGCGTGTGAACAAGGTACTTGATGTTTTTGAAAAAAGACCAATTGTTTCTTAAGATGTCAAAGTGCGAGTTTGGTAGAACTTCATTGGTATATTTGGGAAAACATAGTTGGAGGAGGTAGTTGAGGGCGATCCTTTTAAGTTAAGGTCGTTTTAGTTGGCCCAAGCCCAATACGATTGCCAGTGAAATCTTTTAGGGGTAGCACGGTATTGAAGGAAATTTGCTAATTTTTCTTCCATTGTAGTACGTACATGCATTGACAAGAATAAATAAATTCTTCCCTTTGGGAAATTTGTGGCAATCATTTGATTCTTTAAAGAAAAAGATAAGTTCGCTTTGATGCTAGCAATTCCAGATGTAAGACAACCATTTGAGATCCCAGCAGGATACAGTGATTGTACTGTGGGAATAGTGCTCATGTGACATGGTAAGCCTATCTCATTTCATTTTGAAACTTTTAATAAGTTGTGACTAAATATCCTACATATGATAAAGAGTTATGTGCATTGGTGCAAAGTGTAAATAAATGGAAACGTTATTGATGGAAAAGACACCATTATCCATATAATTGTCGACCCATTGCATTATTTACCAATCACGGTCCAAATTGTGGCAATCAAAGACATTTCGGTGGATGGGTTTCTACAAAAATTTCACTTTGTTATCAAGTACAATAAAGGAATCTACAATAAGGTAGCTAATATTCTCTCTAGGCCTATTGTAAACTCGGCTATTATTCTCAAGCACAATTCTGTATGCATGAAAGTTACATTGAACGGTATGTGAATGATAGTGATTTTCAAGATGTGTATGAGCAAATGAGTAAGGGAAACCAAATTGAAGAGTTGATTATCATGCGCATAACGATGTGTTGTATCACTTGGACGAGTTATGTATACCACGGGGGAGAAAACGGTGTCATAGGGAAGGCACACACATGGGTCAGTTGTAGGACATTTCGGTGTAGGAAAGGCAATTAGTGCATGCGCAAGGTATTGTTATTGGCCACACATGAATGAAAGTGTTTCTCGTTTTATTAGAGGATGTTATTTTTGTGCAACAAGTAAGCCTAGAAATAGGAACCTTGGTTGTACACATCACTTCCGAGTTCCTTCTCATCCTTTGAGAGAACATCTAAATGGATTTTATAGAGCCTTTCTATGTCAAGGACGGTCATGATTATATGTATGTTGTGGTAGATAGGTTTAGAAAAATGTGCTTTTGATGGTGTTGAGTCTAAGATACATCTTTCCTATACACCTTTCTGAACCTTTTCATTCACCTAAACCTTCTAAGTTGTCAATATTAGTGCATATCAATTGTAAAAGAGCATCTAAAATGGTTTTTAACTATGTTTTGTGTACTGCTTTTTATTTAGATTTTGCTCATTTGGGTACGGAATCTTGCCACTTCCGCCAATTTGTTGCCTTCAACGACCATTTTATTGAAAGTCTATGTTATAGGTGTCTTCAAACGAATTCGAGCCACATGGAGCAAGTCAAAAATGATGTGGACATGGATCGTGTCCCTGTTAAACTCGGACAAATTCACCTAAAAATTTGTGTCCAAAAGGTGGCAGTGAAGTCAACGCGTGATCCCACCGGTGGCGGACTGTTCTCATCACGTGAAGATTTGTATGGCCGAGTTTCTAATTTACGAAGACACATCAACACACATGCCACCGCTCCATAAGCCGAATCCTTTATCCACTCTTCATAGATTTACTCCCTCTTTGCATGACCATGATGCGGATCTCTGGACGTGATGGTTCATGTGTCTCTATCGGCTAAACTTTAGAAATTAGTTATATCATTATAAATAACGTGTTTGCATAGGCTAATTTAGCCTCCATATGGCTATTGTAATTTAATTGCGTTGCTACTGTCTTGTAATATCATTCTATTATTGTATTTGCCATTTTAATATATAAGAAGACTACTGTTTCCAAGCGTAATTAAGTGTTTGAAGGTACATTGCCCAAGGTGGGTACGGAAGGGCCACACTGTGCGGGGTTTTGTGCATTATTGTATAGTTTCTTATTTTATTTCTTTAAGTTCATTGTACCATAAGTCATTCCGTGTTTATGCATTTGCATCTTTCATGATGTTTATGCTTCATCTTTGTTCATAATATTTCATGCTTTACATTTTACTTCTATCCATAATCTTTCATGTTTTACGTTGTTGTTAACTAATCGGTGTTCTTGTTTAGGATTACAAATAGGCGACCTAGGCATTTGCATATATTTGACTAATGACATGGAATCAATATTCTGTTGCTAATTTATTTTCTTAGTTTTTGTTTAATTCCGATGTTGCTTTGTTTATTTTAGTCTTGCATTTGCTTCGATGGTTAGATTTAGATATATTAAATTGCTCATGTCATTTCGATTCTCCAGAAAGCCCTTAAGTTTGGACTAATGGTGAGGATTGAAGTATGAATGTGTAGTTTGATATTAGTTTCTTTTCTTGCCAAATTGAATATCGGTTGCTCCAAGTTGTTTATGGTTACCTCAAAGCCATATTTTGGACTAATGGTGAGGGATCGAATATAAGTTGATGAATTTGTTTATGGTTACCTCAAAAGCCATAGCTGGACTAATGGTGAGGGATCGAATATAAATTTGTCTCCTTCACCAGATATAGTTGATGAATTTGAGTGGCTTCATCACTAATGCTTTTATTCTTAAACCAACGTTCACCCTCTTGAAGAAGTTCTGTGGCGGATGTTATAGGTACTCATTCATAACGTAAACTTAAGGTCTCCAATCTCTACCTCTAGGCCATTCAAAGACCTTGCAAAAGCTTTTGTCACCTCTTTATGGTAGCCTCTAAACTTTTGGATAAGCACGTACTTTTCTTCTTCAATATATCACGGCTTGCGGGTATCCTTTCAGAATTTAGGTCCCTCTAGTTCTACTCTCAACAATTTACCACATCCTTCTTTCTTGCTCTTTAAAAACTTGCTGTGTGAGGGTTCAATGGAAATGGGACGGTTGAATGAACGAAAATGAGCACGATGCAGGTAGATGTTAGAGAGTGGGTATCTGATTTGTAGCGTAACAAAGAACGAAATGAGGTAGACGGAATAGAGGAAAAGGTTACGTGAGCACGGCGAAAATGTGGGCTGTGAATTAATAGAACAATAGGAAAAGTATATGCAATAAGCCAGTGTTTTAAAATTTGGTGGCTGCAAAATAAATGTAAGCACGTTTATACAACGACTACGGATTTTACATGGGTGAAAAGCAATCAAATCAACTACGTTTCATTGTCATAGGTGGAATATCGGAGTATGAGTGAAGATCGGAAGTTTAATTATGGGGCCATTTGAGAATGAATGCAAGGATTGTGGGAGGATTGTACGGAAGATCATCAGGAGTGGTTACGGAGTTTGTCAATACAATCATTGCACATAATGGAGCTTATGGTTTATAACTATATAAAAATGTGTTTTAAATGCTATTTTGAAATAAATTTTTACTCATACTGTGGAATTCTTGCCATTTTTCCTTGGTCTTCAATTAGTTGCTCCTCATTGATATCTTGAATGCTCCATGTCTTCATAATTGGTCCTCCCATACCTCATTTTATTTCATGATTATGGAAATAACATCTGGATGTACATTCTTTTGAAAAAGCAGAGTGGTAGGCACGGAATGTCTGTGGCTAGCCAGGCCCAGTGTGTTCATGACGGATGTCATGCAGCAGAAGGCCAAAGCAAGCTATTATTTGGGTGAATGGAAATAAATGGATGACAATTGACTAAATGGAAATGGAATGAAATAGATAAAATGAAGTGAAATGGAATGAAGTGAAAGTGAGAAATGAAGTGGAATGAAGTGGAATGGAATGGAGTGAGTGGTCACAAAACTTGTGAAATGAAAGAGAGATTTTTTTTTTTTTGAAAATATAGGGTGTCAAGTGTTCTGATTTTCACCTACATTCTGTATCATTGTGATCGGTGATTGGTTTTGGGGCTCTACAATTTTTTTTATTTTTAATTTTTTTTTTATTTTTATTTTTAAGCGAAAAAGAACAAAAAAGCTAGTTTGGTGGAGAAGAAGAATTCTTACTGTGCAGAAAACAGTCGCAATTTTCTTGGAAACCATTTTGACAAATTCCTCTTTGGAGAAGAGGCTTATGATAAACTTTCCAATGCGCGGCCATTCACGATAAGGAGTTTAAACTCATCGATGGTCTTGATTCTTACGGCTCCCATTGCTAAATATCTTGTCGATCTCATATGGCCCAAGCCAGTAGATACAGAAATTTTCTGAAAATATTTAAACTTGGAAGAATTAAATAACATTTAACGATCCTTCTTCGAAACTTCTTCTCTTTGATGTACTTTTCGTACCATTTATCTCTTTGATATTGAAGCTAGATGGGTTCTTAAAATTACTTCTTGTACGATTTCATCTGGCTCATTCAACTTCTCCATTCTATGCTTTTGGGCTTACGATAAGTCCATCCCCAACTAAAGCACTGTCTTGAAGGTCTTGACTTGGAACTCGGTGAGAGCGGGCTTCCTTCCATAGCGAGTTTACATGGGAAGAATGTCCTGTTGTGTTCTCCATGTGGTTATGTGGGCCCACGAGGGCTTCGACATTTTTGCCCAATCTCTACAGCAGATGAACGATTTTGAGCAGTGATACTTTAAAGACTTTGTTGGTAGACTCCACTTGACCATTTGCTTGTGGATGGTAAGGAAGTGAATCTTCTGCTGTGATTTTGTATTCTTCCTTGACTTCTCCACCGAGTTGGATGTAGTTGGCTTCCTTGATACGTGTTCTCTTGGAACATCAAAGCGAGTAAAAATATCCTCATAAAAATGAACAAGCGAATTTTCGATTAGCAGAGATACTAATGCTTTGGCTTCTACCCATTTAGTAACATAAATACGGTACAAACCAATATATACTTCTTTTGCTTAGATGGTTGGATTATTGGTCCAGTGAAATCTAAAGCCCATTTTTCAAAGGGTTCGATGAGTACTGTGTTTGCAATGGCATTTCATTAGAAAGGGTAGGTTCCTACTCTTTGGCGGTATCCACACCTTTGACATATTGTTTTGCATCTTTGAAGAGAAGCCAATAATATCCTAAGAGAATTTTATAGGGTACCGTCATTTTTATACTGTGAAAGTGTGCGTCGCATAGTTCATCATGACATGCCTTAAGAATATCGGGCATTTCATCTTCCTTGACACATCTTAAGTCACAAGATTTGGCCTTGTTTTAAACAATTCGTTAGAAATCCATGAATATTTTTGAACTCTCACGAATAATTTTTAATTTTCATGGAAATAAATGTGCGAGCGATTTCACGTAACCAAATAATTGGCAATATCGCATGCCAAGGGTCTTAATAATTCTGTAGAGCAAGTATTCATCGGAAACTTATCCTCTACGGGAGAATCTTCTTTGGTATTTTGAATCCCTGAACAAGAAATCGATTGTATTTTGTTTCTGATCTTATCCAACACGATAATATTGAATTCTTGCAAAGTAAGAGCCATCTTGTCACTCTGCCATTAGTAATAGGTTTGTTCATCGTATCTAATTGTAAAATGGTCGGTATGAATAAAAAGTTTCATAGCCTATTATATAATGTCTAAACTTATTGATTGTGAACAACGGCTAAAAACTCTTTTCGGTCACGGTATAGTTTAACTACTAGCAGGAGTCAGAATTTTCTTTGGTATAATAAATAGCATGAGAACTACGTCTTTTTTGACCCAACGCTCCCAGGCACATGTACGGAAGCATCCATAGAAATATGGAAAGGAAGTTTTATTGGTCCTCTCGAATAGGTGCTTCAAATATTCTTCATTTCAAAGTTTAATTTGATTGACAATCATAATCCCATTTAAATTCACGATCTTTTGTAAGCAATTTGAAAAGTGGAGATGCTATTTTAGTGAAGTTTCTATAAATCTTCTATAGTAACTAGTAAATCCTAGAAAACTTCTAACATCTCTTGAACAATTTGGAATAGGTAACTTAGATATGACTTCAACTTTTGATCTATCAACCTTAATCCCATCTCCTAAATATGATGTCCTAAAATAATACACTTCGATAAACATCATAAAAGCATTTTTCTTCTGGCTTAATTAAAGGTTTGTTCTTTCGTCTTATAAGGACTTTTTAAAATTTTCTAATGCCTCTTCAAATGAATTACCATAAGCGCAAAATCATCCATATAAACCTCTACCCCAATCATGGATTAGATCGAGAAAAAATTCCTAGTCTTGTCTTTGGAATGTTGAGGTGCATTACATAACCAAAGGAAGCACTCGATGAGCAAAGTTCCCCCATGGACAATCTAAATGTAGGTCTTATCTTGATATTGGACAAATTCGTTCTGTAATCACTGAAACTATCATAAAAACAGAAATTCTTTTTTTCTTCATCTTGTCTAATACTGATCGATAAAGAGCAAGAGAAGTGATCCTTCAAAGTTGCTTTGTTCAATTCCTTGTGATACGATGCATACTCTCCATTTGCCATTCTTTTTAGGTCTTGTAACCAAAGGTAAACCCATCGGCTACGGAAATTGGATAAATAGGTTTACATTCAGGTAGTTTTGGAGCTCTTCTTTCACTATCTCCCTAAGATTTGGATTCCATCTTTCTTTGAGAGTTTATTCTGATTGGTCTCTGTTTTCCTCAATATAGATGTGATGGATGCAAGTCTTAGGATCAATACCTTTCATATCAATATGCTCCCTTTAAAATGCGGTAGAATGTTTGCAAGATTTTGAATTAGTTCTTCTTGTTGTGAGTTTTCCAAATGTTTGTTGATATTCAATGTTTTTCACCAGAAAAATTTCAATAGTAGAGACTACCAAACTCTTCCATAGGTAAAGAGACATTTGTCTTGATGATAAATATTCTATGTCGAGATTCCAATTGAAATTGTGTTGGGGTCATATTACGAGAATGTCTCAAAATTTTCTAATGTGTTCGAAATTTGACTATCCTCACGGTTTCGAGAAATGGTAAAGACAAGTTGTATAGTGTCCTCATCATCAACCCATTCTGGTGTCTCCCTATACCTTGTTGATTGATTTTATTTTGGAGGATACAAATTAGATTTCTTTGTCGAATTGCCATTAGAAATGTGTATCCCCCGGATCTACAACTAATGAAAGCATCGATTTGACGGGCTGGCCAAGGTCTTCCTAAGATAAGTGGGTGCCCTCCTGTATTACTCTTGAGAGTCAAAATCATAAAATCTCTTTGAATGTTCAAGAATCTAAGAAGTTTGAAATATGTTCTAATACACCATACGGTTTTGATAATTGATCGATCTATGGAGATTTAGAGTAAGTAGGTGTAAAATGAAGGTTAGGAAGTTTTAATTTGTTCCTATGATACTGTCTTTACTCATAATGTTGATAGCATCCCCTAGAGTCGATCGATGTGTTTGATTTCTATCCCATATATGTGTCTTGACAATTGGACTTCTGGATCTACATACTTGCATGGTAATTTTTCCCATCATGATATTTGTGATTTTTTCCTCGGGGTGGATTCTTCTTGTGTCTTTTAGTTCCTTCTAGTCTTTTGAAACTCAACTCCTTTATTGTTTTTGCTAGAATAGGAATCTCTCGAATGGCTTGTAGCGAGGAATCTTGATACAAACATTCTTCAATTCATCTAGAAAATCATAGTTAGGCAACAAAGATTTGTTTTTCACCCCCACTTGTCCAATTTGTGGTCTTTCAGGAAAAGGAGGTGTAGATGAAGATGGAGGTTGCTCAACTATAGGAGTTGTGGGTGTAACTTTTCTTTTTCTTTTTGAATGTTTGAATTTTGAAGAGATCTTCCTCGAACCACCTCATTGACTTTAGAAGTCCTCCTCGAGGAGGTATCTTGCTCTTGAATATAGAAGGTTTTCTAAACTCTACGAGATACGAGTTGTACATCATTAGAGAGGAACAATCATATAAGTAGGAAATTGTTGTCCTTCTACCATGTAAGTATTACGAGATTTTATTGTTAGGATTTGGCAATGGGCAGGTTGGAAGTTGATTTGTATTTTGTTGGTATGGGAACATGAGTTGAGGATTTGAGTTTTGAGCGAGGTTGTTGTTGTGGAAATAGCATTGAAAGTTGTGGATTTGAGTTTGGAGATGTGGAGCTTGTTGATTTTGAAAAGATAGAGGATATGATAAAATTGAGCAAATCTCCCATAAGGTTTGCATCCCTTGTACCTACATGGCTGACCTGGATTTGATGTTGGACAGTATGCTAAGGATTTCTAATTTGGTGGGTTTTGAGAATTCATGGGACCATTAAACCCATGAGTTTGTGTCCTGCCTGGATCTGCAACAAGCAGGAGAGAGTCCTCTTTGGTGATTTGAGTTCTTATGAAAAAGCAGCTTTGAGTTCAGAAAATTGAGGACAATCCTGTGTCTCATATTCTCTGTGTCATTAACACATGTTCCCACTTTGCATCAAGATACGTTCCACTAAAACATGTTTTCTTCCTTACATTTTGAGACAAAGAGCTGGCTCAGTATGTTTCTTTTTTCTTCTTTGCTTTGGCTGGTTTCTAGGTGTCCTGGATGAAAAGCTACTAAGGCTCCCCTAAGATGTCAGTTCTGAATTCATCAAGCATGTCCTTCAGTCTTGCTCTCTTCTGATCCAGTTGCTGATTGTACAGCCCCTAATAAGAAGGATCCCTAGGCCCTTTTCTGTTTTAGATTTTTTCCTCTTGAGAGATGGACACATGGTTCTATTATGTCGCGAAGTGGAAGTTGAGAAATGTCTCATTTCCCCATCATATTTAAAATATCTATCCATTCATCTCTAATGGCTTTTAATATGAGGAGCTGAGGTTCATCATCTAAGTTGCTCATCTTTGCTCTTTTTAAGTTGTGTTGAAATCTTTCAAGTAAATCTTCCAAGTTTTCATCTTCTTTTTTGCATCATTTTGAATACCTCATGTATGATTGGTGGGCATACAATAGTCCAATGTCTATCCAAAAATATTTGTTTCATATCATTCCAGGTCCTAATAGATTGAGTGGCCCTATCCATGAACCATTTCAAAACAACTCCAACCAATGTTGAAGAAAACGGAAGTTTGAGGTTTGAGGTCTTCCATATAATCATAGGTTCGCTTTACGACTTCAAACTCAAACGGAAATGTTTCAAGATCACCTCACTTCACGCAATCCATAAAAGTTGGGGAATAGGATGGTGAGATATTTTTCATTGTTGTATGAGTTTCCTCATCAACTATAGAATCCAAACAAGTTGTCTCTTTCCCTATTTCTTCAATATTACCTTCACCATTGTTGTCTCCATTGTTTCCTCCTCCTCTACCTCTACCTCTACCTCCCACAATCCTACATCCTTGTTCCTCTTGTACATGATAGTTTCTTTAGAGTCCTTAAAGTCCTGCGGTTTCTTCTATCAAGGGAGGATGAGAGGGAGTCTCTTCCTTTTCTAAATATGATTTAGTAGGTGGTATAGGAGAATCCTCTAATTCGGTACGCTCCTTGAATTCCAAAAAATATTAAGGCTAGGGGTAGATGGTGGTGAATCTTGTACATGCCTTGAAGAAGATGGAGTTGTAAAAATCGAACTCTTGGCTTTTGGTATAAACCTTCCCCTAGAATCTTTTGCTCTATGCATGTCATTTTTTGTTATGTGAAAAAGAAAGAAAAAAAAGGAGACAAAATAAAACTTCATCATTTTCAATTGATTCAACAATTTAAAAAAAAAAATTGTTTTCATGAAAAACTTTGATTTCAATAAATTGTTTTGTTTAATGAGTATATATGTGTATTTTTAAATTTTTGAAAATATAACATACATAATTTAATAAAACAAATCAATTAAAAAAAAAAAAAAAAAAATTAAATTGTTTTGTTACTAAGATATATATATGTATATTTTTAAAATTTTTGAAAATATATATGTAATTTTAATAACAAAACATTTAAAAAAAAAAAATCAATAAATTGTTTTGTTTAGTAAATTACATATGTATATTTTTAATTTTTCAAAATTTGACATGTGTAATTTTATTAACAAAAAAAAAAAAACAAAACAAAACAAAACAATAACAAATCAATAAACAAAACCTGAAATGGCCATGGCATTTGAAAAAAAAAAATGAATTACTCTCAACGAGAAAATTCAACCATGGAATTGAATGCATAACTTGAATTTTGCTAATATTCAAACCTACTTGCTTGAAAGTCGAGAGCTGTGTAACAATCTCAAAGTGAACGGTCATATCAAGTTTTGTGTTTGAGGAGAGAACGTCTAAATTTAAGACCGGTTGAGGAGTACGCTATTTGAACGATGATTATCATTATTGATGAGTACGATGATGCTCGGAAGATTTGAAGAAATGATGGAAGCTTTGAATGGTCCGGATGGGTAAATATGATCAAGAAAATGTATTTGCGATGCTTGAAATTGTATTGTAGCTCGGAAAACATTAGATTTTTTGTTTACCACGATAGTGAAAATCACGTAGAGTTGAAAATGATGAAGGGGAGTTAGAGATGCTAGCTTGCCGGTGAATGTGAGATTAACCTTTAGAGCATCTTTTCGTCCATTCCGTAGATGAAAGGGGAATTATTATGCCTAGCGGTCCGAGGATGAAAACAATGATTCACACGACGCAATTTTGAACACGATGCGAGAAAAACGATTTTGCCGGAGCATCTCAAGAAAGCATGGCTGTCTTGTTGTGCTCATTTTCAAACACGTTTTACGATCGATTGAGGATGAATTTTGAAAATCCACGACATGGGTTTTGCCAACATGGTCGGTTAGATAACTCAAAAATCGTTTTACGAATTTCGCGGCGGTCTGAGAGAATTTCTCGGTTCTTTAAGCCCATTTTGCACTGCGCGTGAAGAAAAAACGGTTTGTTTGCACGATGGAGAGTTTGAATAGCCACTTTTCTTGATTTCACCCATAATTCGGTTCACAGTCTCCATGAGGAAAAATATAAGTTGAATACAAATTCTATCTAACCTTGAGCAACGTGGATTCAGGATGTTTATGATTAAGCAGGTGGCAGAATCATGTTCATTCCACTCATATCGCATTTGTTGGTTATGACGTTTGAAAAGTGCCATACTTGCATTGTTGTGGTGGTGCAATTGTGGGATGCTGCCTATAAGTCCATCAAAGACACCGGTGCGCTTGCGCATCCCCCCATCCTACTGTGCATTGAAGAATTCTTTGGCTTCTGCAACGGAATGCTTGTGAATCATGTGCATTGTTCTTTGGGATTTGATTATTTTGTGGGAAGTAATGGTGTTCACCTCAAGCTGATATTTAATCAATATGATAGTTTCCACAATTTATTTAACAAAAAAAAATTAAAAAAATTAAAATTTTTACATTTATAAAATATGTATGTATATTTTTAAAATTTTTTAAAATATATATATATATATATATATATATATATTTACAAATCATTTAAAAAAAAAAAAATTTACATTTCACTTTTTCAATTTTGTGATTTTAAAAAAAAAAAAAAATTGCATTTCTCTTTTTCAATTTTGTTTTGATTAAAAAAAAAAAATTATTTGCAGTTCTCTTTTTCAATTTTTGTTTGATTAATAAAAAAGAAAAAAAGAAAAAAAAGAGAAAGAAGAATAATAAATAAAATAAATAAATGATTATTTGCTCATTTTTAAGAAAGGTATTAATTAATTTTGAATTTGATGATGAAAGATGAATGGCTAACTTTTATTCAAGATTTTTAGCCTCACAAAGCAATCTTACATGCAAGCTAAAGTCTAATTCCGCGGTGACTATAAATTCTACGGCTAAAGTCCAATTCATGAAAGCTGACTATACGAATTAACGACTAAAGTCCAGGTCTGCGGTTGTTCTCCAATTAAACGATTGAAAAACCTCATTCTTCAAATCAACGTAACTTTCTCATACAAAATCAAAATTTGATGATTTAAGTATCGTTGGAAAGGTCTCAACAAGATCTACACAATGAGAAATCCATCATTAGAGTTTGAAATAGTAAATAATGGAAAATAAATTGCTGAAAAAGAAGCTACATTCAACTTGAGGCACTAATTCCAAAACGGTGATAAATTCTTTTGATTTTTCCTTTGAGAACTTGTTTCATTAGTACAAATTTTAGTTTGTGTGTAAATATCACTAACTAGAGATTGATCACCCTTTCTCCTTTGATAATCTTACATTCCATTACGGAGAAAGATTAGTTTTTTTTACGGTTCCGGAGGAAGGACGAATGACTACAAAGAGAATGGTGTCTCTGAAGACGATTTGTTCCTTAAGAGGATGATCGACAACAAAGAGGAAATATCTTGATGCAAGGTAAATCAAACACTTGAAAAACTTTGAGATCTGTGTCTCCATCATCCATACCTCATAATAAACCATTCACCTCATTTCACTTTATGTTTTCCATTTACATTCATCCTTTCCATTTCTTTTTGTCCATTCATAACCCGAAATAAAAGCAAGAAGCTCATTCATATGTGTGTCCCATTGCCATTTCTACTCCCCATTGCCATCTTCATTCATTTTCCATTTCTTATCATTTTCATTACGCAAATAAGCTGCTTCAATGCAAATTATTGAGTCTATAGTCCTTTGAGTCTAAGTTCTTTGTAAAAACACCTTGAGGCTTGCATGCCTAATGGCAAGTTCTCATCTTTGACGAACAATGGGAATACATTAATGTCTCTTGTTCGTCGGATCTTCTGAGTAAACTCGACATCAGCAAAATCATTCGTACCTAAGCAAGATGTGTTTGGGCATCTTTCAGCTCTCATTGTCATCGATAGTAGAGTTTTCGTGTTGACTAGTGGCATCCATTAATGGCTACTAAGTCAACAATTTCCTACTATGTTCGACATCGAACATCTTTTCACATAGTAGGAATTATGCCAATGAGTTTTAGACATGAAAACTATTATTTTCGTGACATTTTGGAGCAGCTCCGGCCAAGTTTTAGTAGAAGCGATAAAAGTCATCTTATCTCTTTATCACGACTCATCTTGTTCGACCACTTGAAGAAGAATATAGTCGAGAATTTTGCGACCACCACACATACACAACTCATCCACATTTAAGGTAAGTGAAGGTATGTTGTTTTCTAATTTTAGTCATGTAATTCATTAGAATACTAAAATTGTAACTTTGGAAAAATTATGCTCCCTTTTTTACATTGTCATATCTTTAGTTGGGGGAAGGACATCATTTCATATCCACATATACTTTTCTCCACACATTTCCATTTAATTTCCACCCTTCTTCAACCAACTATTGTTGCAACATGATCCAAAAGATTATATGCCTTGCAATTGATCAATTCATTGATGAAGTAATTGATTCTAAATGTTTTCATGAACTTTGATGCAATGAAAATAAAGCATTGTTGTACAGAACCAATGCTCAAAAAAAAAAAAAAAAAAAATTAGTTTGTCACACAAGAACCAACCATTACAAAAAAAAAAAAAAATGTTGCCAAACAAATGTGTTATACTTTGCCAAAAAAAGAAAAATATCAAGAAGCAAAGTTTGGAAGGAATCTATATCGGGTCAAAACTCATAAAAGATCGACTCATGGACAAATGAATCATTGCAATAGTTGCATGAGGACATGCACAACAACTTCGATTGTAGAGGTATGTTGAGTCTCAAAAGTGTTTTCTATATTCATACATATTTTCATTATGTCACTTTAGCTCTTATTTCATAGCCACATTTGACCTAAACCCTACATCGAGGTAACCATTTTCATAAATATATGGGTTAGGATCCTTGTTTTCCAAAGTTATTTATTTTATGTATTTTAAGTGAATTTATGATTAGAAACTAGAAAATTAACATAGTTTCATATATCTATACATGTGTTATGAGTTTTGTGACATGTGTAGGTCAAAAGGAGACTTCTAGAAGACCCTTATGTGGCACTCTAAGGCCAAATTCGAATTTGGTTGGAGAAGATTATGGGATCAAGAGGATATGTGTCTCACTTCCTTGTTGTATTGAAACTCTAAGAGGATATGTGTCTCATCTCTTAGTTGTGTTGAAAGTCTAGAAAGACATGTGTCTTATCATTTCCTATTTTGATTGTAACTCTAGAGATGGAGGGAGAGATTCATGGACTCCCATTAATGAGATGACTCCTCATATTTTATATAAATAGGAGAAGCTTTCTCCTATCATAGGTAATGAGAAAGTAATGAAAAAGTAGTAGAGAAGTCTTTTGTAACAAAGTTCAAGATGGAATGGGATGTAAATTTGTGAGTTCCTTTTAATAGAGAAATTCAGTGCTTTGATGTTGTTTTGATTACAAATTCAATGAGCTAAGAACTACACCAAATTGGTAGCAGAGGGCCCCTGCTATCCAAGGAGGCTTCTACATGTTTTCTAGATAAGTTGCTTTCAATTTTGTTTTGTCATATTTCCTTACTTAGATTGCTTTCTGAAATCATAGCTTTTAGCATAATTTTTCATGGCTGCCCGGGCATTTGCATTTCTTTTGACTAATGACATGGAATCAATATTGTTCTGCTGCTAATTTATTTTTCTTAGTTTTTTGTTTAATTCCAGTACTGTTTTTTTTATTTCAGTCTTGCACATTTGTTTCAGTAGTAAGATTTAGATATATTAAATTGCTCATGTCATTTTCAGTTACCTCCGAAAGCCACAGCTGGACTGATGGTGAGGGATTGAAGTATGAGTGTGTAGTTTGATATTAGTTTACTTTTTGCAAGTTAGATATATTAAATTGCTCATGTCATTTTCAGTTACCTCCGAAAGCCACAGCTGGACTGATGGTGAGGGATTGAAGTATGAATGTGTAGTTTGATATTAGTTTACTTTCTGCAAGATTAGATATATTAAATTGCTCATGTCATTTTCAGTTACCTCCGAAAGCCACAGCTGGACTGATGGTGAGGGATTGAAGTATGAATGTGTAGTTTGATATTAGTTTACTTTCTGCAAGTTAGATATATTAAATTGCTCATGTCATTTTCAGTTACCTCCGAAAGCCACAGATGGACTGATGGTGAGGGATTGAAGTATGAGTGTGTAGTTTGATATTAGTTTCTTTTTCTGCAAATTAGATATCAGATTGCTCAAGTTGTTTATGGTTACCTCCGAAAGCCATAGCTGGACTAATGGTGAGGGATCATGATATAAGTTGATGTAATTTTATTTAGATTTACTTTGTTGCAATTCTTGGATTTCTTTAAGCATAGTTTCTTTTGTGTTTAGACAGCAACAAGGATGATTTGGTTTTCATGCTCAATAGTTCACTGTTTGATTTATTAGGCTAGCAACACATTTTCATTTCCTTTCAAGTTTTGTCATTGTATGTTTCAAATTCCTTTTGAAGTTTGAAGTTTGGTAAATCATTATAAAGGACATCATTGCCTTGAATATTCATAACCATACTTGTCTTTTATAATTTCCATCTCACATTAGGAAACCAACCAAGATCAATAAAAATCCAAAAACGACAAAAAGTAAGAGATAGGTTATCTTGCACATATAGTGCGCCACACTTCGTCAGCTTACGAATCCCTGGTTGATAATTTATGTTAGCAATTTAAGACACACTAAATTGACCAAACAGGTTAGACGAGGTTATGTTAGAATTTATTTTTGCATTTATTAATTTAGGAAATTTGTGCCTTGGGCCTTGCATGATCTCATAGGACAAAATGACATTTATGTCTAGTTAATGACTTCTAAAACCCTAGCTAGGGTTTTGATCCTCCTTTGCAAGTTAAATACTGCATGGAGGCTTCATTATTTTCGTTGGTTGATTGTTGAGATAAACTTCATAGACTTTGAGTTGTAAGGAGTTTTTGGCTTTGGAGCATTGTGAAGGTTTTGGACTAAATATCAATGAGACAAGCACATTTGCAGAATTCATGAACATGGTTAATGGTGATGTTTTTCTGATTTTACACTTGTCTTCTTATGTTTCCATATTGTGCATCTTTCTCTTGCAATAGAATAGAAAATTTAGCTTAAGATATGTTGTTAGAAGCACCTTAAGTCTGTCTGCTTCTATTGCTCTAATGTTTTCCTCTGCTAGGTCAGATTAGAGAATTCTTAATTGCTCTCTAGTTCCACTCAGCTTGTTTGTCTTAAAAATGATTTAATGGAGCCAATTCCAAAGAAGTTTATGGTTAGCCTTGTCCTTTGGTATAACTTAAAACATTGTTTTTGAGGTCTTTTCTTTGAAGTATTGCTAATTAGGTTTGGCTAAGGAGGTTTATGGTTTGCCATGTCTTTTAGTCCATCTTAAATAGTTGCTTTGAAGGTCTTTCATAGTTTGATTAAGGATGCTAGGAGTTCCCTACTCTTTAATCATTACTATATGTTATCTTGAATGTTTTCTTTGCCTTGAGGTGAAATCACTAGAGAATTTACAAGTTCCTTGCTCTCTAGGGTTTGCTGGATTGTTGTCTTAGGGTTTACTTGGTGAAATTTGATCAAAGAAGTTTATGGTATGCTCTGTCTTTGGTTATTTCTTTATGCATAGTGATCTTAAAGGCCCTTCTTGTTAAAGTATTTGTTAAAGGATTCTTAATTGCCCTTTAAACCTACTACGTTCACAATTTAATGTTCATTTCACTCACATAAGCTACTTAGATCCATTTGGCTTTGTTAACTTGTCCTTTGAAACATCCTTGACCTATTGTTGTACTTTTCAAGACCTTTTGCAGACTCCATAGCCCAATGGTTTGAACCTCTCTCACTCTATCTGTTCTTCTTGACAACCTACCCAACCAAACAAAACAAAACAAACAAACCCTATCCTTGTAATCAGCCTAAAATCAAAACCCTAAAATCAATCAAGTTTACATCTTTTATACAAATATGAGAGCCCTCTCTGAGTCCAGGAAAGCTAGGTCCTAGGACTCCAAAGTTGGTTTGATGTTACCTTGTTCAGATTTGGTCTTGCCAATATAACAAATTATAGGGACCTAACAATTTCTGTTGTAACTCATTCGATGTAGTTGTGCAAAAACTGAACTCTCTAGCTACAAGCTGTGGCTCTAAGCGGTATAGGTTGTGGCTTAGGCTCACTTTTGGATCTCTAAATTAGGCTTGACAAATATTCAAACCTATATCAATCCATCAATTCCATCAATTCCCCCCTCGTCAAATACAAGGTGAGAAGATGAAGTACTCTTCACTACAAGATTGGTCAATACTCTCGAAAATATCCACTGGTACAACCTATAAATATTCTTTTCTATTTTAAACCAATCCCAAGAATACATCCATCCAAAATTTGGCTACTCTTTTGTCATATTCTTCTTTCTGAAACATATGTTTGAATGGTAATTGCGCTTACCACAATGCTCACATGGGTGAAGATCAAAACACTGATCTTTCACATGTCCAACTTTGTCACAATGTTGGCATCGATCAATTTGTTCTGAAACAACACCATCCATAAATCCAACACTACGAAATTGTATAGGTTTAGAAAAATTAAGCACCTACGAAAACATATTTATCTTATCCAACACTAGTTCTATTTTTGCAATGTTTAATTTATTCCCAAGGTCGTATAACGGTTTACATCAAGACTTTTATATGCATCCAATTTTTTTCCGAAATGGATACATTGCTCATAAAACTACTATACAGTATCATCTTGCTGTGCTTGATACTCAATTTGGAGAAATCAAGCGTTGCCAATGCATCATATAAACATATTGTTTGGTCAATTTAGTGTGTTCTAAATTGCTACATTAATTTATCAATCCAGGATTCGTAAGCTGATGAAGTGTGGCGCACTATATGTGCAAGATAACCTATTTCTTACCTTTTTGTCGTTTTTGGTTTTCTAATGTGAGATGGAAATTCTAAAATAAAAACAAGTATGGTTATGATTGTTCAAGGCAATGATATCCTTTATAATGATTTACCAACTTGAAACTTTAAAAGGAATTTGAAACATACAATGACAAAACTTGAAAGGAAATGAAAATGTGCTGCTAACCTAGTAAATCAAAACAGTGAACTATTGAGCATGAAAACCAAACTATCCTTGCTGCTTTCTAAACACAAAAGAAACTATGCTTAAAGAAATCCAAGAATTGCAACAAAGTAAATCTAAATCAAATTACATCAACTTATATTCTGATCCCTCACCATTAGTCCAACTATGGCTTTCGGAGGTAACCATAAACAACTTGAGCAATCTGATATCTAATTTGCAGAAAAAAGAAACTAATATCAAACTACACACTCATACTTCAATCCCTCACCATTAGTCCAGCTATGGTTTTTGGAGGTAACTGAAAATGACATGAGCAATTTAATATATCTAACTTGCAGAAAGTAAACTAATATCAAACTACACACTCATACTTCAATCCCTCACCATCAGTCCAGCTGTGGCTTTCGGAGGTAACTGAAAATGACATGAGCAATTTAATATGTCTAACTTGCAGAAAGTAAACTAATATCAAACTACACACTCATACTTCAATCCCTCACCATTAGTCCAGCTATGGTTTTCGGAGGTAACTGAAAATGACATGAGCAATTTAATATATCTAAATCTAACTACTGAAGCAAATGTGCAAGAATGAAATAAACAAAGCAGTACTGGAATTAAACAAAAACTAAGAAAAATAAATTAGCAGCAGAACAATATTGATTCCATGTCATTATTCAAAAGATATGCAAATGCCCGGGCTGCCTATTTGTAATCTGAAACAAGAACACTGATCAGTTAACAATAACATAAAACATGAAAGATTATGGACAGAAGTAAAATGTAAAGCATGAAAGATTATAAACAGAGATGAAGCATAAATACCATGAAAGATGCAATGTATAAACACGTGAATGACTTATGGTACAATGAAATTAAAGAAATAAAACAAGAAACTATACAGTAATGCACAAAACCTCAGCGTGTGCAGGGGCCCTCTGCACCAGCCTCGGGCAACAGCCTTCAAATACGAATTACGCTTGGAAATAGAGTCTTCTTATATATTAAAATGCAGTCATAACAGAGAAATGATATTACAGCACAGTGGCAACGCAATTACATTACAGAGCTATATGGAGGCTAACTATTATGCGTATGGAAACGCGTTATTTATAACAAAGGTGATATAACTAATTCCCTAAAGTTTGTGCTGATAGAGACACGTGAACCATCACGTCCAGAGATCCAGCATCATGGTCGCGGTGAGGAGTAAATCTATGAAGAGTGGATGTTGGATTCGGCTTATGGAGCCGTGTACAGGTGTTGATGTGTCTCCCGTAAATTAGAAACGGTCATACAAATCTCCACGTGATGAGAAACAGAGTCCTGTCACCGTGGGACTCTACGGTTGACTTCCACTTGGCCACCTTTGACCGCAGCCTCCTTAGGTGAATTTTCCCGAGCCAATAGGACACGATCCATGCCCACATCATTTCTGACTTGCCCATGTGGCTCGAATTTCCTGAAGACACTTGTAACATAGACTTTCACAAAATGGCTGCGGAAAGTTGCAGCAGCTGCGTAAAGTGGCAAGATTCCGCAGCTAAATGAGCAAAATCTAAATCAAACAGCAGACACAAAACATAGTTAAAAACCATTTTAGATGCTCTTTTACAATTGATATGCAATGATATTGACAACTTAGAAGGTTCAGGTGAATGAAAAAGGTCTAGAAAGGTGTATGGAAAAGATGCAGATTTGAGACTCAACACA
>CM076578.1:1318269554-1318534813 GCA_034641835.2 Pinus albicaulis | reverse complement strand
TCTAAAGGGCATAGAATAATATCGCTTGTGGAATCCCAAGGGTAACAATCTCATTATTCAAGCCTTTACAGATGCAGATTGGGCAACAAGCATTGATGATCGTAAGAGTACTAGTGGAGCAGCATTCTATCTAGGTGGTTGTCTTGTATCATGGTTGAGCAAAAAGCAAACCTCAATCTCGTTATCTACAGTGGAAGCAGAATACATTGCAGCAGCATCATGTTGTACTCAAGTCCTTTGGATGAAACAAACTTTGCAAGATCTTCAAGTACAATTCAGTGAGCCTATTCCCATATTTTGTGACAACACTAGTGCCATCATCATCTCCAAGAATCCTGTCATGCATTCAAAAACAAAACACATTCCAATCAAATATCATTTTGTTAGAGAACAAGTTGCTGAAAAGAATATCAAGCTTCAGTATGTTTGTACGAAAGAACAAATTGCTGATATCTTCACTAAACCTTTACCTCATGAAGCATTTGACTATCTTCATCAAAAGCTTGGGATTCTCCCAAGTTCTGATTAGATTTTATTTTTTCAAGAATATAAAGCAAGAGTGGAAGTGTGTACAAGTTTGCAAGATGATTGTGTGTCAACGGGAGTGGAAGTGTGTAAAGGTCCGCAGGATGGTTGTGTTTCAGGGGGAGTTACCCTTTGCAATTGATGTCAAAGGGGGGAGAGAATATTGTAGGAAGAGGTGTCATGATCGCAGGGGGAGTACTCATGTTGCCATCAATGCCAAAGGGGGAGATTGTTGATCAACAGTTGTCATTGATGTCAACCCAAGCAGCACCAGGGGCTAACCCAATATTGAATGGGAAGTTTGACCTATCAATTTAATATATTATGGATCAATAATGCTTTTTATGGTTTCTACTTGTCGAGATGTTTCCGTTGATATATGGCACGCGATTCAATTCTTCACGGTTTGAGAGATATTCATGTTTGAAGTGTGTACCCCAGTTAGTGGGCTAAAACCCCATTAGGTTGGGGCATGGGTCATTGAAAAGTCATAATTAATATTTTCTAAGCTCCTAAAATCCCTCCCACGTTCACTTTTTGAAGCCCCTCTCAACTTAAGAATTCATATATATTGTGATCTTCATTTCCTCCTTAGGCAAGGGATTCGGCCATCTGAAATAGGTCATCGTGGAATTTTCACTCTAAATTTTTTTCTACGAAGGCTCAAAAGCTGAAATATTTATGAGGAGAAGCTGAAATCTTGAGGAAGCTGCAGTAAAAATTTTAGATCAAGTTGCGCAATATTTTGGAGATATGATCTGTGGAAGTAAGGGTTTTTGCAAGCTCCTGAAATTCATCTCAAAGAAGTGACCTTGGTAAATTCGTCATAACTCTATCTCTGGGTATCGGATTGGAATTCCATAAAAATTGATGGATAGTGCATAGTCTGTAATTTTCACTCTATCAATTTCAAAAGCAAATGAATAAACAGTGACACGTGGCACACCGTACAAGTGCACTCTGTGGAAACAGTCCATAATTAGGGCAGTGTGAGAAATTGGGTATAACTCTCTCTTGAAGAATCAAAATTGGGTCAGACCCATGGCATTGGAAAGAAGACTCAGAGGACTACTACAAGACTGATAATCAGATATTGAGGATCTGAAATGACAGAGATACACCAGATTCAATATCGAGCTCCTAGAAGGCAAGAAAAAGCTAGATCATGTGTTGTGAAGGATTGCAAAGGACTAGAATTTCTACGGCATAAAAGCAAAACAAGGTGCAACAGAGGGTAGCATGACAAGAGCAACAACCAAGGTGCATAACAGCAGCAATAAGTTCATCATATGAAGTCTTTAAGTGGGTAGCACTGCATACAATCTTTGTAAAGGTATCATTGTACTTAGTCATTGTAAATACATTATTGTACAAATTGTACTAGTGTCTATCTTCCAAGGGTTGAAGAGGCAGTGTTGGGAGGTCTAGGATCATCATTAGGTGGTTGTATCAAAGTTGGGGTTATGGTATAGTATATCTTCTTCTTCTACATCATTCTATATCATTGTAAAGTGGACTATTTTCCCTGGTACGGGAGTCCATTCTTCTTTTATTCTTCTATAGGGTGGTAGGGTGGTGCTAGGGTGAGTTGTAGCTCATTGGGTGTTGGGGCATCCGTTAAGTGACTACTGAAGAATCTCGGGCATTGGAGCATCCATCCAGTGGGAGCTGGAGAAAAATGCTTTTCTAGATTCTAGGAAGTTGGAGCTTTATTTTCAATTGGAGTTGAAAAGAATTATTAGAAAAGCATTAGGTGGTTTTCGTCCCGGAGTGGGTTTCCACCTTAAAAATTGTGTGCATTTGTGTTCCTCTTGTTCGTTGCTATCATTTTACAAACACTGATAATAATTGAAGATTAAATAATGATCTAATTAAAAGGAATATTGATTCAACCCCCCCCCCCCCCCCCCTCTCAGTATTTCCAACACGGTGTGCCTACATCTGGTGTCCTTGATCTTCATTTTTGGTTTTGGTAATTTATTGATGAAATAAGATAAAAAAATAACATAAGAATGATAATTGTAACTCAAATAAATCACAAGTAATTATCAACAAAGAGAAAATATTTCTTCCTTTCCGATTTTCCAACACTCTTTGCACCATATGCATGATATAGTGATATTTTAGCTCAATGTGTTTGGACCTGTCATGGAACACGATATTTTTAACAAGTAAAATCCCACTCTTATTATCACTGTAAATTAATATAGTATCAAATAATTCCTCAAATAATTTTCCAAAGAGATTCCTTACCCATACTACCTCACATCTATCCATGCTAGTAGTAATGTATTCTACTTCAGTCGTGCTAAGGGAAACACACCTTTTTTTTTTTCTCACCAAGATATCATGGAAGATCCTAAGTTGAAGCAATGCCTCGATGTGATTTTTCTATCAGTATAATTACTATCCCAATCAACATCAGAGCATCCATGTAGCCTTACATCTTCGAAAGTATATCTCAATCTAAGATTGATGGTCCCATGAAAGTACCTCAACACATGATTTTCAACAACCCAATGTGCATGAGAAAACTTAATCATGTATTGACTGCAAAACATATATCTGGTCTATTTTTCATTGAGAACATCAGTGCCCCAATCAGTTGATTGTACTTAGAAGGATTATCCAAATTAGGTCCTGCATATTTACCATGAAGCTTCTTGAAATTCATTTCCATTGGAGTATTCATGGACTTACACTTAGTCATGAAAAACCTTTCTAGTAGTTTTCCGACATATTTTCCTTGAGAAAGGAAAATATCATTAGATTTTTCCCATACCTCTAGGCCCAGAAATTAGTGCATCAAACGAAGATCTTTAATTTCAAATTCATAAGCTAACTACCTCTTACACTAGAGAATAAGAGGTTCACTATCGGTCAAAAATAAATCATAAACATACAATACCAAAATCAAAGGCATATCTTGGAATATCTTAAAGTAAATATTTGGACCTATATTGATTATGATAAAACCAAACTTCATCAAGAAGATATCTATACAAGAATACCAAGTTCTTGTATCTTGATTAAAACTATAGAGGCTTTTATTCAACTTGCACACATTCGTTTTTGGATCATGTGCTTCAAAGCCTTGTGGTTGCTCCACAGATACTTCATCTTTAAGGAATCCATGCAAAAAATAAATCTTGACATACATTTGGTG
The DNA here is from genome assembly GCA_034641835.2 of Pinus albicaulis. Taxonomy (NCBI): domain Eukaryota; kingdom Viridiplantae; phylum Streptophyta; class Pinopsida; order Pinales; family Pinaceae; genus Pinus; species Pinus albicaulis. Next base: position 1,318,531,122 of record CM076578.1, on the reverse strand, counting down.
AAGATAAGATCTTCAATATATGCTGAGCTTTACAACATATCAAATGGTGGTGTAATGGCAACAAGTAAAAATTTCATCATAGTTTATTCCTTTCCAAGATAAACCCCAGCCACAAATCGAACTTTATATTTTTCAATACATCGCCATCAACACCATGTTTACTCTTATACAACCAGGAGTAATATACACATATTTACTTTGGGATCTTGGAAATACTTCCAATACATCATTATGAATGATGGATTCATATTCTTCAACTATTCCATTTTTCTCATACTTGTGCCTTTAAAACTTCTTCAAAAGTGCAAGTTTCAACTTGAATAATGCTGGTCATGGCTACAACATATCATTGGAATTGACAAGGTTTATTTTTCTAAAATTTCCTCTCGGGGGAATCATGTTTGTCAAAATATTAAAGAGTGTCACGAAGCCATAAAGGTCCTCCTTTTAGAAGGAGATCACATGGAGTAGGGACCCAAAGGATCCATGGGATCCTGCTTTCACTGTGGAAGATTGTTTCAACTTTAGGTATTCTTTGGGAGCTAAACACATCATCTTGATCGTCAACATTAGCAAGAGGAAGAGGAGTGTCTATTTTTTCCTAAGAGTCTAAATCTACATCAAATTTTACATTCCCACAAATTCTATATATTTTCATCTCTGTGGTATTTATATTATGTAATATTTAGAATTCTCACAAGAACTGGAACAAACAAACTTTTCTTGCTCCTAGAAGGTCTCATGTTCTTTCTTGGGACATGGAAGATATAGGACAACCAAATGTCCTCGTGTTCAGATTCAAAGCTTTTCGTCAAATAAGACTTCTTTAGAGTCTTGTTGTTTAGGGCACGAAGAGAAGATATATTTTGGCTATAGAAAACGGTGTTCTAGCTTATACCTTAGAAATCTCAGTAATTTATGACTATGAAACATAGTTTGATTGCTTCCATAAGAGTTCTATACTTCGCCAACCACAATTAATTTTTTGGGTTATATGGTGTACAATGGTTCCTTTTATGGTTCTAACTTATTTTCAGAACTCAATGAAATAATTGGAAGAACTTCTCCATTGTTTATCAAGATTTTAATCTATTTTTTACTTATTTTTTCTACTAGATATTTATAAGATTTGAAATATGCTAAAAGATTGGATCACGTATTTTTCGTAAAATAAATCCATGTTTTGAGTAGAAAAAAGATCCACTTTGCCATAATCCAGCAGGCACCATCAAGATAGTTATTGAACTGTCCATAGCCTAGAATGTACAAGATGCAATACCTTACTACTGCCATGGTTGAAGGAATGCATTCCTTCACTCAGTTTCTCATTGTGCAACCTTAAAATGTCATCAATATCGATTACTTGCATTCAGAACCATATTTCTCACATGAGGTAATGCTTTGTAGTGCAAGTGAGAAACCTTCAAAGGCTAAGGTTCACGATGACTAGATGTCATGGATTAGTGGCATGAATATGTCCTCCAACACCTCTATAGACTTTGCATATAGATCCTAGAGTGAGAGCAGGACTCATGTTGGATCTTGATGGCTAAGTTTACAAATTTACCATTTAGAAATCAACTTTCATTCCTTTATCTTCTAAATATGATATGACATGTTATCTTTCTAAACTGTGTATATATAAAATGTCTTGAAGAGTAAAAAGTTGACTTTGATCCGTATGAAAGAACAGAATTCAGATTCTCATGGGAAATGTAGAGCTATCCTCCAAGAATGATATTAAAATATGTTTCCTCTCAACCAAATTAGGAGTAATTCTTTATAACCGGTAAAGTGGCTTGAATCACCAATACCACCAACCAACCATTTACAATAATTTATAGGAGATGAACTATAAGGATGAAAACAAGAAAGTATTATGACTGAGTCCCATGCCTACATTATTATCACACCCTTGGTTCCTTGAGCAATGATAGCTTCCTATGTATAAGAATGAGTTTATCTTTATCTTTTCTCCTGTGGACTCCACTTTGTTGGAACAATATGCAGTTAGATTTTGATGCTCTTTTTGTTTTTTGTATACAGTCACAAGAATTATGATGATTCTTATACATTTGTGGTCATTATACTTTTATTAAGTCTCTAGTCCATTGAGAGGAGATGTTGTATGCTGGTTTCTCAAATAGTGAACTCATGTTATACCTTTCTTCTTTCCTTTACAACAATGACACTAGGTTCTCTCATTCTGGGAATTCTCCCCCGGAAATAATTACTTTTCTGAACACACTTTCCCAAAATCTCATCAAATGTGGTAAATCCTATAATTGTTGCTTCGATGGCATTAATAAAAGTTCCCTAAGAAGAAGGAAGACTCCAAGCATAATCAACACCAGCTTCTTTGTTAAGAACAACTGGCTGGGTGTGCTGATATCTAATCTTTTGATTTTTGATATCCCCGTGAAGTATGTTTGAATGTATCTCTCCCTTCCGTTAATTTTAATATCCTTGAGCCGATTCTTTCAAGGAAAGAATTTGACCACTCTGATACCTTCTAATAGATTTGTCATACATTTATTTATATATTTATTCAAGTTGGAAACAAAAGTGATGAGGTGGTCTTCAAGAGGAGTCAATGATAACATTTTTAGCCTTGTTTCCGTTTTCTTGAATCTTGATCGATAGTAGCATTGGAGTTTTCAACCGGTTCTACTATCTTCTCCCTCAATATACTCATGAACATCATGTTCATCAAGAGTTATATCCAACTGGCTTCCAAAGGAAGAAGTTTCAAGCATCAACCAACATATCTTCATTCTTAAAGTAAGATAGAAGAAATCTTAACTGCTTCAAAATTTTAGGGGTAGCAAATAGAGAGGGCTATGAAGAGATATATTTACATACAATGGACTACAAAAGAGGACAACACTTGAGGTCATAAAGAAATGAGCTGCAAGTAGAGTGAACAATGTAAGGTGGAAATGAGCCGTAATTGGAGTGTGACAACAAGTATGAGTTGTAAATGAGGACAACAAACTAGGAAATGAGTTGGTAAAATGAAGTGGCAAAAAATCAAGAACAAATTGAGTTTTAAATGGACTGGAAAACACTTGATATATTAGCAAAATAGGCTACGTAGATAAGGAACAATAAGATATTTTAAAGTAGAAAATAGGTTGAGCAAGATTAGTTTTCTTGAGTTTGTCTTCACCGTGAGCTCTAATACCATGTTAAAAATCATATGTTTTTATTGCTATTTCAATCACTTTCAGGATCCAGACACTCTTATGATAAGATATAAGTTAAGAATTGTAGATAAAACATCAACCATATATAAACCATATCTATAATAGAAGACAACCGAGAACTCAATGAGACACAAATAATTTAGGTCAACAACAAGGGAAAAGCCATAAGGGGAAGAGATTTTACAATGTTAAGTAAAGATATTTTGATTCAGTAAAATTAATAATAGTTTTTGGACTCCTGTGTATCGACAACCCATGATATTCTTCTAAAGTAACCTATTTAAAGGCACAAAAATATTGCATTGGCAAAGAGATGTAAATTTTAGATTACCTTTTTACTAATAATTATATGTATCTTTAAAACATATAAATATAAAATTTTAAAATTTTAAAAAATTAATTTATAATTAAATAATTTATTTTTAATATATAAATATTAAACGAGCGTAGATCCATCTTAACTCTTGATCTATCAAGCGTCTAGAAAGATCAAATATCTTGCGGTGTAAACTTTCTTAAACAAGTTTTGCACTCAAAAAAAAGATTTACATTGTTGAATTGATCCTAAAAAGTGCTTTATAGATCCAAATTTAACACTTCCGGGTTTAATTTTTAGCAAAAATAAAATGTAAATGAATAACAATTAAAAAAGAAAATATATAATAATATTTATAATAATAATTTAAAATATTATAAAACAAAATAAAAATGTATTTATATTATATTTTCATTTGTATATAAAAATTTCAAATATATATATTGAAATATCTCTTCATTAAAAGATTGATTTAAAAGTAAATACATAAATGACATAATTTAAAATAAAATTTATATTGAATCTTTTTAGAGTAATTCAAATGAAATATAATATAGAAGTGTAAGTTTATTAAAATGGACTTTTTATTCACATCTAATGAATTGAGTGGATGATTAAGATAAAATACATTTACATATGATAGAGTTTATTTAAAATTTTAGGATTTTCTAAATAGAATGAACAATTATTATGGAAATCCTTCAAAATATATATTTATTTAATTAAAAAATTAAAATTAATAACTATATATATATATATAATTAATTATATAAATAATACACACCATAGATTACCATATTCAAATATGAATGTAATACTCCTAGTGTAAAAAGTAAAATATTTAATTCTATTTATTGGTGTGACTTAGCATGAAAATTATTGTGAAAAACACTAGGTGAAAGTTTCTACCACGATAGTTAGAGAAATTACACCCAGCCCTAAAGATAAATCATCTCAAATTGGGAACATAGGCCAAGAGGGTAGAGAAACCCCTGGGGAAACTAAGAAGGAGATGGAAAGAGACTAAACCCTCTCGGTAGGATGCCGTAGAGGGAGGCACATAATCGCCAAGACAAAGTTCTTGAGATGGTTGGCCAGTGAACTCTATCTCAAGCCTAAGTTCTTAGGCTAAATGCCCTAAAATCAGTCAAGTCAGACTTGTCTTGGGTGAACCTATGAAGGTTCTTGATTCAAAAACTATTCCTGGAAGTGGAAACTAGCATTGGGGGGAGAACTCAGAGGTACCATTCTTTGTTATGGTTGGAAGAGTGTTATTTTCCTTGGGATTTTCCCCTGCTTCAAAAATAAATAAATTTCGTTGTGTGATTCTATTTCCCTTCAAACTATTATTTTTTATAAGAGAATGTTAGATATGTTTTTTATGTTCTAAGAAATTATTTAATTTGTTACTTAAATGAGATTGATTATAATCTAAGAAATTGATATGTACATATTACTAAAATAGACAAACTTCATAGTGAACACAATATTTTAAAATACTTTTATGGAGTCAGGAGTAAAATGAAATATCCTTACATTATTTACAAATAATAATTTAATCCTTGTAGGTATATTGTAATGTAGTGTTCTCTACATGGGACAAAGCAATATTTGTGTAAATAACCTAAACAAAAAGGCTCAATGTTCACCTTAAAAAACCATTAGAGATCTCATTTGTACAAAGGACAAGTGTACCTGGGTATTGCATATAAATGACCATGAGACTAGACATGCAAGCATGAAGGGGACCGATTCATACATGAGCAATATTTTTGCAGAAAGAATGTAGCCCCTAGTAACATATGCTCAAAGAAAAAGTTACATTGGGTGCATGTGACTAATTCCGGAAAATCCAGAGATCAACTCAAGGACTCCATCGTCACCCAAACTAGAAGGGCCTAACCCAAAGGGTGTTTGTGACATTTCTTTTCCCTACACCTCCCCGATTGACGAGGTACTTAAACAAGAACCAGAGCAATGATATCCTCGCCATGGTTTTTAAAATCCAGGAAGTTCAACCCGAAGGGATATACCCATCGACCAAACCAGGCAAGGCCCAACCCCCAAGGGCATTGAGAGATTTGACTGTGGACCTCTCGATAGGTGAGGTACTTAGCAACAAGAACTCAAACAACCGAGTTATCCCTGGGGGTGTGTGTATATAGATATATGTAAGGTATGGCAAACTATCTCTAAGAATATTTATTAAAAACCTAGAAGGTTATTATGCCTATAGCAACGAGAGAATCAGTCATAGTCAAATCTTGAAAAAAATTTCAGAAGGGGGCTTTATGACTTTCCACCATATTCCAAGAAAGCTCACTAAAGGTAATAAAAATAAACAAACTCCTACCTGGTGAATGGAGTCCGTATAGTGTCAGTCTCCACTCCCCGGTAAAAACAAATTAGCACTACACAAGGTCAAATTATAAACATAACGTTATATTTAATCTACCAATTGAAGGAAACACATAGTTGGAAATCTGTACCCAGTATCTTCAGAATTAAATAGCTAAAAATCGTAAAACCTAAGAAGTGTTTAAATCATGTACAAGGACTAACTTGTAACATCAAAAATAATACCATCTAGGAGAAAATAAATATATCAAGAACTCATCAGAACGCCAACAATAAGATCACGATGGAGAAGAGAGTATTGTTGGTATAAGAATTAGATCTTTGTAGTTGCAGAATGTATTCACAAGAGCTTGGGAAAGAAAATGAGAGTTTGGAGAGTTGAGGGAGGGGTGGTTACTCCCATCACCGACACTCCCAAATCCTGTATCCATTCATCAAATGCTAAACAATATCGGCGTAGATCCACCACAATATTAATTTCAACATTAATGTTTTCAACGTTGGTTAAAAATTCCATAAGCCATGACTTAGAATCATCAAATGCAAACCAATTTAACTATAGAGGGTTCCAAGCATCTGTAGATTAGTGGCCATATCAAGACCCCAACTAGGAATAGTAATGCATTCAGAATATTCACTATAGACTAGAACAATGAATTGTTAGGCCAAGGAATACCATGTTGGATGGGGTCCCCAGGGTCAATTTTGGTTACAATTTTGGGTAAATGGTTGAAACACATTGCACACAATAAAGTGTTTAAAGGGTCAGTAATCCCTTAATGATTGTAATGGGTGAAAAGGGAAACTATGAGTCTCAAACCATGGTTTGAGACCATGGTATGTGCGTTGAGTCATATAAATATGTAAGAGTTGGGAGACATTTAAGGATATCATATCATATGTTTTTTTTCTTCCAAGATGAAGGTTTTGATCTAAGCATGTGATTGGTCCTGCAGAAAGGCTCTCAGCTATGTGCATGGAGACTCAGTCCCTAGAGCATGTACAAGGACCCTTCTCGCTGTGTGTTGTGTGGAAAGGAATGTACAAAATTGAAGATCTATTAACAAAGAATAGGATTCTAGAACTCGTCTATTTTTACGTGTATATTTAAGTATGAATATGTTAGTTTAATTATCTCTGTTGAATGTTGCAAGTTATAGATATGTTTTTATTCCCTTCAAGCACTGCACATTTTTTCCGAGTTAAGTATATGTTAAAGATCTTTGTATTCGCACAAGGTTTAACTTGTGTTAAATATTTTGCTTAAGACCTATTTATGTGAATATGCAAGTGTTATTTCAGCTTTGGATAAGCTATATCTGATCGAAGATTTGTTTTACACATATTTTTAAAGAAGTTAATGGTTTTATCCGTAAATCGCATCTCGCTTCTATGGAGTCTCGCACATGATGATAAGAATTATATCTCATAATTAGGGTTAAACCACATCATACATTCCCTCGTGGTAGCAACGTGTTCCAAAACCTCCCCATACTACTTTGGGTGAGACTTCTTTACCGCAAAAAGCAACATCAATACCGAAATGGATAGTAGTTGGAGGGTTTTGATGGTCATGGCAGTAACACTCCTCGAACTCCGGGTCAAGACCTCTCAATATATTTATGGCTGAAACTTTTGTGTCGTATTCGAAGCCAAAAGGAGGATTTTTGGAAAGGTCTTCTAGAGGTAGTTTTTTCACACTCATTAAAAATTGTGATAAAATATTATTTTATGTAAAAGGGTACTTTGTGAAACCACATTGAGTGAATGTCCCGAAGAGGCCCATCTCGCTCCACACACATAGGTACCGGTAGTTCTACCCACAATGGGAAATTATAAGATTAGACGAAGAATAAAGAGGATTGTCTACAACCCCCTCAAAGGTAAAACCGACATCGACGAGGAGTATGAAACAAGTAGCTCGTGAATCCGCACACTTAGAAGAAGAGAAACTTGATCATAGTTCAGATCCCATCCACTCCTTCTTCCAGACACCCCACACTAACAATTCATGCACTCCTACGTCCACCTCCACCACAAGAAATCATATCTGCCCATGTCTTGCAAAATTTAGTGTTGGAAATGAAGATGTTCACCACCAAGCCTGTTTGCATGTTGTGTGGATAGTGCATGAGATCAATAATGATAATGTTAAGAAAGTGCAGTTTGCTACTACATTTCAAGAACATGCATTAGATTAGACATGAGGTATGTAGAAACAAACCCTAATTCAATAATTGATGAGCTTAGAGTTGCATTAAATGAGCGCTCTCAAAAAGCTAAAATCTCATATGCTCAACTATGGATCAATTAAAGAAGATTCACCAAGAAGTGAATTAATTTAGTGATGCGTATCAATGGTTGAAGCCCACCATTTGTGCATGCCAGGGATTTACTATTGATGACATGTAGTACAAATAATGATCCAAAATTGCTTCGCATCTACGCCAATCCTTAAACGAAGACTGTGACATGACCAAGCCGAGATGTTGGCAATATGATGTAATGTGTTGTCCTTGATGGCAACCTACTTGATGAAGTTTTTTCCTTGATGGAAACCTACTACGAGTTGCCTATGATAAGCAACCTATGTGTTAAAGATGTAAGAATGATTTATCTGCTGCATTAGTTTAGATGTGACAGAGAAAAGAATTCCCGCAAGTGCTGAAATGATAATATAATATGTCACAATGTATACGCCACTTTGTGAAGGCAACCCATGTATGGATGCAATGTATATGCTTACTTTGTGGAAGGCAACTCGCGTATACATTCGTAATAGTATATATGTGCCATGAAGAGAAGTTGCATACACATCTTTAAACAAAATGCTCCAAGTCGCGTATGCCTGTGCTCTGTAAATTATAATACCAAGAGGCATTACTTCATGGCATCAACCCACAATATTGAGTGTAAGTTGCATTGTCTATTTGATTTCGTCTAAGAATACCATCGGAAGTTGTGTGGCTGTCGGCTCATGCATTGGTAAAAGCTAAATCTATATAAGGAGAAGAAGATCATAGTGCAAGGTGTGTATTTGTAAGGGTTGTTAATGAACAATGAAGGAATATCTACATGGATGAACTCGTTTTTAATTAATAGATATGAATCTATGATGCACCCATGGATATAATGATGGTTTAAGATCTCTCAGATCAAGATGATGAATCTCTAGTATGATCTACCAAAGAAATGATGAAGAACTAGCGCAAGTCCGTCAAGAAAAATGAAGAAATATGGGTAAGTTTTTATAGATTCAGTTTGTTCGCAAAATTTACTTTAAACATCTATTTGCTGTTGAAGTTGGTCTCATTAAAAGCACGTATATACATGATTTCGCTTAATGAAAAGCGTGTATGTGGAAGTTAGGGTTTTCTAAAGATTATTAAAGATGCGCTTACTAGGATCGTCATTCATTCTGTCAATGAAGTCTTCTTGGTGTTTGAAGTTGTTTTGAATATCGAAAGATGTTGCTAAGTTAATTCATGTAGTGTGTCTGACCAATGATTGAGAAAACATGATTAAGGTTGAATGATCGTTTCAGCGGGGTCCAGACCGTCGAGAAAAATATCTAACCGAAAGCCTCGTATATGAATACAGAGTCCATCACATTCTTAAAGAATAGCATACACAATTATATGTTATTGTATAAATAAAAGCGCGTATACACACATCTTTAACAAAGCGAAGTAGCATATTCTCCAGTGTTAGAAAACAAAGATGCATTGAGGTATACGCAGAACAGGTGGCAGAAAGCTGAGTGTACTGTTTTAAATGAATAAAAATAGTGTATGCTATTTGAACTAATGACTGCTCAGTGGTTGGTTTAGTTCTGCTATCTATTTCTGGAAGTCTGGCTATTGGTTCGGTTATGTTTTTTAATCGTCAATTCCTCGGGCTATCACGGGGCAAAGTTTATGATTGTTGATAAATGGTCGTAAGGATGTTGTTTGACCCAAAAGAGGAAATTGACAGAACATGGTCTCACAGTGTTTCGAGGGTTTAAGTCAAAGAGTGGAAGCAGAAACTTCCGTCGTAGAAGCCAGTGTTATGTTCGTGGTGTAAGTTTTCCGTGAGGTCAAATGAGAAGAAATAAGCAGCCCTTCCAGTAGTGTTTGGTAAATGAGTGAAGGTTTCAAACATGTGCAGAAGCATATGTGCACTATATGAGTCTCAGATTTTCATATAATGTTGTAAACATTTTTCTTTTTATAAATAAATATTGAAGAAAAATATCTAATAACAACGGTTGTTTTCTCCCCGAATTGGGTTTCCACCCAAATCCCCGGTGTTCATGTGTGTTGCTTTGTGTGTGATGATTTATTATGCTCTTACTGTTGCCATCGCTTACTAAACATCTCGATGCAGGAATGATGCAATCGATTTCAGGTAAATAATTATATGAATAATAAGATCTCTAGTAATATGCAAGTTTGGCTGGATATCCACCAAAAGGCGTTTAAAGGTTCATTAAATTCACGCACAAATTTAAAGGAAAAAGCAAAAGTTTTGAGTGATTAAACATCGATTCACCCTCCCCTCCTCGCATTTTTCCAATCTATTGCCTCTGTGCACGCCTCCGAAGAAGCTTAGCCACTAGAAGGAAGATTCTGGGCCCAAGATGAGAGAAATTCATGGGATGTATTCTTTCGTGCCTCCACTTTCAACTTAAAACAATTTAATCTTTCCGGAAAACATGGACAACATCCTATCTTTAGTCTCTTGGAGCGTATGTATGGGCTATTGTCAAGGGAGGTTATCAATATCCAGCCTCGCTCCAACCGATGCAATGGCAAGAAAGAACTATGAAACAAATGCAAAGGCGGTCAATACACTATTGGGAGTCTAACGGAACTCGAATTTGTCACAGCACATGTGCAATGGACACCAAAGGAAATATGGGACAAAATAATTCTAAGCTATGAAGGTGATACAAAGGTAAAAAGTAAATTCAAAACTCTTAGAATTTAATATGAAAATCTAAGGATGCATAATGAGGAGAGCATTGCCATTTCTTTTTTATGTCGGAGATATTGTAAATCGTATGAGAAATTTGGGTGAAACCATAACTACACTACTTCGTTGAAAAATTTTTTAAGATATCTAACTTCAAAATTTGAGTCAAAGTGTCTTATCAAGTTATAGTAAGTAGGATATTCAAAGTCTTATTTATTGTTCAACTTCATGACATTCTAAATCGTATGAAGCAAGAGTGAAAGAGGATCATTCGAAGTCACATAGTCGGCTCTTAGAGCTTCTACAAAAAGGAAAAGGAAGGCACAAGAAACATAAGGATCAGAAAGCAAGTTTCGTAAGAAGATGAGGTAAACTTTGTGTTGTCTAACTTGGCACCGGGAAGGTTCGCAGGTAAGCTTCCTTGAAATGTTTTGCTTTCAGTAAAAGAGTTGGTCATTATGCCGCGTGTCCTCATAAAGAAACACATGAAAAAGGAAAAGGAAGTAGCAAGAAGAAACAAGAATCACTTAGCACTAGAAAAAGAGATACTCATGAAGATAGTGATGGGTTATCGTACAATGAGGAAGAATTCGATCAAGATCTTAGAATTTCTACAGTATTTGAAAAAGAGTCTAGAGAAGAAAATGACACTTTTATGGATGCTCTAGAAGACAATGCATTTTCTAAGAAACCAATCAAATCTTCAAAATATGCTTCAAAGAAAAAAATATCCATAGAAACTCTAAAAAATCAGTCAAGAAAAGGAGAAACACAATGAGAAATTAGAATGGAAATAGTAAGTCTAAGTAAAGAAATGAGAAGGTAAAGACTTTGAATCTAGATTTTCCAAATAGATCCTAAATCTATATGAAAAATTATCAAGGCACATCATTCTCCCCGTTATAAAGATGTCTTGATATGTTGTGAGAATCTTCTCATTCTTTAGCACCAAACTATCTAAAAGCAACATACCAACACAAGATTCTACCTACCAAAGAAGGAAATAAAGAACTATACAGTAAAGCATGACTACCTCAATACAAAAATACCAATGAATACCTTTCTTAAATACCAACCAATGTGCAAACAGCAACAGAAGTTGTTCCATGATAACATAAATTTTTTCTTCAAGGACAATGCTTCTCATGTCATAATTTTGGTCATAAAGATATTCAATATGTTGCATACAAAACCATCATGACTAGAAAAGAAAGAAAATAATTGACATCGTAATAAAGAAGAATACATATAAAACTTTCTCCTTTAAAAACGAAATTGAATATGCTTATTGCAATAACTTTGGTCATGAAGAATCAATGCAGAAAACTTCAGCCAAAAGAGCATATACCTTCAACTTCCAAAGTATGGAGAAAGAAGGAATTATGCTGAGAAATGTGGGTATAGATTTATTTGTAGAAGGAGAAGAAAATCATTGTTACATTGATAGTGATGCTCAAAAAACATGAGACAGACAAAAAAATAAACTTGTTACATAAAATGCTCTAGAAAGAGAAAAAGAATGTCATTTTTAAAAAGATACTCTCATTGGGCTATTAAGGGAAAAGGTTTAGTTTAGTAGCAGGAAAGCTAACAATGTTATGTATGTGGATGGATTAAAGCATAACTCATGTAAGTCAAATGTGTGATCAAGGAACTAAGTTGTCTTTAGCTCAAAAGAATGTGTGGTACGTGATCTTGACACAGAAAACAATCAAAACAATAACACCAAGAAATTTGTATGTATTGAAAAGTCAGAAAGAACAATGCTACTTGGGTAAATATTCATAAAATTGGTTGGGTAAGGTATATAGCCATAGCTGAGCTTCAAATCAATAAATCTAGTAGACTCAAGCCGTTCGTGATCTTCTCCCAAATATTAGTTCGCCTGAGAGTACCATATAAAATTCTCATTAATTCGTAAGAAAAATCAGAGAGTGTAATTTAATGCCAAAGAAGGATCACACAAGCCTCTTGGAACTCATTCATATTGATATGCGGACCTATGAGAAAAAGGTCACCTGGGTGAGAACACACTATATTATGTTTCTTTACGATTTTCAGAATGTGTCAAGGTTTGGGCTAAAACACAAAGATGAAGCATTCGAAAAAATTCTGGGATCTTCAAAGAACACCGGGTATGAAATGAATTAGATATAAAAATTAAGTCTTAGATCTGATCAAGGAGGTGAATATATATTAGATGAATTCTTTGATTTTTTGTGAACAACATGGCATAAAAAGGGCTTTTTGTAGTCATACCCCACAACAAAATGCATGAAAGGAAGAATGAATAGAACAATAACATATGGCTTGGGGCTATGCTTCGATGATTCAAGAACACTCCGACACATTTTGGGGAGAAGCACAGACACACATAAATATTCTTAAAGCACATGTTCGTGTAAACAAAGAATAAAACCCACAAGGACTGCATGGTAATCTTCCCAATCGTAAAGCATTTTAAAGTTTTTGAAGAGAATGTTTTATCAAGAAATAATTTTAAAGGAAAAACTTGGCAAGTTTGAACCTAGAGCAAGATGAAGGAATATTTCTGCTACTTTTCTAGAAGTAAAGCACATAAATGCCACAAGAAAAGACTTCAAGATTGTTAATGACATTGACATTGTAATTGATGAATCTCTCCTCAGCCTAAAAGGAAATACAAACAACAAAATGAAGAAGATGATAATGTATATCTTCCTCCATCTAATAGAGATAATATAGAAGGTGAACCCAATGAAGCAACATAAGAAGATCTATCCGAAAAGGCTCCATCCGTGCATGTTCAAAAGAATCATCCGTAATCCCAAATTTTTTGGAGAAAAGGGATCAGTGTCCAAACAAGAAGAACTTTGTGGTAATTACCACACATCTAGCATTTTTATCCACGTTCACGTAAACCACAGAATGTCAATCAAGATAACAAAGATGAATGTTGGATTCAAGCCACAGAATGAAGAACTTCAATAAATTGAAAAGAATCATACTTGGGAATCAGTTCCAAGACCCTCATGATGAAAACACATTAGAACAAATGGATATTCAAGAACAAGTTAAATGAAAATGGAGATATTATTAGAAACAAGGCTAGACTTGTTTGTAAAGGGTATGCTCAACAAGAAGGTATAGACTGTGAAGAAACATTTTCTCCCGTAGCTAGACTTGGAAGCCATCAAAATGTTTCTGCTTTTCAAGCTTTCAAAATCAAAGTTTATCAAATGGATGTTAAATCTGCTTTCATCAGGTGATTCAGAAGAAGAAGTTTATAGAACAACTAGAAGGATTCAGTTTGAAAATGAAGAAAAACTGTTCAAAATTAAAAGGATTTATATGGTCTCAAATAAGCCCAAGGGCATGGTACTATGACAACATCTTCACCAACAAGGTTTTTCAAAGTGGATTGTCATAGCAACTTATACAATAAAACTAAAAAATGATAAAACTGGCCGATTACGGTTGTATAGTTGGATGACATCATTTTTCAAGTACTGAAGAGTCCATGAGTCGTAAATTTTCTCTCGATATGCAAGAATTTGAAATGTCTTTACTTGGGAACTAGCATCTTTTCTTGCTTACAAGCAACAAGCAACAAATGGCATATTATTATCACAAGCAAAATATCTTAAGCAAATTCGAAGAAGCATGGGATGAAGGATCAGAAAATCAGAGGCACACCACAATGCAATCGGGTGTAACCTCGTCATGATGATTCATCCACTATGAATCAACCGCACTACGTATCCATGTATCAAAGCCACTTTATCTCACTCCAGGGGACAAGCACTTACATTATGCATGCGCTGGGATGTTGACTATCTCCAAGCTAATCCAAAAGAGTCTCATCTTCAAAGTTGTAAAATAATATTCAAATATCTACAAGGAACTCAAGACTTGGACTACAGTATCCAAATACTGCTAATCACTCTCCTTCATGCCAATGTATACATTGGGCTGAAAATGTTGATGATCGTGAGAGTACCAGTGGTGGTGCATTCTTTGCGGCCCCGATTAGTATCTTGGTTCAGCAAGAAGCAAAGTTTCATTTACTTATCTGGCGTATAGCGAATATGGTCGCCGCATCAAGTTGCACACACAATCTCGATGATGCGTAATTTACAAGACATTCAAATCGAATGCTCACCTCCCATATCCAGCTATGTGATAATACATGTGCCATCACTATCTAAAAGAATCTTGTTATGAATTCCAAGACCAAGCACTCTCCTATCACATCACTTCTTATGAACAAGTGCTTGGAATGTGCAGATATTGGAGTATGTTCCCTCCAAAGAACAAGTGGTTAAGATATACTTACTAACCTCTTCCTGTGGAAGCATTCGAATATCTTCGTGTTAAAAAGTTGGGAGTTGTCTCCACTGTAGATCAGATTTTCTTAAATTCAAAGATTGAATGCTACGCCAATTTCATAAAGGATGCTTTTGCATATATATGTGAGTTTATATATATAAAAACGCATATGAGTTTTTGGCTGCACAATTTTTCTGGCCGTATTTCAAGGAACAATTGTAGGTGTTGTTGGGTATCTTTGGTGATGTTCTAGTTCTCACATTTTTGTTCATTCTCTAATATTTTTTTATTTTAGAAGATGCCTTGATAATTTGATGTTGAAAGTATTCAAAAATAAGCTAAGAGGGAGCACTTGTCTTACAGGGAACATGATGCATTGTGCCTGCATTCTAAGTAAGCTATATCAAAATCGATCTCTCATGGTTGAGATTCATTTGTCTTGTTTATAAAAAGTCATTTGATGAAAAGGTCATGTTGAGATCTATGATGTAAATTGTTATATTCAACCATGTAAGGACTTTGCTTCAAATTTGTAAACCCACTTGGTTGGGTATTTCAACCAAATATGTAATTCCACTTAGTTAAATTGTTTACGTGCTGCTATTTTTGGTGATAGGAATGGTCATACTAGGTTGGAGTTATGTGTTTTATGTAATTCATTGAAAACTATGTCTAAATATTCAACATGAACCTTGTAAAAGGTAAATTAAAGGCACTGTGACTATAAAGCTCATCTTTTCTGCTATGGAAGAGAAACCTTGTTTTGGTTTTTGATTCACCCTTTCCCTGATATCAGGCAAGAGTATCATGGTTTTACTAATGTATGATTAATGTATCTATCCCCATCGTGGTTTCCATCAAACCAGTGAGATTGTTGCGTCATGATGTACGTGTTATCCTTGATGGCAACTTCATTTAATGAAGTTTTCTCGATAAAACCTACTTGACAAGTTGCCTATGATAAGAAACCCATGTGGGCAACATAATAATGGATAAATTAGGATCGCCCGTATGTGATAGAGAAGAGAATTCCAAGAAAGTTCCGTAGAAATGATAAATATAATATGTTACAATGTATACGCTATTTTTGTGAAGGCAACCCGTACATGCAATTTATACAATACTTTATAGAAGGCAAACTCCGTGTATACATTCGTGTTAGCATATATGTAGTTTTGATGAAGAGAAGTCGCGTATACACTAGGAACGAATGCTCCAAGTCACGTATGCCTTTGCGTCTAAAAATTATGAACATCAAGGCATTGCCATGGTATTAGCCTCCACAGTATTGAGTGTTGCATCGTCTATTTGATTCCATTTTCTAAGAACACCATTGGAAGTTGTGTGGTTTGGCCTGTGGTATTGCAGGCTAAATCTATATAAGGATAAGAAGATCATAGTGCAAGGTATGTATTTGTAAGAGTTATGCAATGAACAAATTTCTTAAGGAATATCTGATGGATGAACTCTATTTTTAATGGATAGATCTAAATCTATGATGCACCCATGGAGGTAATGGTGGTTCAAGATCTCTAGATCCTAAGATGATGAATTCCTAGTGTGATCTACCAAAGAAACACCAAGAACTGCCAAGTGTGACCAAGAAAAATGGGAAGTAAAATTTGGTGTATTTTTATAGATCCGGGTTCTGTTTCGCAAAAATTTACGCTTGCGCATCTATATGCTAGCTGTCCCGCAGCGTGTATATACGCGGTTCGTCATGTGAAAAGCGCGTATGGCGTTTAGGTTTCGAATATTATCACAGATATTACTATTGTGATTCCTACTTTTGTCCGTTGTCCGTCAATGAAGTCTTCTTTAAGCTCCGGGCTGTTTTGAATACCGAGAGTGCTCAAGTTAATCATGGAACAACCCAATCAATGATTGAGAAAACATGATTAAGGTTGAATGAATGTCTAAAGGGTCCAGACCGCCGAGAAAATGTTCTGATCGAAAGCTCCCGCATCTAAATCTGGAGTCTCCATCCCATTCTCGAAGAATAGTAAGCATACTATAAGGCAAGGTATAAAGAAAAGTTGTGATACACAGTTTTAACAAAGTTACAGGCGTATTCCTTTCAAGGTTATGAAAACAAGATGCACCGAGGCATACGCGGTTGCAAGGAAAGCGGTATGTACGTGGCTTCAATGAAGAAAAGTAGCGTATGCTATTTGGAAATCAACGATCGTTCGTGGCTAGAGTTTGTATCCGTATATCTATTCGAAATCTAAAGTTATTTCTAAAGTTCAAGCGTGTTTTTCATCGTCTCTAATCAAGGGATTGGCCAAAGTTTATGATTGTTGATAAAGGGTCACGTTGATGTCGTTTGATCCGTATGAAAATTGATGAAACGTGGTCTGTAGTGGTCCGAGGGTTGAAGCCTTCCCGCATGGAAGTAGAAAATTCCCGCCGCAGAAGTCGGTGCTATGTTCGTGGGTTGGCTCCTTCCGGTGGAGTGGTCGAAACGAGAAGAAAGGGGGTTGGAGAGCCCTCTTCCGCAGCGGGGCCCGTAGGTAGTGAAGCCTACGACCGATATGAGCTCATGATCAAGACAATTTTGTAAACAATTTTCTTAATAATAAATATTGAAGACATAGATGATAGCAAGAATGGTTCTCTCCCCCGAATTTGGTTTCCACCTTTAAATCCGGGTGTTCATGTGTGTTGCTTATGTGTGATGATTTATTCCTTGCTCTTACTACACATTCTTACCGTTTAATAAACATTCGACAAGGAATGATGCATTGATCTAAGTAAAGAATTATATGAATAATAAATATCTCCGGTAATACACAAGTTTTCTTAAGGATATCCGTGTGTATAGTGCGATTTGGGTTCATTAAAGTCACGTATATGGAATTTAAAGGCGAAAAAGCAAGTTTTGAGTAAGTTTAAATACTCTAGGTCACCTCCCCTCTCGTATTTTTCCCATCGCAGGAGATCACCATAGTTAGAAGCCTCACCGTACTAACTACACAAGTTGAGGCTCAAGAACTAAAGCCGCTAGTCAGACACTTAGAGAGAGCACAAATTTTCAAAAAAGAGAAAGAAAGTAGAGATACAACGCAAGAGAAAGAAAAGTATAAAAATAGTGAGCATGGTGAATATGTTGTAAAGTTGAAGGGCATCACAAGGATCAATGTCTTTTATATAATAATTATCTAGTAGCCGGAGGACCCGAAGTCCGATTAAGATGTTATATTACTCTGTTGAATTTCCCACACTATGGTGCACGATTTGTCGAGTAGCCGGATTGCACACAACAAACTTCTACCTAGGATTGGTAAATAGGTTCTCAAGATCAAGCAACCTTACCCACATTTTGTTTACATGTGGGACACCACAAGAAGAAATGTCATAGATTTGATCTAATGATTGAGTGTGCTTCTTCTTATAGGATGTAGGAACAGGTTGAGGGCCGTGATTCACTTGTATATTTTTTTGGTTTGGTGGATTTCAAGGAAGAGGAAGAGGAAAAGAGGAGGAGGAGTTTATCGTGGAAGAGGCCACTTTATTTTATATAATTGTGGGGATGTCAGTCTAATAGCATGGGATCGCTCGAACCCAACACACTAACATTGGTGTATTATAGATAGTTTTATCACATAGTTGAATATTTATCTCGTGTTGTTTACAAAGATATAAGAAAAGAAACGTAGACACCTGCGTAACATTCAAATGATGAGAGTAGAAACACGTATTAGAAGAACTCCGGTATTGAAGGCTAGGAACAAAATCGGTGTAGCAATGGTAGAAAGATGTTTAAGGTAAGAGACCTTCTACCCATGCTTCGTCCGGTAAATCTCCTAAGAAACAAGAGGGGGTTAATCTTCACAAAGGGAGAAGGAAACCTTGTCAAATCAAAGAAGGACTTCTGTGGATCCTGCACACCAACTCTGTGTTGCCTACAAGGCTATGATATAAACCATCAAAGGGGCCGATCCTATTGAGATGAAACCATTTTTTAGGCATGTAAAATAAGATTTTGTGTAATAAGAAGGCATTTGAGAATATTCAAGCTTTGAGATTGATAAAGGCACCAAGAAAGAGCAACCCCAGATGGAGTAAAGGGTTTTCAATAAATTTAAAGGAACAAACAAAGAACCGAATGAGAGAGTGCTTAACTGCCGATAGGTGAGTTTGAAAATGGACTAGAAACATTTTGGATCTAGGCTCTAATGAAAATGTATCACTCGCTTAATTGGTAGAGAATGAGCAACTTTAAGCAGAATGTCCATCCAACTGCAATAATGGTAAATCAGCAAAAGATTATCCCAATGGTTAGACTCTAGGGTGGTAGTTGAAATTGACTGGAGTTAAGGACTGTGACTTTGGAAGTTATTCTGTTGTTGATGACAAATCCGTACCTTCATGCTATTGGGTTTGGATTGGGATCTGATATAGACTCTATTATCAACCTCAAGGCCAAAAGAATGGTATTTTAAACAATGGAATTAGAGAGTTTGGGTCCTTTGACCTTGCGATGAGAGAGATACACAAAAATGGTCTCATTAAAAGAGGATGTTGATCATATCTATAAGTTAATCGCATAGGACGAGTATTGGATAACCAAAAATAGATGGTAGGCTTAATTGGGGAGAGGGATAGTTCATGCCAATCAAACTCAAATGAGGAACGAGAGAAGAACCCTGAAGAATCGCTGTATGAAGTCTCGATAATCGTGCCGTAATCGTAGCAACCGCATCTTTACATTGTGATATCCTCTATGGCATACAATTCTACCAGGAGGTATGGTGAAGTGTAAAATCCTTTTTAGGATGAAATTGAAAAGGTTTTTCCAGAGGAACAACAAGCTCCATGTGCTTTGATCTAGTTCTCCACGTTGAACCTCAATCTATTGTGGGAGACACAAGCAAGGACACTTTTCCCGATTGGAAAGAATGTACCTACATGATGAGATTGCCATTCGCAACCCCAATACCGATTTTGGAAGGAACCTATAGGAAAAGAGGATTCAGACATCTATCTAGCTAGGTGGTCTGCAGTTTGGGAGAAGAGCCGAAGCTGAAATGGGTGCATAAATTCATTCATACTTATTTAGGGATAACGCGAAATGGTATCCAGAGATTGAGATGTGAGGGCATGATGAATGGGTTGTGAAAATGGAAATCTTCGTTTAACTTTCTGCTTTGAGTGAATTCCAAAGCATCATCACTACACACACACGATTCAAGATGCTATTTTCACATGCCAAAGAAATAAGAAGAATGAGTCACGCATGGGATGTGCAATAGCGTATATAGTTGAAATTCAAATGTGACGATTGAATATAAATGAAGAGGACCCAAGAAACATCAATATCCCTGATTCCAGGTCAACGCACAATCGCCGGGCTCGAGGTTGAATTTCAGATGTATCAGGACTTGTGAGGATTAGGTAAGTCAACATTGGAATAAACAACAACCTAAGCTTGCTAAAATAGGGGATTATTGAGATGAATTACATGGGCATAAGGTTGCAGCTGTTTACTAAATATCAAGACTTGTTTTCACAAATATTTTGAAGTTAAAAAAGATTTTAACTTTGATGTGCATGAAGATCACTCCGAAACCAGATGCTAAACCCGACAAGAAGCCATCTTTACAAAGTCGAATCCAAAGTGTATAATTAAAAGGGAAAGTGAGGAGCCTGAAATGGTTACAAGGATCATTGAACCAATGAAGAATAAGATTGGGTAAGCCCCATGGGTCCAAGAAAAGAATAAAGAACACACATTTCTATTAAATTTGAAGTATTTTTGCCGATCTAGAATTAGAACTTTAACTAGATTAAGTTTGTTCAAAAATGTGGAATTGAGTAAAAAATCACTTAGTTTACCACTTACGAGATATTCACCATTTTTTGGTGAAAAAAATTATCATAAACTATATAAAATAAATCTATATAAACTTACAAAAGAAAATATTTCACATCTTAAACTTGATTCATTACATTATCTCTTTTGGAGATTTTTTTTATGGTTTGTACTAAAATCTAAGTTTGTTAAGGTTATCTTAGTAGCAATAATGTTGTGTATGTTACTACTTACAACTTTATGAAAATAATATTGTATGTTACTATTATTAACTCCATTTAATTATAACTTGATATAGTAAATATCACAGAAAGTGTATAAGTTATTTACTATTACTAAGACAAGGTTGGCACAATTTAAAAGTCTATCACTCTTGCAACACTAGTAATATGGTTGAAGATGAAAAACCCCTAGGTCATCCAGTTTATACTCATTGATTTAAATTTCAAAATATTGCCACCACGAAACTTCTACCTTTTAACTAAAGAAATTATGTGATGATCTTGAAACACTTCTTTTAATGATTTTTGAGCATAACAATAAAATTCCTAAAGAATTTGAGCAATATCTTTATGATCATTATACCATATTTATTCAGGATGATAATCATCATTATCACCATCATAATTATATACATTTTTTTTAACTTTAATTACTTACAACATATCTATTTTTTTTCTTAATTATAGTCATATTATTTTTCTATTTAGAATTTTATAATTTTATTTTTACTTTTTAATTTAAAAGGGCACACAAATAACCAAACTATATTCCCTCATACTAGGTTGAAGAATGAGTTTGGCTCTACCTCAATTACTAATCATTTTAATTATCAAAATAAATCAAGTAATTAGAATAGTAACAAAAGTAATACAATTTGATTATTTTTATGGCATAAGAGGAAAGAGAGAAAAATTTAAATAAACTATTTATTATAACTTAGTTTTTATTCTTAGAGTGTTTAAGGATATTATTGAAAAGAATACATTACATTCATCTAAAACTTAGATTCCTTACATTATTTCTATTATCATGAATATTTATATTTATGTGTATTAAATTTGACTGTGAATAATAGATTTGTAAAAAAAGTTCTTACCTAGTATAAAGTTATTTAACAATATATTAATATTGTGTTTGTTAATATAATGAGATCATTTTAAATTGACACTAACTACTTTTTCCTAGTGTTGAGTACAAATTTATTATACTAGTACAATGTTGGCACCACTAAATCCTTATAAGATAGCTGAGTGTTATAAGTCTAGTTGTGTCGCTCAATGATCAAAATCATTTTTTATAAATTAGAGTGAAACAAAAAACAAAAAATTTGATTTATATCAATTATAATAAGGAATATTAAGGAAAAATCACTTCAAACATTATTACAAGTGTTCAAATTTTTTTCATTAAGTGTTTAAATGGTTTATATTAAATTATAATACTAATTAGCTATTCCAATATTTTTTTAATAGACCAAGTTTAGAAGATGTTTTTAAGTGCAATATTGAATTTGATTATGAATATTTGATATGGTGAGAAGTCATGTTGGTCAAACAAAGCTTTGAAAAATTAAATATTTTATGGAACTGTCATGTCATTTGTATCACCACATGATTACATTGAACATTTTAAATAATATAAAACTTCTCCAAAAATAATATGAAGAGAATATTTGATATACAACAAATATTGAAAAAGTGTGTCAAAATGTATATTAATAGATCCTTCAAAAAAAATTATCTTATTAATAATATAAACCTAATTCAGATATTCGCTCAATTAGGTCAAGGACAACTTCTACAACATATTTATTTATCTTCTGCCCTCTTGCAATGTTTTTCTTGGCATCCATGCCCACACTATGGTATTAATTGGTTAGGAGCCAAGTCTCCGTGTCATCGTGATTTGCATCTAAATATTTATCTAAAACTTTTCCAT
Organism: Pinus albicaulis; assembly: GCA_034641835.2. NCBI lineage: Eukaryota > Viridiplantae > Streptophyta > Pinopsida > Pinales > Pinaceae > Pinus > Pinus albicaulis. Next base: position 1,318,508,222 of record CM076578.1, on the reverse strand, counting down.
TGTACTTCCTAAAATAGGCTTCAATCAAACTTTTACATGAAGATTCTCACTTTCATTGTCCTGAAAGACATTTTAGGAAGGATTTTTTTCCATCCCAAATCATCTCTCATGCATCCTCATTTCCCGATCTAACTAGCAACATATTTCCTTTCTCAAAATCAATCATTGGATTGAATGTTGGCTTTGGCTTGTTTCATTTGGGTCCAAATATATGTGTGCTCTTTAAAAATGCCACATATTGAAACTTAGTATTCCAAATCTTATTGTTTACTGTGATATTGATGGGAAATTGAGCTTTTAAAGAACCTCATTGATCTCTTTTAGCAAATACCTGTGGTAAGTCAAGGAAGCAATCTGAAAGGAGCATATGTTCCATCTTCTTCAACTTGATGTTTATTTTGGTAAAAAAATATGAATTATCCATTACAATTTTGTGTGCAATATTTCTAGGACTACTCGGGTGTGTGCTTTGTGATTTCTTGTATGTGTTGGTGTTGCCATGAATAGATTTGATATGTTCATGTTGGAAATAATGCTAGTAGTTATAAAATGTCTTTGGAGGAATATTATGTATCTTATACCATGCTTTCTTACAAATAATATTCCCATTAAATCTCACGTCTTTTCACATTTCTAGCAATAGGTAGAGAAGTATGGCCATGGCTCCTTGACATGACTATGTTTGACATGAGTGAATTCAAGACAAATTCCCAATAATTACTTTTTATTTATTTGTCTCATACCCCTTCTAGCACCTGCAATGGCTCCTCTCCTATCCACATGTTGAAGATAATCTTTTCTACAAATATACATCTCATGTCAAAGTCGAATTTCTTCTTTCATCTATTTTTGTTTACATTTTGTAATTTTTGTTGTAGCCATAACTCGTTTAATCCTTTTATATGGCCTTTTTACATGCATATCAATTGAGTTTCTATATTTTTCATTACAAAGGACCCATCCCATTTGTTTAAGAGATTTGTGTCCCTCTATAACATCCCATATCACCATTTCGGGTGGCTCCTCGAACTTTTCCTTAATCCTTAATATCACACCTTTCATGGTCCACCAACTATTTATTATTAACGAACCAAAAAATTAATAGAATTATCCCTAATGGTTCATATTTCACAAATTTCCCATCTATCTTTCCAAAACACCAAATTCCATTTCCACCTAGTGTTTAACCCAACAATGTCATCCTCGCAGTACATTAACTAGCATTTTAAGAATGCACATGCTTTGTTCATGTATCTGAAGTGCAGAGAACTTAGGAGAAGTAAAGGTTGTGAATATAACCCTATCTTGGGGGAATATTTATAGTATGATCACACAATGAGGTTGCCAATATGATTCTAGCCAAATCTCATAAGATTTCAATGCACCCCATAGTGTATGCTCAAATCATGTTGGATGTAGAAGATAAACATCACGTTTTAACACCTTGATTTTAACCACTATGCGTCATTTCTACTACCTACAATTTATGTGCCCAAGCTCTATATCAATATGGTTCTCGCCCACCTTCTACCCATGTTGTAGAAGATCTACCTTGTCTCCAATAGTGTTTGCAGAAACATTTTCACCTATAAACAAATGTAAATAAGGTTGTGTACACTCAAAAAATGAGCATTATACTATCAATAGAGTTTTAACATGTGCTTCAATATTTTGATTTACCTATGTTGTGCCTTAACCATGATTCCCCATGGATGTATGTCCCCTTCTATCAACATCCTCAATCAAATGTGGTTGAGTGACATCAATTATCAAAATTGCAAAAGTATAACATGCATTACCACTTTCTCCAAAGATAACAAGTTCCAATATGGATTCGAACCTTCCTAGCTCAAATTCAATTGATCATTAATAAGGAGGTCAACAAATTCTCTTTTGCCAAAATTATATTTTCCATTCTAGCTGTACCACCAGAACAATACCAAATCAGAAATTAAAGTTAAAAGGTTGAACCATGTAAAATGCATTTTTATATTTTCGCAAAAACACACAACTATAAAAAAGTAATATAGATGCAATAATTTAAATAAAGTGGTAGTCATTGTTCCCCCACTCCCAGTGCCTACTACAAAAGTACTTACATGAAAATTATGTCAAAAATATAAGAAGACCATGCAATTAGAGATGTAGATAGTATCAAGAAGGACAAATATCAACTCATATCAAACCACCACAAGTTCCTAGAATAACTTCCAGAAATGACACTTGTAGTCTTAATGCATGTGTATGAATAATGATCATAAGAAATTTGTAGAAGTGAAGAACCAAAACTGGTCCATTGGAAAATCTAAGAAACTCCGAGATTGATGCTACACATAAGATGTCTAAAAGCCCCATGAAAAGGAGAATTATATGTTCACTTAGTGAGTGATGTTTGATGTACATGAATCTAACCCTATCTTGGGTAGCTATTTACATGATCATAGAGAGGCAGGTTGCAACTGACTGCCAAATCTCATAATATCTAACGTACCCTCTAGTGTATGCTCAAATCTTGTTGATGTGTAGAGTTAAGCATCATGTTTTAATACCTTCTCAATTTTAACTACTATGCATACTTTCTTTTTACTATATCTTTCCATACCGTATGTCCAAGCTCAGACACAGGAGCCCTCACCCACCTTCACTCCATGTTGTAGAAGATCTACCTTGTCTCCAATAGAAAAAGTAGAAGAAACATTTGCACCTATAACCGAATATAAATAAGGTTAGTATTTACTCAAAAAAAGGTATTATACTATCAATAATATTTGAACACATGCTTCAATATTTTAATTTACCTATGTTGTGCCTCAAATCCATTATATTCAATGGATGTATGTCCCCTTCATCAACATCCTCAATCAAATGTGGTTGAGTGACATCAATTATCAAAATTGCAACATAACATGCATTAACCATTTCTCTGCATAATAAGTTCCACTCAGATCTAACCCTTCCTAGCCCAACGACTCGATCGTTAATAAGGAGACTAAAAATAGTCCCCTTTTTCCAAAAATTATATTTTCCATTCTAGGCTGTACCCAAATTTAACAACAATTAAATCATACATTGTAATTAAAAAGGTTGAACCATGCAAAGTGTGATTTGATATTTTCGCCACAAAAACACACAACTTTCAAAAAATTAATATATATGCAATAATTTAAATAGTATGTATAGTCATATTTTGCGTAATGAAACATTGTTCCCCACCATCTAGTGCTGCAATCATCAAAAGCACTTTACATGCAAATTACAACAAACATATATGAAGACCATGCAATTAGAGATGTAGATAGTATCATAGAATGACAAATAATAATTATATAAAACCACAACACTTTCATTTAACTTCATAATGACACTTGTAGTCTTAATGCATGAGTATGAATAACACCTGGTAAGAAATTAGAGAAGTGCTGAAGAACCAAAAACATGGTCCATTTAAAAATCTAAGAAATTCTAAGGTTGATGCCACATAAGATGTCTAAAATCCCCATGAAAAGAGAAATTATATTTTCACTTAGTGAGGATGGTTGATGTTCAACATGATAATCAAAGTCAAACTGTAGGTTTTCCTCCAAATAAAATTTTTTTGAATGACAAATATCACCATCAAACCACCAAGTCGCTATTTAACTTCAAAGAATGATACTTGTAGTCTTAATGCATGTGTATGAATAATGATCATAATAAATTTGTAGAAGTTGAAGAAACGAAAACATGGTCCTGGGAAAATCTAATAAATTTCAAGATCGATGCCACACAAGTTGCATAAAAGCCCATGAAAAGGATAAATTGTATTTTCACATAGTGAGGATGTTTGATGTTTGAACTTGATAATCAAAAGTCAAATTGTTTTTCTTTAGTTCAAAAGAAAAGAAATTGCATTCTACAAATTCGGGCCCAATGCTAGCACTCCCTACCTATACACATCTAAGGACATACCATTTTCTAGATGGCATACAAAGGATGTTAAATTTAGGTCTCCTCAAAAGTCTAGATTTGAGTTTTTTCCACATTTTTATGTTGATGAGGAAGAGACTTATCTTATGCATCCAAACATTAGTGAAATTGTTTTTTTGGAAGTTCATAAATTATAAAATGAAATAGAGAGAAAAACAATACATACAAAAATTGTGCTTGTTACTTTAAAAGGACAGCATGTGCATTGAAGCAAAATATAGTATAATTTAACACATTTATTCATAAGATTCAAAATTATACACAAATATCACATTATTCTCCATGGATCAAATAATTATGATTGGACGGACAAACAAAGCAAGTGAAAGCTATACGATGTTATGTTTCCTTCCAACTCAGCACAAAATGTAGTGCCAACAAAAACACATATCTACATACCCTATTTGCACTATCATCGATTCCATACAAATGAATTTAAATTCAATAAAAGGGCTAGATCAAAATCTATAACTCTAACCACTGTGATTATTGAGACAATGTCACCCTGTGAGTATCTTTTTTATAAGTGTAATGGTCTCTAGAAGAAAAATAGGTAATCAGGTATTCTTCTTTGGCATAAATCACAGCATGCACTCAAGAACAAATATTACCTTGTTAATTAACTTTGTGAGGGTGAAATCTTGATAGTTTTCCTTTGGAACAATAACAAAGAAATCTAGTGCATTCTATAATTCCTTCTAACATAAATACATGCACATTACCAACTATAATGTTATATCATGAAAAACTAACAGATGCAAGATTTACTTCTATTACAAACACAAACACATTTTCAAAAATAACATTGCACGATGAAGAAATTTAACACATTATAACCTTCCTTCTAGCATAACAATGTATATATTTCTAATAACAAAAATTACATTACTAATGAAATATAATGTGTGCTAGATTTCCCTTCTATCACAAGTAGAAGACCATTTCAACAACAACAATACACCTCAAATGAAAGCTAACGATCAATATCATTACTTTACCACAAACATAAGCATACGTTGTAGAAGTAACGTTACACTACTAAATAATCTAGTACAAAACACAAGCACATTGCCGTAAACAACATTGCAGGTGGTGGAAGATATCTAACCTATGCTTGATTTACTTCTATCACATTGCCAACAATCATATTATCCAATGCGTGTTATATTTCATTCTAGCTACCAAATACAAGCACGCTTCAACAACAATATTGCGATTTAAAAACATCTATCAAATATGTTTAGATTTTAATCTAGTATAAACAAAAGCACAAAGTTTTAACACCAATATTGCACGTTAAACAAATTTATGCATGCTAGAATTCCTCCCACCATACACAAACCTATCAGTAACATCAATATTAGAAAAAGAAATCTATATCATGCTAGATTTTCTTTCTATCAAAACATAATAACATTTATAATCACAATATTGCAAGGTGGATTAGATCTAACATATTATTTGCAATTTCTATATCCTCAGTAAAAACATGTCACCAATAACAACATCGCAAGGTGAAATTTCCACCCATTACATGCTAGATTTCCTTCAAACACAAGCATAACAAGGTTGTAGGGTGTTTTAGGCCCTCCATCACCTCTAGTAGAGCAGGACTGAATGGCCGCAGAGATTATACTGTAAAATCACTTTGGGATTCTAGGATCCTGCCCTCCCTGAATCATAAGAGGGATCTCTCTTATAAGCAAACATTGATTTATCTTTTAAGGTTTTAAGCATGATATTAGGCTAGTTATTAAGAACAAGGGTTTTTTGTTTGTTTGGTTGGTTAGGTATGATCTATAATTGGATGGAATATCACAAAATGAAAGATTTCAAAGGTGAAGATGCAAGTATATTAAGGTGTTCATCATATAGGATTATTAGTGGTGGAAACAACTTTAAACCATCGGGCAATGGAGTCACAAAGGGTTTAATTGTACAACAATTTCAAGAGTGGTCCAAGGGGAAAACCCATATCAAAAGATCCTTTAGATTAAATGATGGATTGGAACATTAAAGTGTTGTGAAGGTGGAAAAAGCCAATAATTTCAACAAGGATTTATCAATCTTCCAAAACAAGAAAGTTTTTTAAGCAAATCGTTTAAAACCAACCAAAGACATACAACTATAAACTTCTTTGAATGGGCAAGATTTTAATAAAGACAATCTATCGACAAACAATCCAAAAGAATCCACAGAATATTCTACTTTCATGTATAGCTGAAAATGTATAAGAGAACAAAGTGTACTTTAAGATCATGGTGGGATACATTAAAATCAAAGCTCTGCCTAAAGACACCTAGAAACCTTCAAAACTACCTTTGGAGAAAGAACTAGAAGACAAGGCAACCAAACTTTTCTAGTTTAACTCTACTTACCATGCATTGAAGATATCATTCAAGAACTTCCTTTCAAGTTTTGCACATCAAGACATGGACTCATCCAACATTCCTTGACAATGCTTACACTTAACTTGAACAAGACATAAATACACAATTGGAGGAAAAATAGATAAAGCTTATTAGGAGAGTAGGGTACTAATAGTAAATCCTAGTCATATTTGTTATTTATCAAGTGTAAAAGTGAACAAAAATGGCATACATGGAAAGGAAAATATAACAAAATAAGAGTGTACTTCACCAATGATATAGACCAGGATCCCAAACCGTACCTTGTATATTGATTGTCAATCCAAATACATACTTCTGTCCACAATGTCTCATCACAACAACAACTTCTCTTCAGCTTAACTTCTTCAATAACTTAATAGAGCTTCAAAGTTTTAGGCTTAGTTTACATTCAACAATGATTCAATACAACAACTATTACATCAGAAATCCAACAACCAAACTTAACAAGTTCTCATCTTTTCATAAGTATTTATAGAAGAAATGAGTAGTGTACTAAGAAAACATTCTAGGTTGAATTAATACAGTTATCGCTGCCTCTCGCCTTTAAGAAACTCATTAGGAGAATATTTCTCTGATATTTCTCTGTTAATTGGTTTTCATTAAGTTTTTTTATTACTAGTATTTTGTCGACTGTAAAACTTTGCCAAAAATGGGCAATAACTCTAGCAAAGATTTCATCGACTTGGGAATAACTATGTCTTCTTTTGATTTCTTTGGCCGCAAGTGGCTCTTTGGTAGCCGAGGAGGGTCTAATTCACTTCGATGGGCAAGGAGGCCTTTCAAACTGATATATCCCTTTATTTTTTCCTAGTAACACCTTTAATCTCCTTTTTTATCGTGTATTTTTAGGCCTAACAGTTTTGATCTTCTTCTTCAGTTTTAATCCTTTTTAACATTGTTTTTAACACCGATTCTTCTATTAGCGATACACTTTGTTCATCTTGTTTACACAGTGGTAATATTCCATATTGGAGGGCTTCAAACCCCGGACAGTTATGCTCCATGTGACCTTAAACTTCTGGATTTCGAACCTTGTATATCTTGCTTGGTTTCCTTTGGGCTACAGAATCGTCATTCTCGTCAAAAATGTCACTATGACCGTAGTAAATAATGTGGCAACCACCATTAAACTCGAACACAACAAATTGATTAAAAACTTTACAAAATGGCTCCAATCCGTTTAAAGGTTTGACTGAGAGGATATTGTTTATGCGAAATGAGCAAATGAAGTGGTAAAAGCAAGAAAATCCTGCAAAAACACTAATCAGTAAAATGAAATTTGAGTGGGTTGAGGAATTGTGTGGGACTTGCGATCTATGATTCACGGAGATCTTGCGATAGAGCTGCCTAGGTAAAATAGATGGAGGGCAAACAACTTGGGATGGCGATATAATGAGAGCCATTGGATTATAATAATGAATGCTTGAGATTGCTTGATGAAAATTTTCGGGAGAAAAATAAGTGTAAAATAATGAGGGCGTGCTAAATCAAAACCGTCCGATCACAGAATTTACCACTAAGTATTATTAGAAAGATACAAGAAATGGGGAGGGCGTGGAAGACTGCGGTGGTTTTCGTATTTTATTTGGGGTGTTGCCGGAAGAAGAATGTGTGATATGATACATATACGACGTGTGTCCCCTCCCAATACCGCTGGCGGCCCCAAGAACATTGTGGGTGGAAAATTTTGTGAAATGAAATATTAGCCGTTGATTGGAGGGCTCGACCTGGAGTGTGGAAATATTGCGATGGGAAAACTCTGTGGGGTTTAAGAGGTAAATCTGGGCTCACGATGACATGTGGTCTTTTGTCAGGAGTTGTGCGGGTGTTGGCCCACGTGGGTTGTGGTCCCATCGTCCGATCCGATGATCGTCGCTTACCTGTAAGATGGAGCAAGGTTAAATTAATGCCGAGTTAGAAAAGACAAAGATCAAAGGAAATTATGGGCTTATGATGACCGTTGGATCCGTAGCATCGACGATATTAGTTTATAAATTGAACTCGTCGAGTTTTTGAAAAAATAAAGAGAAAAAGGTTCAAGGAAAATTTTTTAGGCTTTTTAGCAATTACTGCGGGGTTGAGGTCAAAAGGAGGAAAGGGGGTTATAGGAGTTAAGCCCCTAGACTTAGGAAACCCTTATGCGTAAAGAGTGTTTTTAGGGCCCAAAAGCAAGGTTTTTGAGTAAAATGGGGGTCCGATAGTTAAAGGGAGGTCTTTAAAACCAAATAAAGGGAGATATAAGGTTTTAAAGGGGAAATTGGTTGATTTTGGAAGGTTAAAATGGAGGGATTTTTATGAAGGAACAAGATGAAAATGGGTTTATTTATGAGCAAAGGAGGTGTGAAAAAATGATGAAAAATGGGGGTTTTAAGGGCTTTTTCTGCAAACAACAGGTCTTTTAGGATAAGAGGAAGAAGGTAAAGGACACCAAAGGGTAAAGACCTTCAAGACTTCATATGAACTCACAATTTGGTCATGAAATTGTTTTTTGAAGGCTTAAAAAGATATAGCCACCATTTGATAAGACAACTTTTATAGGTGTTGTTAGGTACCTATACATAGGCATGGCATCTTTGAAGATGTCAAGAACTTCAGCTATTGATCTTCCAGTTTTTCAGTAAAAACCAGTGCCTTGTCCAGCTGGCATGTTAAATCTTTTTCTTTTGCTAATCTTTCTTTGATTTGACAATCTCCAACAATTTGATCAATGGACATATCAAAATAACATATCTACCTACCCAATCATAATGATCCTAACATCTTTTTCCTTCAGTGCATTTGGATTGGAAAAACTCTTTTCTATCAACATTTTTTTCTTTGAAAATATGAAACTAATCTATTTCTACTTTATTTTCCACAGAACTGAGGTATCCAATAGTTGAGTTCATAAGTTTCTCTACCTAACTACAATCACAGATCGGGATCGTATGATGCATTTTTTTATTTCTCTAAATTCTAAAATAGAAATTTAAAAAGTAGCCAAGCCAAAGATTAAACAAATTAACTTGTTATGTCGATTCATGGCATAAAAAAAACAAGTTGTACATAGACTGTAATTATTAGTAAAATAAAAACAAAAATAGTGAAGGCTTTTAAGATCTCTAAAAAACCAAAATATCCTTACTACATTTTCTTCAGCTTGGTTTGAATTGCTGATCTTTTTCCTTTCTTCTAAATACAAGCTCTTGACATATTGGAACCAATTTATCTTCTCTCTTTGGCTCAAGTTTTAATCTAATTAGAGCCATTCTTCTTTTGAGATTTATAGGTTCATATTTGTGCTTGTTTTGAACCTTTGTTTTTCTATCCTAATCTACCTTATTGATAAACCAAGATTATGCCGTTTGGGCTGACTCAATCTAACAACTCATCAAAGAATTGAAAATCTAATTAGTCAAGAATAGGACAAGTGACCACCAGAAGTGTGTTTTCTAGGAGTGGCATTTGAGCTTCTCGTACACTTTCGCATTTTGTTTCTCTTTTTTGGTATGGGGTTGTACCTTTTTTGTTCTTGCACCGCCTCTCTCTTTCTTCTTTTTTATTGTTTTTGTATTTTTTCCTTTCTAACTTTGAAAACAATGTTCAAACAATGATAATTTACAATGAGGAAAAATAAAAAAAGCTCAAACCGATATGGTTAAGAAATAATGTTGAGCATCCTCATTGACAAGACCTCCAAAATTTTAGTTCCATTAAATTTTCTAAGCCAAGAACAAGCATTGTTACTTTGTTAAATAATCCAAAGAGATACAAATAAGCCATGGGTTATCAAATTTTCCATGTTTGCCCTTATCTTCCTTCCGGAATTCCACTTCAAAACTTTGTCACCAATGCTAAAATCACTCGGCCTTGTCCCTTTTGTCACAACAATCTTTTGGATGTTTTTTGCTTGTAATGTTTCCGTTGTAGACTTCTCCATGTTTGTCAAGGTGTATACCGATTGATTCTTCGTCATATCATTTTCCGACCGAACCTCGGGATCACTTTATGATCGTACCTGCAATTAGTTGGGAAAATCGCATCCGTCTAGTGACTAATGGTAGGGCACATCTAAAATGATTTTCAAGCAGCATAATCTCATTAGCCTATAATGCATGTACTAATGCCAGTGCTATGTCTTCTAGTCATTTTCCAACAAATTTTTTGATTATATTTACCAAACTCTTATTTGAGGATTATGCCAACACATTTCCTTGAGGGTAATAAGAAGTTACACAGACCCAATGTAATCTAATATTTGCATTTAACTAAACTCATCTTTGGATCCAAATGCAATAATATTTATCAGTGATAATCTTCCCAGACGTACCCAAATCTAGATATGATTTTCAAGGAATTTTAGATGACAGAAATAATAATTGCCTATATGTATGGCTTCTATCCATTTGGTAAAGTAGTTCTGTTGTGTTGGAGATCCATCTATGTTGGGTAGATGAAATATGATGGATTTCTCCAATGATGTCTAGACCCCATTGCTGAAAAGGAGCTTCAATAACGATTGGATTGAAGGGTAAGGAAGCAGACTTCTTTTTACCTTCAAAAAGTTGGCATTTGGTGATGTAAATGATCATTTTATGGACATCTTGAAAGAGGTAAATAATAGTAACCAACTCTAAGTATTTTATTGGAAGTTTTTCTTCAATAGAGGTGGTATCCACATTCTTCTTCATGGAACTCATTCTTGATCTTATCCGCATCATTCTCAAACATTTAAGCAACAATCCACTAGCATTTTTCCAATATAGACATGCATCCAAAATGGTAAGTAATAATTTTCTCAACCAGAAAATATTGCTTTTGTTTTATACAAACTAGGAGGTGTATTCAAATTAATAAAAACATACAAATACTGTACACAAGATGAAAAATAGAAAATGATCAACAATGGGAGTTGACAACTCCTCCGTTCATCTAATGCATCTATCATATTTATATCAAGTATTTCAAAATTAGACTTATCCATTAACTTAAAGCTAGTCCTCGCCTTTTATGAGCTATAGTGGGCTTGATTTCTAACCATTCAAGTATCACAAAGAATCCACTTTCCTCTTTGCCATCCTGATCTTTTTGTTAAAATGTTTTTTACAATCAACCTAGAATTTGGCACAACAAATTATGTGGGAATGTAAAATGTAAAATATGGTCTTTTTTAAGGCTTTGACTAAAGCAAAGGTTTTTTTCCATGCTATTGTACTTCAGAGGTGCATATCTTAGTGCCTACTAAAGAATGCAATTGACTTCTCTTAATCTTTTTTGTTCTCCTTAATAGTATCCAAGAAATGACTATGTGTGTTCCGATGGCAAAATGAAAAAATGAAAAAATCCTTTGTAAAATCGACTAATGAGAACTCGGTGTTTTGCTAATGCTTGTTTTGCTCAGCTCAAACATTTCTTTGGTTTCTGGCTATCCATTCAACTCCTTTTTTCCTTTTTTAGCATATTTGTTATGTTTCTTAAGGAGTTCACCTAGATTGGGAGTGAACCTTCTCAAGAAATTAATCTTCCCAATGAAAGACTAAGTTCTTTGATGTTTCTAGGATGGTTGATTTGCAATATACCATCAATCCCCTCTGGCCTATCTTTATCCCCTCTTCTGATATGATGTGTCCAAGTAGTTTACCTTTCTTGGAGACCAAACATTGTTTTCTTTGGATTTAAAGATAACCCATATTTTCTGCATTTCCTCAAAGAGTTTTCTCAAGTGTTCTAGGTGTTCTTCATCTATTTTGAAAACAAGGATATCATCAAGGTAAAAGCAATGATGAGAAGTAGCCTAATTCTTCAAAATGCAATATCCATGGCTCTTTGAAAAGAACACCAAGATTCATTAAACCAAAGGGCATTTTTCACATACATGAAAGTACCCCAAGGTGTGGTAAAGGCTATTTTGAGTTGATCATCAAGATGTACTAATATCCGATCAGAATCGAGAAGTCATTCAGCAAAGAAATTCTTCTTATTCAACTACCTTGTGCAGGATCCATATTGGGTAAAAGGTAGTTGTCTTTTTAAATGAGGCTTTGCTTGGGTTCCCAAATCAATACAAAGCCTTATTTCCTCCCCGTTTTCTTCCTCACTAACACAAGATTAGATACCCAATTTTGAATATCTAATAGGGACAATAATCTCACTTTCATACATTTTCTTGATTTCTTTTCTAATCCAAAGGTAATTGAACAGGTTGATTCTGCACAATTTTTGCTTATAGGGTCGTTGGTTTTCGAGCGTATTCAGTGCCGAACTATCTCTCGCTCGTATCATAGGACTTTAGATCCTCATAACTCCATGAAAATACATCAAAAAATTCTTAAAGAGCTCAATGTATTTCAGTTTCTTTAATGAGCCGGAAAGGTTTTAGATAGTTTAATCATTTTTCAGTTTTTTTGTCCACCGCTCTATGTTACATTTTTCACTTCGCCTAACAAAATCTAATGGCTTTTGCAACATCATCGAAATCAAACAATTCTTCTAATGGGACCCGTATCTTCGGCAAACTTTGACATCATATATTTCTAAGTCTTGTTTTCCCAACCGCACTAATTTTTATGGTATGTTCAAGTTTATTAGATAAAATATTTATTTGCAATCTTTGGAGATTTTAGTTCTTCATCGTTGGTTTTTTTCCACAATAGTATCATCATTTTCATAGACCCCAATCTCAACTCATGTCAAATTCACAATATGACCATAGAAGTCTTCTATTTATTATCTCCATCAAAAATTTATAAGTAATTTTTTCATTATCTCGGGGGACATTCATTCTAAAATTTGATTTTGGGTAGGCATTGTTCGGTTTCATACAGGTGTTAGATGTTCTGAAAAGAAAGCAAACCACTAGCAAGGATATTTTGTTTTCTGTATTTAAAATGTTGGAATTCATCAAATGTTTTCAATAAGTCAATACATCTAGTTTCTATAGGCTCTAAGTCTCGGTGTTTGACATTATATCTCCAACATTCACTTGCTTAATAATTAACTGAATCCCCATGAACTTTTATCCTTTTTGGCCCCTAATTTCTTCAATAATGCTGCAGTAGAAGCTCAAAGCAGGCTTTCTCTGCATCTAAATTTCATGTTATTTGAACATTGAAAATTTTGAATCATAAGAAATGCTGTTCAGTATGATTGTTTTTAGTTTTGTGTACCCATATGCCTGCACTTGATTATTCTTAGCAAGACCCATCAAAATTCTATACCCTCCAAAAGAGAACTAATTTTAGATTTATTTATTTAATTACTATCTCATTCCATGTGTTTTAAATTATGTCTTTAAGTTAGCAAATTATGTTGAAATTGTTCTAGACCTCATGTTCTTCATTGTTGAGGATTGTTTCTAATTCTAAAAGTTTTCAAGCAATGGATGACTATTTTGCAGAAGCATATACCCGTATTTGGTTTGTCAGATTTTCTGTTTTTTCACAAACCTGCTGATGTTTCTACCAGTTTCCTCCTCTTTTATAAAAGGTTCCACTACTATGTTGCATGTTGAGTGGTGTTTACTAAACTGTGTTGTATACTTTGTCTATTTGATATTTCATATGATGAAGAGAATAAAACTAACTAAGGCCTATAAAAGAATGTTGAGGAGAGTTTTCAGTTCACTTACTACCCACCACAATAATTTTTCTGTATATGATTCCCTATAAAGTCTTCTAGTTTTATATTAAATGATCATTTAGTATATGTTTATCCATTTGTATTGTTCTTAACTTAGCTCCCCAATATCTTGATAACAACATACCATGTCAGCATCAGCTACCACAATATCCATCACTAAACATCAGATGGAATGGCAGTTGTGTTTACAATACAAAAGTTCTTGATCAAACCAACACTTAATTTCACTGGACAAAGGATATAGATCTTTTCATGTAGTTTGTAATTTTATGTCCAGTTTCCCCACACGCCTTGGGCATTAAGTTATGAGAGGCCCCAATCCATGTCAGGACAAAAATTTTGTCATGAATTTTCAACCACTATAAAATGGAGGAACTGTATCTCTTTCTTCGTATCTGTTTCTAAATCTTATAGAATAAAACAAGAGCTGATACATGAATATCATCACCAGGTTGACAATAATTATTTTTTGCGCGGAAAGTTTTCAAAAATTTGTGATCTATATACATTCGAAGGATTGATTCATATGAGGGGAATGAGATTTAAGACTCCATGCACTTTTGTTCCAAACTAAAAGGCAAGCCTAGCTTTCACAATGGTTGTTTCTGTACCTTTGTTAATCACTAATTTATCAAAGAAATCAGTTTTCATTTGATTTTCCTTTATTTCTGTCAGTCAAAATTATTTTAATAGGAGAAATTAGCTGAGAAGGACACACAGATCTGCACTTTATTTTTCATTAATTTGAGTGCCTTTCTCTCTATTTTGAATTAGGAATTGCTACCATTGTTTTGTCTTTTTGTTTCTAATAACTTTGGGTTTACTCACATGGTTGGTTTTTGTGGAATTGCCGCAGGTTTAAGTTTTGTGAGTTTCCATTCTTTTTCCTTACTTCCTAAAGGCTTCATATTTTGGAGTTTCCATGATATTCTTCAGTTCTTGCTAGCAATATTCATCTTCTTTTATAATCATAGGGTGTGTATAGACCTTGTTTCTTATTAATAGAATAAAAGCATCACTACCTACCAAAATACTCTTATGTCATCTTTCTCTGCTTGTTCAATTGCTTTCCAACCTTCTTTTTACAGTTTTGATGAAAAGAGGTAATCTGTCAGACTATCCTCTTCATTCTGCTTTGAGTGCTGGTTTCTCCTAAAATTTCGTTTTTGATTTGATTTTTGTTTCTGAGGAGTTTATTTATTTTGACTAGCTTGTAGTTCTCTCAAGTATACTCATCTTTTTCATCATTTATTCTATCATCCTTTCCATTTTTGAGCTTAAATGAGCAGCATTCCTTCCTTAAAATGATATTTCTCTTCTCCATTCCTGTCCTTCCCTCTTTTCTCCATCATATTTACTCTGCTGTACTTGCTGCCCTTTCGCATATCTTTCAAGAGCTGTACATCTTCTCTCTGTTGATAGGCCATTGAGGATCAAATCTTTCTGAAATTTGTTTAAAGCTAAGCCTTGTGGAGTGTTTCAAGTCTGGGAAGCATTATAAACACTATTAACCATAAATAAGCTTGGACACTTTTCCTCAATGTTTCTTTTGAGATTGTTGGTAGTCTCAGTTACTTGGGAGTAGTTTTTCTTACCTCCCACTTAGTTTAAGAATAACCTGATGTAAGAGCTTGGAGATTATTAATACTTCCTTAGGGGTTAAGTTTCGAACCATTTTCGTTTCTCCCCCCTTTAGACTTTGAGCAAATAACCTAAGTTTGAAAATTTCATCATCAATCTCATTTCTATCAAAGCATTATTCATCTTATCCACATGTTGTGAAGAAAGAGTAGTACCACTGGTCAAATAATGGTATCTAGGATTGATAGCCTGCAGTAGATTGACCAAAGGTAAAGGAAGGACTAGGGGGCATACCATGTTGCCATGATAGGAGGTTGTGGAAAAAGTGGGGGTTTATGGGTGAGGAGGTTGAGAAAAGGTGGTTTGAACAAGGATGTGTGGATAACAAGTGGATGGACTAGCAAGATTGCCTTGAAGATTCAGGATGAGAGAAACCAAATTATGAAGGAAATGCAAATCATGGAGGAAGAAGTCGCTACCGTGATGTTCACTTTATCTTTGGGATGAAGGAGAACGCTCAAAATCTATTCCACGCCACATCTCTATGACCTAGTTCTCAATGGGTTTTCAAGTCAACTGGTGGATTTCGTAGAGTCAAGGTTTCCATGATGCCACCCCAGGAGTGACCTAACAATAGTTGGAAGCTTTGCCTGTAAATTGTATAACATATGTCATCAATCATTCAAGATAGGTTTGGGTTAGGATAGGCTCTAGTATGAACTCTTCTAGAAGCCACTATGTTGTTTTCAACCCAACAACAAGAAAAGTTTAACCAACATAATAAATTGTGATATTAACCGTATCTTTGGCACAAAAATTCAATCTTCAAAGACTTTTAAATGATTTTATATGATGTTATGATAGTAATGTGTTTCCATAGAGTCTTTAGGTCTATTTTGGATTGTGGAGTCACCAGGTGAAAAATCTTTGAAGCACAGAAGGTAAAATGTTTGTTGTTCCACCACCATGTTATTATGTCACCGAAATATTTTTGGAATTTTTCTGATCTGGGCCCCATAGGTTAAGTAGATGTCCCAATTTGTTTCAAAACTTAGCTAAGGTGATGAGACAAGTAGAGTTCACTCTTATGACTAAGCTAGCCGATTCCTTCATGGTTTGACAAGTCTCTATGAGAATCCTATGTCATCAGTTCGTCACCCATTCAAATGTCCCATCACATTACCACTAAGCTGGGAAAGCTGAAGAAAGTCAATACTTATACTTCACCCAAATGTTGCCTATCTACCATGTTCAAGGAGTCACTAAAGAAGGGTTTTTACTGATTTGTAGGGCTGAAAGTTGTTCATCACTCTGCTACCAATCAAAACCACTAGTAGACACTTGTCCATTGCTAAAATGGGGATTATCCTGGAGCTAGTTGGTTCTGTCACTTTAAAAGCTCCTTGATGGTCACTCAAAAATGTTAGGCCTCCTTACTTAGTAGAGCAGGTAAGACTAATGCCCAGACTACATCGTAAACCACTCTTTCTTGGGATTCTAGGATCTAGCCCTTGGAATCCGCAGAGGATCTCTTATAAGGGTGCAAAGAACACTTTATCTTTTACACTAAGTATGATATTAGCTAGTTATTGGCCAGCGTTTTTGCTTTCTATTAATAGAAAAGGATTCTGACTGATATGAAATATCACAAACAAATATTTCCCAAAAAGGTGAAGATGCAAGTATATTGGAGAAGTGTCTTAAAATGGGAGAGATTAAGGTGAAGGTATTTTTAAACCAACAAGTAAAGGAGTCATAAAAAGGGTTTAATTGCACAACAATTTCCCTCAAGAGGAATTCACAAAAGTCATCTAACAAAAGATCCCTTAGATTAAATGGGATGATCAAGCATCAAACCACAGACGAATTGTGTGACATCTCCATTGTTGATCCACCGAAAACAAAATTGGCATCATTCATATGAGGGATTATATTAAGAGATATATTGTTCGTCATTATATTCTTATTGTTTAATGTATGAATGGTTTATTTTTAAGCCGATTTAAATTTCCATGCTTCATTCTCTCACATTTAAATTGCGCTGGCCGTGTCTCCCATTAATTAAATCATTATAAAATATAAGTCTATATCATTAAACTCATTAAGTTGATTTTAAACGAGATTTTTATGGTTCTTCTTTAACATCTTGATGGTAGAATTTATGGTTCTTCTAGTTAATTGCAACATCATTCGGGCACTTGACTTTCATATCTATTCAATATAAATATTACATGCTATGTTTTTTCTTATTTGAAAACAACTTCGTATCTAAAATGCCACCCGTACGATTATGTACCGTTGATGTTCATGTTGGTATGATTCAAATGATTTCAACGTTTTCTGATTGATTAGTTGTTATTATTCAAACTTTGAAAAGGACGAGGAGGCTACCGATGAGGGTGAGTGAGACGATGAGAAGATAATGGCCACCGCAATTCCATGTGGAGCCGAGAGAGGAGAAATCTAGAAGGTTGAACTTCAAATGGAGAGCGACGATCCGAGAGGGTACTGACCGTCAATCAATCAATCTTAACATTTTTATTTCTAAAAGAAGAGGGATTTCAATTTCCTCCATATGCAAGGTGTTTCTCTCGCGATTCTTCTTCTTCTCACGGGTCTCTCTCGGTGAAATTGTCCGCACACAGGAGGCTCGTACAAGGCTCACTGGTTTAAGGTGGCTTGCACTGCAAGCGTTCCTGATGCCACAGCTACTGTGCTAACCCCGAATGTGATGTCTTCGCTGCCACAAATGAGTCCGTGTTTGTTCTTTTGTTTTTCTCGCACGATGGACTTTCTGCTTACGTAGCAAACACCCGGTAGATGGTCTTGATAATGTTATTTTCTCAGACCGGGAAAGGCATGTCGGTATTTTTGACTCATTCTTTTCTATTTTGTGCTTATGTCAAGGAAATGGTGTCAGTTGGTGGAGAGCTCAAAAATGCAAGAGGAAGGGAGTGGGAGACAGGCCGGAAGCGCCCATTCACCGCCCTAAAAAACTACGGCTTCGACTCGATCTACAAGTTTATCTAATTGGAATTTTTGGGGTATTTTACAGTGTAGTTTGTATAAATAATCGTATTTGATTTCGTTTCCTTTGTCGCTACTATGGGTTTTGTCGAATTTGTTTTAAATTATGGTAGTTTCTTTTGGGTTTTTTTATATGAGTGTTCCTACGCAGAGTTCGAATTATCAAAGCTTGCTTGTTCATAGAGTTCAAACCTCTTGGATGTAATTTCACAGCTCTCTGGTTGGGGTAAGTTTCGATATACACATTTTTTTAAAGTTCGTCATCCAAAATTGAAGAACAGATCATTTGACGGATACCCTGAAACATGAGCTATTATAATTTTTTTATACATATATTTGCGTATTTTGATGTTGTATTTAGAATTTGCCATTAAAAAGGACCTTTGCTTAACACATTTTCTTCGTAATGTTGCAGAGGTTTTGAGGGGAACGAAGAAAGCAACAATGCTGATAAGAATGGCTTCTACTTCAGAAGTAGTACCCCCTTCAAAGCAATATCCGTATGTGGGGGATTCACTTGATATGAAGCCCATGTGGTTTCTCCAAATTTCTTGGCCACTGTCAGGTAACCCGTGTTCGTCCCTCCCAATCATTGACACCCCCCGCCTATACTCCTTATATATATTCGCATTTGGATACAGCTTGAGTAAGTGAGGAAGAATGAGTGTGTCAAAAGGGCCTCAAAGAGGAAAATCAGAGAAGATAAATTAGGAGTTGAGGTCGGCAAAGTGATAAGTTGAGGTAGAAGATTTAGGTGGCATGTGTCTAGTCCCAGGTGTTCATGTGATCATTTTTATTTCTCGAATGGAGCTCTGTAATTGGTTTTATGCATACCAGAGTCAAAGCTTCTGTGATAGATTTTGTCATCGCTAAAAATCAACTGGAATGAGCCCGTGGAAATCAGTATCATTTCCTTAGGTGGTTATGAAGATGATGATGATGGGGGTGAAGTGTTGATTTAGCACTGCAAGGAGGAAATAATTAGCAGAATAAGAAGTACGCTTTGATCAAAGCTTGAGAGAGGCAGACCTCGCTTTAGGAACGTAAGCATGCACTATGGAGTTGTGATCGAGTGATTCTTGCAGTCAAAGACAACATGAGTCCTTCGGGTAAATTTATATATATGATGGTATCTATAAAGTTGAACATTCTTGGTTGGATAAAGGGGCGTTCGGTGATGCATGCAGCACAAGCTTCATGGGATACCAGGTCAACCGCAGATTGCTTAACACCGAAAAACACTAGGGCTCACAAGGTTCAACCCCCACTATTACTCAGATCTTCATCTAGACATATCCTTAAGGATTGAGAAGTTACTAGTGCGTTCTTCTAACGATGTAGACAATGAAAAAGGGCCACGCGATTCCGAGTATACCGCAAACTACCAGGGTACTAGAATTCTCTAGTGCAGCTAGACTCCTTCTTAGGGGTGCATGGGTGGGCAGGGCAGTGTGGTCTAGCGACGTTTGTGTGCTTGCAGAGAAATGGCAAACAAATACCACATTCAATGGTATTCTTATAAAGGGTAACCAATCTATGGAATGCAATAAGCAGCAGAGAATACCTCCGAGTCATGGAATAGAGTAACTCAAAGAGGTTTGGTGAGAATGTCCATTTAGAGTGTATTTCGAACCAAAGGATGGGGTGTAAGGTCTTGGGATCCACTTGTAGCCGGCACCTTTATTGCTTAATATGGGCTGCAGGTGTTCCCCATTGAAGAGAAGGCACCATTTGCACACAAATGGTTGCGGAATATATCCTTAATCATTGCCACTTGACAAAAAGCGTAATGGGGGAGTGTTTCTGAGAGACGGTGAGCAAACAATGAGGGAAGACGATTCCAATCCAGCTTCCCACCATTTGTATTTATGTGTGTTATAGAGTTAGAGCAAAATTTTGATGATTTTTAATCAAACACCCTTATATGTTATAGAATTTAGACAATTCATTTAAAAATAAATTGAAAGTACTAATTTTTTGGGCAAACATTGAAAATAAACTAGTGTTAAGTTTAACCCTTATAAAACATTGATTTCTTAATAATAATGTTGATACAAATTTGATTTGTCATATTAAATAATAGAAGTGTTCAGGTAATATATCATCTCTAGTTCTTAATGAATTAGGTTCTATCGACTTTTAGAGGATAACTTAGTCGCATAGACCCTTATTTGATATGAGCCTTTACGCATCTAGCTACCAAAGCTCTTCCAAATAGATGCATACTTTGCTCCAACTCCTTCACCCTAAAACTCAACTTACTCTATACTACTATTTCTTTTGTTACCGCTTTACAAACAGCTTTGCAACATATGATGCAATCAAGTAATGAAGGTATCGTAGGTTCTAGTGAGAATGTATGATAAGGTTTAAAAACAATATTGCAAAATTTTGGGTCATTACGGTTAGTGTTTTCTTGGACATATTTTAATGTTTTTTATTAAAACTATATTGCTTTTAAAATAATAAAATAAATTTATTAGTATTAGCTTTTTTTAATTAATATATTTTGATTAATTATAATTTATATTATGCATAAGTATAATTATAATGATTATTTTTAATAAAAGAATATATTATTTATTGTATAAATTAGATAATGGATTAATTTATTTTAATATTTTAATTATATAATTGAAAAAAATATATAAAAAATTATGGGAAAAAAAATATAGCAAATACCTATATTATTTTTGTAACTATAACACCAAAATAAATTTTTATGTTTATAAATATTAATGTAATCTCACTTAGAGAAATGCCAACTACAGGTGTGAATGGAAAATATAACCTCCTAATCATAAATATTAAATTATATTTGGAAATGGAAACGTTTAAAATTAAAATTTTAGTTCATCTAGTCAAAATTTGGGAAGATCCTGCCTTTATTGTTTTGCTTGAAGTAGCAACTTTGTCTTGTGGTTATGTATACAACATCCCCGAATGAATTATCAACAAATATGTCAACGTATATGTCCTTAAATTTAAGGATTGGGAGTGCAACACCCCAAAATCTGCTTCTAATGTAAATTTTAACCACAACCACAATGAACTACACATACTCCCACCAATGAACAAATATCAAAAGGCTAAAAGCCATGTAAAGAACAAATATTGGAAATTGGCTAGAACAACATGTGATTATGAGGACATGAATATGTCACAGAATTTTACAAAAATAAACAATCCAATAAATAAAAAAACATAAAATGTAAACGACATAAATATTTACACATAAAATTGTATTGAATAAGAAAGTTTGTCATTTTCTAATTTCATTTTTCCTTTCAAAGACTTGAAAAATTTTAGAAAAATGGGAAAGAGAAATTAAGAAAATACATGGAAAATCATAATGGAATAAGAAAGTTTACTTATTTTCTAATTTATAAATTTATCAAGTAAATAATTTTACCAAAATCAAACAACATTTGATGTCAAAAACTCTTCAAATTTAAAATTTAAAGTGAACTAATTTTTAGGAATTTTAAATTTTAAAATAATATAGTATGCAAGTTTGTATATAAAACAAATTACAAAACTTAAATTATATATATATATATATATATAATGCCAACTTGCAACCGTGATGATAATAACATAGTAATAAAGATTATATAATAATTTTCAAGTGCGACCGAGTTGATTGCTCTTGTAATGTACAATATTGTTTTAATTTAATATTATTTCATCATGGCATAAAATTAATAGAATACAAAAACATTCATTTTGAAATGAAGAATTGTATATGAAATGAATTTAGTGATCCATGAGAGGGTTAGAAATATTCAATAATAGATGATATTAATGGAAATACGTATACAAAAGGTAAGAAAATACAAAAAGAAAATGGAAAAAATTATAATGGAATAAAAAATTTAGCATTTTTTAATTTCAATTTTGCTTAAAAAAAAGCTTAGAAAAATGAGAAAGGAAAAGTAAAAAAATAGAAAAAAGAAAATGAAAAACCATAATGAAATAAGAAAAGTAATTAGCTTTTCTAACTTTCATTTTTTCTTCCAAATAATTAAAAACTAGAAAATAGGAAAGGAAAGTAAAAAAATAGAAAGAAAAATGAAAAATGTAGCTGAATAAGAAAGCTTACCATTTTATAATTTCATTTTTCCTTTCAAAGACTTGAAAATCTTAGAAAAATGTGAAAGAGAAACTAAGAAAATACAAAAAGAAAATGAAAATCATAATGGAAAGGAAAGTTTACCATTTTCTAATTTAATTTTTGCTTTCAAGGGCCTAAAAGACTTTTAATGAAAGTAAAGAAATTGTCCAAATACAATACATTACACTTTAGAAAGGAGTGACTATTTTTTGGATTATATATATATATATTTTTAAATATGCTTATATTTATTAGAAGAATTTTAGATACATAAGTTTTTAAGTTATAAGAGTATTTTAAATTCAGTTATTTTGAAAGGAATATAAGTGTTTTGAAAAGAAATGATAAGTGTGGTTTTTAATTCAAATAAATTTAAAAATAGAAATAGAAAGGTATTATTTTCACAAAGAAAATAGTTTTTTAGATGTATAATGTCAAATTTTTTTTCTCTTATTTCTTTCAATAATATCAGACAATCCAAAGACTCCAATCTCTCTCTACTATTATTATAATCCATAGAATTTCTAAGGTTGTAACACAAATTGTAATTAATAAATCATAAAAAATCATCCTGGCCTACAATACAAAAAAGAAAATAAATTTAAATGAGAGAAATATCCAAAAGTGTTATCTTTCAGAAATCACAGCAAGCATCGTAAGTCAAGCCATGGGGGAAGCCATGACTAGTTGGAGATCTGGAGCAAACAACAACTCGAGTGAAACTCGGTCATCTTCATGAAGTATCGTATCATGAACAATATTTATAACATAAATGGTTAAAACTTACCATTTTCTAATTTCATTTTTCGTTCTTAAGACTCTGGAAAGCTAGAAAAATGCAAGAGAAAGTAAGAAAATACAAAAAAAATGGAAAATCATAACCCGAATAAGAAAGTTTACGATTTTCTAATTTAGTTTTTTTTCTTCAAAGGAATAAAAAGTTTTTTTAAATGGAAAATAAAAGAATTTGTGTGTAAATATGTAATACATTGCTAATTTTGTGAATGATTATGTTTGATATTTTATATATTTTTTAAATATTTATTATAGAAATCAAAACATATTAATAATGTATGCTTGTTTACTTGAATGTGATGCTTGTACAAAAATATAAATAATTTATTTAGAAATAATTTTATTTTTATTTTTATTTTTTTAAATATGAAATCAAGAACATTATAACTTATATATTTATATGATATTTTTGAGCTTAGTTATATCTGTATGTGTTGAGATAAAAAAATAGCCAAATCAAATGTGAAATCATTGATAGCATGAGAGAACAATTTAAAAAACAAAAATGTGAAAATTGATAGCATATTTACCAGCTATAAGCATTTTTCTTTCAATGGAGTAACTAAATTAAAGAATTGACTCAAGTTAATGTTGCCTTTCTGAATAGCTTGACGAATTAGAAATTCGTCAAAGCTGAAAAATATGTTAATTATGAAGAATTATCTAAAAGTTTTGTATAATTTATTATCAAATTCTAATATAAAAAGAGAAAATATGAGGAATTAATTTAATTACTGTTAATTTAATAAGTTACGTATGTTTTGAATGGAATAGGGAAGGTGTTCAATCTTCTCGTCCTTTTTAACCACCAAGCATAATTGCACCATACTTGATAAAGAGAAAAATAAACCATGTATAATTGGAATTGAAAGGGAGTGCTTCAACTTAAATGTAATGATAGACGTGTTCACTTTCATCTCCACTTAAAAAAATATTGAGTGTTTGGTCATAATCAATTACATCGAATTTGCTTCTGTACTTGAGTCTTAATAAATCATAGCTATGAGCTTTAACCAACGACTATTTAAATAGTTGTACCAATATCTATTTTTTATTTATAAAAAATAATATTTTGAATTAAAGGGTAAATAACGGAAATCGTTTTAAAAATTATAAATAATATTTAGGTTTTATGTATTATTATACATAAATTAATGAGATACAAAGTATGAAGAGATGCAGAAGCCTCATTGATGAAGATACACTTCCCAGATTCACAACTTGACTTAATTAATACGTAAAACACATACATATTAGAATATTAGAGATTAGTTTATAAAGTTTAAACAACTTCCTCATAAATACGATGTGAAAACTAAATAACTTATAATAGACACACCAAATAACTAATAAAAATGTATCTATAGAACTTCTACATTTCTTCCTTATTCTAACTCTCCACTTAATGAAGAAATGTGTTTTTTACCACACCTAAAATAGTTATAAATGACTTTTTACCGATATTACATTAAATTAAAGCAATTTCTTTGTAGATTGTATCTTTTTCATTAAGAAAATGGCATCGAGTGTAAATATGTTTTGATCTTCGTATGATACACAAGATTATTGGCCAATTTGATGCATCTTCAGGATTATCCCCACTTGATAATTGTAGCTAGTTTCTCGTTCTTCACGTCTTGAGGATTCGTCGAACCAAACTACTTTCACATGTAGCACTAGATAGGAGATCTATATTCAACTTCAAATTAATGATAAAAAAATATTTGGTTGTTTTCGTTGCTCCATGCCACAATCTCATCCAATGTTGAATGCATATAATAATTTATGTTGGTCTTCTATCATCGCATTACCGACCCCATCTAAATTAGAGTAATATACTAAATCAACACCAAGATAGCATTAGTATATTTACCACTCATAACCAATACCCCTTTAAGATGTCAAAAGGATCCTCATAGTTTTTTTCAATGTATTTCAAGAGTCTTGGTTATGAAATCGATCAGAGCTGCTGAATATATAATATTTGGGCTTCATGGCAGAAGATGGGCTTCATACTTCCCACCAATCCGACATGAAAATGTTCCATCCGCTTCTCTACCGCCATCATTTCTATAGAGTTTGAATTTTGTTCTAAGGGGTACCACACTACTTTATACCGATCCATTTGAACCTTGAGTATCTTCCTATATTTTTTACTTTCTTCTCTAACCATAGTTTGACCAACTTCTCTCCATAACTTAAGACTCTAAAAACATTAATGCAAATTCACCAAGATCTTTCATTCAAACACCGTGACATTTTCCTTTGACTTAATCAATCAATTTACAAGGATTCCTTGCTATTATAGGATCATCAACATATACGTAATAAAAAAGCATGCCCCTTATGATCTACCTTGATAATAGAGATTAGGATCATTTTTATTTTTTATAAAACTTGTATGAAGAAAGAAAGAATCAATATTTTCATGCCATGATGTTATTGTTGATTTCAACGCGTATAAATATTTTCATCATAAACAATGTGTTCTTGTCATTTTTTAACAAATTGTCTTATCCGAGTAAGATGTACTTATTCTTTTAGTTCCCCATTTAGAAAGGAAGAATTAATACCTATAGTTGATGAAGTTCCCATTAATGTTTTCAGAGCTATAGCAATCATCAATCTAATTGTATTTAATTTAGCTATATGTGCAAATGTTTCATCATAATCACCCCCCTCATTTTTCAAAATATCCTTTAGCAAACCATTGTGACTTTATATCTATCCACTTCCATAAGCTTTTAAATTTAGGTTTGAAAAACTATATTTGTATCCCAGTGGGTACTTTATTTTTAGAGTCTAGTTAATTCCCAAGTATTGTTTCTTATTATTGAATCATATTCTTTCCTTCATTTATTTTATCCATTCCATTTGTTCATTAGCTTCTTTAAAAGTTCAAATTTCACTATTTATGTTCAAGACATTAGTCATTAAGGCTTAATATTTATACCTTACATGTTTATGAAGCTTAGTGGGATGATCTTCTTGGGAATTCACTACTCTAATTCAATCTCTTGATTTTTGGTGACCGCGACCTTCTCTTGTGGGTGTGCTTTTACTCCCTGAGTTTTCCATATAACACTGATTTCACCCTCCCGTTTTTTCTGCGGTTTCTTTCAACTTCTTATTTGGCATCATCAAGGTCATATATGTAATTACGGCATCAAAAATTTCATCCCTGCTGTCATTCGAATGTTCATGAAAAAAAGACTTTATTTGAAGAGGGATCAAAAAGTTTATATAACCTATGACAAAAAATAACCAATAAATATACACTTGATAGTTGTGGCATAAAGTTTCCTCCCCATATTCTTTTGGAACTTTAGAAAAAAGTTTTCCAAATATTCTCAAATGGACATCGCTAGATTATAACCATGAATATTTTAATGATTCTTATGGTTCAAACACTTTGTTCGACTTCTATTTTTTAAATAAAAAATAATAATAATAGCTTCAACCCAAAAAATCATTATAAATATTTTATCTTTCATCATGCCTCGTACACATTCCACCAAGGTCATGTTCTTCCTTTCAGATACTCCATACTTTGTGGAGTATGTGGCACCATGTACTATTGTATTATTTCATGGGCTTTACAAGATTTCTGAAAAATGCACCCAATATATATTCTCCTCCTTGATCATATCAAAGGATTTTGATGTGTTTGTCTATTTGCTTCTCAACCATGTTTTTTAAACTCTTTAAAATATTCAAATACATCACTTTATCTTAAAGTAAATCCATGTATTTTTTTTCAAATCATTATCGAATACTGCAAATAATATGCTCCTCCTTATGATCTAGACTACATAGGACCACACACATATGTATACGTGTTCCAAAACATCATTTTTCTATTAGAAGCACAAAATTATACATGTATTTTCCTAAAGCACATCTCACATGAAAAATATTCATTCTGAATAATGGGAGTACCCTCTTACCATTATTATCATATCAACAAACCATTATTATTAAGGTGGTCATACCTTTGTTTCCAAGTAGGCTTTGTTGTTTAATGGTTGTAGAAATGCCAAAGCTTGATGACTTTTTCTTGCACATCAAGCTTATATAAGCCTCCAAATCTCACATATGTAGCAATAATATTGAAGTGATCATGCATATATCTCACCAAACAATGTAACTTCACAAAATTTACGTCAAATTATGATATTTTATGGTAAAAGAAAGATTTATTTCTTCTTAATGCTAGGTACATACAATTAAGTTATGTTTAGAATTTCCATTTGGTAATGTTACAAGAGGATCACCATACCGTTTAATATAGTGTGGATGACAATCCCCAATATATATGTTTGCACCATTATTGGTTTCACAGAAGCCTAAACAATGTTTATTACACATGCAAATGAGGCTCTAAAGTCAACACACCATGCATTTGAATCATCGATCAACAAAACAACGCAACATTTTGAAACAACAATTGAATGTTCATAAATTCAATATTCATACATTCTCCTCCATTAGGCAAAATGACATGTGAGTTCTCTTCTACTTGGTGGTGTTTTGATTCATCTTACTTCTTTTAAATCAATTTTGTGAAACGATGTCAAAACTTGCCAACATAGTTAATGACGTTTCATTCTAGCATCACCTTTTCAAGGTGACATACCTTGTTGAGTTTGTTATAATATGGGTGTTCTCAAAGGATGAATTTATTTGTAGACTTCTCCATTGCCTTCCTGTGGCTTCTTGAGGATCGTTTCCTTCATCAATTCTAAATTTTAATTCTTGAGGCATTGATCTTTTTTCTCCCCAGACATTACAACGTCAATTCATTAAAAGTGGTTTCTATCCTTGTGCTACAAGGCTCATAATGAAGATTTCGAGTCCATCTAACATTCCATTACAAGTGTTGATATAAGATCAATGATAGATTATATCTATGTCTCCCTAAATGCTTATCCCTTCTTCACATTCTTGAAATAATATTATTAATAGTTTAATATTATTCCATTCTTAGTAGAGAGTGAGCTTAATTTTACGGAGAGGACTTGATCCGTATTTGTAGACATGGCCAAATCCTTGAAGTGTATTTCTATATCTCTACTGATATTTTGTAATCAGAACACAGACCTGGACACTTTCTTTTTACCTTTAATATCCTGAACAAGACCCTTCACCTTATTATCTTATTTTCCAATCTTGAATTAGGCGTTCAGTCGTACCTGGAACCATATTTGGTTTTCTTTCTTCTCACAGGACCATGTGGTGTGTCCTTCCATTAAAGTTTGTAATTTAAACTTCCGATTTACATAATTGGAGCCATCTATCTTAGTCAACTCATTTAAATAGGTTTCCGGAGGAGGATTATCCATTCAAAAAGAAGAGATTTCAAATTTTGCAATAACTCAATTCACTAAAAAATTGCACACGCAAAAAAATTCAAAACAAAAATCTTTATTAAAGAACACACCACCACTTTTTGTTTGCAAAAATTTGTTAAAGATACCTTTTCACACCAAAAATATATCGGTACATTACCATCTTAACACCGTGGATTCTTTAAAATGATGCTAGGGGGAAATTATAATTAAAATATTCATGGGTGGGATTAAATTACGTACTTTGAAATTATACCAAATCCTCCGTACTGCCTGCCACACACTCAAGTGACACCACATTGTCTCGTATTTCTATAGGTCAAGAAAGTCACCTATGAATTCAGTTTTGAAAGCTTGGCTCCTCACATGCTAACCACTCTTGTTTCCGTGTTTTCTTCCAAAATAGTAGACTCCACCATGCCATTTCATGGGTCTTAATGAGTGTTGTATTTGTTGCCTATGTCAACATAAATGGTACTAACAACACCAAAGATGTCAAATTTCCGCACTTTCCTAACTCCATAATCACCGAGGATCACATGTCACAAAGGCACCACATGATGAGGTCAATCAGTATGATGCAATAGGTGTCTATTTATTTAATGATTGATCGTGGAACAAATCTACTACTACAACTATGAGTCAAACAAAGGTTAAAACAAAGGACCATCGACATTAGAGGAGCTTTAGCCTAAAAGTGCCCATGAAATTTTCACGTAATTTCCATGTCATAATACATGTAAACCAATCAAACTCTTTAAATTATATATACACGTAAATATTTTGGAGGGAAATTAAGAAAAACTACATTTTTAATTGTATGTTTTCGCCATCTCCTTATATTCTACCTGCAAATTTAAGTGTAGAGACTCATTGATGTGAAATAAAATTATGCATCCAACGGTACCCACCATGAATATTTTGAGAAGACCCACATTGATACAAATTCAAGATGGCACAAAAACATGCTGGACACATTTTTTTGATGTTGTATCTTCATTTTTTTATCAATCTCGCCTTCAAAATCATGCATGATGGGTACTTTTTGTCAAAGGTGAATTCAATCTCCGCATCCAATGAGTGTTTACACTGAAATTCTGAGGAACCTATAAATAGGATAAGCCAAACATACAATTAAAAAAGTATTTGCTTCTTTTCCTCGCAAAATTCAAAACCATTTGTTGTTGAGACTTTCTATAATCATGCGTATTCAGATCGAGGCCCAATAGCCGCTTGAACACTCACCTCATTTTCACATTTGGAAAAAAAGTTTTAAATATGGGTGAAGTTCTACTTGAAACATCGGCCCCTCGATATGAATACACAAGATTCCGCAAAGTCTTAAGAACATGCTATCGACCTGTGGAAACACACACATTCATCAATATTATTTTATCGTTTTAACTATTGTTTTATTATTTTTTCCTTAGAGGACACTTAGGTTGAATTTTCCTCTAATGATTTTTTAAACTGTTTAAAAACTCATTCCTTTTATACCATGATTCGTGTTTTTTCAACCCATAAGAATTATTTAATTTACAAACAAGCAGTATGTCCTTTAATAAACCTTTCTCGATGAGTAAGATATAATTTTTTTAGTTCCCCATTCAAAAAGGATAAATACAAAGGTGTGTATAGATACAAAGCTAAATTAGTTATAAAAGGTTAGTCACAAAAGGAGAAATTGATTCCAATGAAACCTTTATAATCTGTAATACAGATTAAATAGAATTACTTTTTATGATTTCTCTAGCTACAAATCATAAATGGAAAGTTCACTGCCTAGATGTTATTTTTTTCCTTTTCTAATGGGAACTAAAAGAAGAATTATGATCTAATTAATGGTAAGGATTTGTTAAAATGATGGTTTAACACCTTTGTTAAAGAAAGCTTTATATGGATTAAACCCTGCACTCACCGAAGTCAAACTATGTGATAAAATAGATGTCGACTTATCAAAGGAATGATCAGGAATGACTTTTATTTCACCAAATCTTTAATAGTTTATGTAATAGTCCAAAATGCTAGAAACTATTAGAGAGGCTCTATGCTAGTTAAAAAAAATCAAAAAATCGAAATGGAGGGCACCATGAAAGCAATATGGAGATACAAGAATTCAAAAATAGAACCTCGTAAAACAGAAAAAAATGGATTCAAAATGAGCCAAGGAAATGTTAAAAATATGACAACAATGTAAATAATAATGTAATTTCTGGGAAAAATACTTACAGAATCCCAATTGGTTGAGTAACAAAATTAAGTTAGAATAACGCAATAGGCTCGTTAAACTGATAACTTATAGTTCGTAAGGTGAGGAATCATTCGATTAATAGTTTTGTAATCCTTGCTCCTGGAGGTTTCCTCAATTCTCGCCAAGGTTTTAACATTGGAATTTGCGTTGTGAGTTACAATTTCAATTTGTCTTTCAGTGTTATATAATTGTATTTCTTTCTCCTTTATCTTTCCAAAGAACAAAATTTGTATCAAAGCTGGTGGAGTAACGATTACACCGCAGTAACGACAACGGAGGAAAAATAAAAAATAAGTCATTCAAAAGAAGTGCCATTGTCCATTGTCAGAAAAGAACTTTGTGATATTGTCAAGCGAAAGAAGTATGTCGCTCTCCATTGTTTCCAGTGCTTTCATCATTAAGGGGCTGAAAAGGTCGCTAAGCTACTGCCCATTGTTTGAAAAGCCACCGCCCAAGGAGGCTTATATTCAGTCAGCCGGTATGGCGGTTTGCTCAAGTCCCACAAAAAAAGAGGTGCTGTAGCTTGAAGGTCTGCTTTTTCAGAGAAGTTGGTTGCGTATCAACAAAGAGTCGTTCGCCCCAAATGTGAATCACCTGATAAGCTTGCTTGTGGTATTGAACAAAGAGTTGTTCTACCCAAATGAACGAAATAGAAATCGACTGTTCCGAGACACAAATCTTCAGTTCTATTAGCATAAGAAAGAAAAAGAAAGGCTTTTAAGGCAAATGTGAGATCTTAAAGGCAGACGGAATTAATGACACAAGATAGAAAAGAATTTTAGGTGAGAATGTTGTACATAAGAGATATTTTTTTGTTAAAGGCATATTAGGCATAAATTAAATAATAAAGTAAATATATAAAAAAGGTATTTTTTGGGTAGACAATATTGAAAGATTTTTTTTGGGCAATAGAAGGAAATAAAAAAAACCCGTAAAATATTGAAAGAATTTTTCTGCAATGTATTGAGGCTAAAAAACCTAACTTAGCTAAAAGGAGGAAAAATTTACCCTAGTTGGAAAGAAGGAAATACTAGAAATCCATAGTAAGAAGAATGGCTAAAATGACAAATGAAAAATTTGAGGTGGATAAGTTCACCGAGAAAAATGATTCTGATTTGTGGAAACTAAAGGTTAGGGATTCACGGTGCAACAAGGGTTGCACAAAGCATTAGATAGGGTAAAGAAAAAACTAGCAAGCATGACATTCGAATTGGTTACGGGATGCCCTAAGCCCTCACAATGATTCCAAGCAGGTCAAGTAGGTGTTCTTTATACATTAAGAAGAGAGCACAACTGAAGGGTTGTGGGGAAATTGAAACTCTCAGATATGACAAAATCATCGACAAATAGAATTTATTTAAAAAGACAATTGTGGCCAGCCTTTTGATGAAGGAGGGTACCGTTAGGACCCCCATAATGTACCATTTTGGATTATGTACAATTTGTTATCATTCCATTCTTCCAAAGGTATATACAACATTCTTCTTCCATACGTTTAACTTCTAGCTATATATATAATTTTACATTACTTTCATATTTAATCATTAATCAAGATATGCAGTAGTTGCCGAGACAAAATTGAAGACCCAGACAATCTATCTGGATTGTTCACATCATGTTGTTTGAACAGCTGAATATGGTACGCAAATCAATATGAAAATAACCCGTGATTTGCCATTTTAGCGTATTTTAAGCATGACTCGCAACAAGAAAAGACAAGTAAGGAAGTCACATATCGGGAAACTTTGAAGCCAAAAGCATCATCATAACCATTGTAGCAACATTTTGCTGCGATTGAATAAAGGTCCTATTTCAGTATCGAAGATCGTATTAGACTAAAAATAGATTTCTATAATGTAAATAAATTGTAATAGACGTCTCCTCTTTAAAAGATATGAGAACATCAGCATTAGAGTGGACAATTAGAGACTATGGGAGGCTTATTTTAACGTAGAAGGAACACAGAATCCTTTGTAATATGTACCTTCCGATAGATGAATAAAAGTTTGTTCGACTATTTCATTTAATTCTTCTTCGGGGAATCTCTATGAAGGAAAGGCTCCGCCTTCACAAGATTCACCCATTTGTTCCTCGTAGTCGTTAAATGTTCTTTCCATTTATGCCTTGTTAAACTCTATTTGCCGAATTCATTTATGCAAATATTAGAATTTTGTTGTCTATTGGTCAAGCTCTTTTTCCCCATCGTTTGTTGTATTGATTTAATACAATTCATTCTTAAGAAATTGTGGATTATTTTTAATTGGAAAATCTTGTTTATAGAATGAGTTTTTGAAAGTTTGGTCAATCGTAAATCAGGTCAAGATTCCTACTTAGAACAGGGGTCCTCGTTCTCTATTATAGCATAATTGGCCTTTCCTTTTTGCTGCATTGGTTTCTTTCCAGATGTTGTCTTTTTAATGGTAATCCAAATATTCTTTTGATAATTGTCTACGATAAAAATATTGTCTTTAAGGTAACTCAAGTAGGACTTTACTTGTTGAAGCAAGGTGTGACTAGTGTAATTTTTTTTACTGCTACCACTTTCGTTTTTTGAGATTGACATATGCTGTGTGTGACGAAGCCCTTGAACAAACATACCGGGTCACAATAATTTATAGCACTTGAATTGTTTAATTCAATAAACAATTAAATTGACCAAACATTTCCTAGGCGCTACTGCTGCAGAAGGAAATTATAGATTAAAAAGCATTGATGCCGTATGCGTATTTGCACGAGAGGATGCGGAACTCATAAGAAAGCTAACCCTACATGTAGCAAGGGCAAAGGAAGGGGAGGAAGAAAGACCTTTATTAATGAGATCGTATCAAAAGTTGAATCTTCAAAGACTAAGCTCTCTAAGGCCAAAGCCTCAACACTCCCCAACCGAATTCATGAAACGAATAACTTGTGAGCCCTAAAATGTTAAGGAATTAGTGAAACGTTGAAAAGCCAGCCTAAAACATTTAGGAGCCGTAGGGAAAACATTGAGGACTGCCATGCGGTGGAGATCGAACAACGAAGAATTCTTCATGAGGACAAGTAGATCCCGAAGGAGAGGAAAAGATGAGAATTCTCTCTCTAATTTTGGGATTTCCTATTGGTGATCTCCTTAGAGGAGAAACTCCCCATGAAGAATACCCCAATTTCTTGCACTTACCTAACTTCCATGGTTTATCTTCCTAAGATCCGATGAATTTCTTTTTGAATTCGATATATTATGCGTAAGTTATGATTATATTACTAATGTCCGGTAAGTTGAAGCCATTCCAAGCAACACCAAAAGAAATGCACTAAAGGTGGTTCATATGCTTCTGAGTTGCCATGTAATCTGTACAACATAGGGGGAATGTATGAAACAAAAGTTTCGCTTAAATATCAAGACTACTACCTGACAAGAAAAAGAGAGGACTATTTAAGATGGTACAAAAGGAGGACAAAAATTTGGAGGACTTTGTGAAAGACTAAATACAACTTGTAGAGATCCAATCATCCCGATGTAAGTAAAGATATTCTTAAAATAATATTATCCAAGGTGAGGGATGACTATTTAGGATATGTTAAATATGCTTGGTAAAGGGGATATATCTAAAGAATCATATGATGAAATTGTTAACCTCTCAGAAAAGTTGTTCAAGAGGAGCCGCAAGGAATAGGTCAACAAAGAAAGAGATACCAAGAAGGGTTCAAGAGTTCATCCAGCCATGGAGGAGCAACAAGAGCTAAAATAGGTAATTTACTTGAAGAATTTAAAATCGAAATGTTAAGTTCTTTGCTTCACAAATTGACACCTTGCAAAGTTAAAAAAGAAATGTCGAAGGCATGGGGCCTTTGGTCAGTTTTTTGCCCCAAATGTGCAGATAAACATCCACTATGAATGTTCATTGGACAAGGTGCCAATTGCACCCTTGTGAGAAATTTCATGAAACACAACAATGTCTTTTTACCGCAGCTAAAAGAAGCATTGCAACCAACCTAAGAAGAAGTCAGCGCTCTATCTCAACACACAAAGAAGGAAATGGCAACCACGCAGGACAAGGGTATGAATTTTTATAATATGTCATTTACATCTTCTAATCATTGGAACAATTACCCTTCTTTTACCAAGCAAATTACCCCGACTTTAACAAATGCAATACCCACCTTTCCAATCAAAATATGAATTACCCACCCATGCAACAAACCCTCCCTTCGTACATCCCGCAATGTGGAATCCTTGGCTCTCCGTTCAACAACAATCTTATTTTTAACTAAAGGAATTCGAAATTGAGGGGGTCAACAACTCCCCGTTCCGCAAATCACTTTCACTTTTGTTCACTTCTTCAACACGTGCTCCACCGAATAAACTAAAATGATGAGACCCCAACTACTTCGTACAACCAAATCCTAACCCTCAAGATGGGTGCCGTGCAAGCACATATTCAGAACCAACTTCCATATTTCGCTTTTCTTTCCCCGCATAATGCAATGACATTCATTCACGATCCGAGAAAATAGTTGAACCCATTATCGATGATACTACTTCTTTCGATTCCCGATAAAGAAGAAATCGAAAAAACGCGATTCACATAAAGAAGTGCAACCACCTCTAATAAGGATGCTGAAATAGCAGAGAACCACTATTCCCCGAGCATTTAGTTTTAACTAGAATGCTCGGCGCCACGTGCTTTTTAATCTTCTAGGGGAATTGCGTAATCCGTATGTTAAAATTCCACTTTTACGTGCACTAAGAGATGTACCAATTTATGCCGGAATGATGAGAGATATTTGTAGGCATATATAAATTTACAGAAAGCTAAAGATCCCCTTACACCATGTTATGGGTGATCTATTCGCATTACTGTAAACTCCCTCAAATAAATATGGTGATCCCGGCCATCCTACCGGACACCAAATCGTGAAACAATAATCCTCAAGTTCTCCGGTAGATTTAGGTGCGCCATAAACATTATGACTTTGAAATTTCACAGTTGCTACAACTAAAGAATACAATCGAGATACACCAAACTATTCTAGATACGACCATCTTCACAATCAAACCGTAGGGAGTTATTGAAGACCTAGTCATCTCGCTG
Organism: Pinus albicaulis; assembly: GCA_034641835.2. Lineage (NCBI taxonomy): Eukaryota > Viridiplantae > Streptophyta > Pinopsida > Pinales > Pinaceae > Pinus > Pinus albicaulis. Next base: position 1,318,472,040 of record CM076578.1, on the reverse strand, counting down.
AGTCCTCGAATTATGCTCGACTTTGTGGTGTTGCGTACTAAAAAAAATTTGGGGGGACATCCTTTAATTCTAGGAAGACCCTGTTGGGCCATGCGCCTAATGCCTTTATCACCCGTATCCTGTTCAATGACAATTTCCAATGGGATATGAAACTACAGCCTAACTCTCTACCTCACACCACACCCATGATTAATAATGATAATTAGTTGGATGGACTATGATGATCATGTTATTCAACCTTATTTCGACTACCTGGACAAGCTTTGCTTCAAAGATAAATTAACAGGATGAGGTAATTATCACTCTTATCAGAACCCTCCTCTCGTGATTTAAACATACAATCAGTCAAGCCGCACTTTTTGAAATCGCATAATTAAGAAAAGTTTAAACTCAAGATCTTCCTCAAACACCAACCAACATCTCTTCTAAAAGCATACAAGAGAAATCGAACCTCGGCAAAACATCAATAAACTCAACTTGACAACATGGAAACACAACAATTAATGTAAGCAATGCTGAAAATAAAGAAGTATTTTGTGATGGGACTATACAGATATGAAGGGAATCTCTCAACTATGTACTCATCTAGATCTATATTAAGGAAGGTTTTCGAATACCACACCCAAAAGATTTAATGGAACCCAATTAAGAGAATGCCAAAGAGGAACTTCAAAAATTATTGACGGTGGTTTATACACCCTATATCTATGCTGAATGGGTTTCCTCGATTGGTAATAGTTCCTAAGAAAACGAGAAATGGAGAGTGTGTGTAGATTATAGAGCCTTAAATAAAGCCACTCAAAAGGACTACTCTTCAACAGCCATGATATGTTGGATAGTTTTTCATGAAAGAAATTCTTTCTCCTTTCTAGATGGGTTTAGTGGGTATAACCAATCAATTGCACCCCTGGACCAAGATAAGACCACTTTTACTAGCCTCGGGAAATTTTTGCCTCTAGAGTTCTTCCATTTGACTATGTAATGCACCAACAACTCAAAAGAGAAGTTATAGGAATCTTTTTCTGATATGCTCAATGAATCTATGAAATATTTATGGATGACTTCAATTTTATGGTGTACCTTGAAGATGCACATGTAATCTGAAAATATCGCTAAACGTTGTATACAATCTCACCTATCCTTAAGCACCGAAATATGTCATATGATGATGAGTGAAGGAGAATGGCATTTTATTTCATTATCTCGGGGAATTCAGGTAGATCCATCCAAACATGTTTTATTCAAAATCATTCTCAAAACACAAAATGTATGTGAGAAGTTTCTTAGACATGTGCAGATATTATAGGAGATTTATTAAAAACTTTTTCCAAATAGCTTCCTTTGTTTGTGTTACTTATGAAAATGTTGAATTTATGGACTAATCTTTGTTGTAGAAGCATTTGTTGAACTCACACTGGCTGTCCATAGCCTGCCCCGAGAGTGTCTGACAGCACTCCCTTTCATATCTTTCCGGGCGTTTCCATACCGTAATTAGAGCTATTCTGACAAGAGGAAAACCATCTTCTCCTTATGTTATCTACTTTATCAATAAGAATATGACTCCTCCCCCGCTTTTTATCTACCATACAAGCATTTTAAAAGGAATTTTTTAGCAAATAATTTATGCTATTAAGGTTTCCGACATTACATTAATGGTTACTTCCATTTTTGTCCATACCGACCACTCGCTATCAAGTATCTAATGGAAAACTGGCCACAAATGCTCAAGTCACTTTGCTTAAGTTATTGTTATTACAAGAGTTTTATATTACAATTGTAGATCAAACTGTAAAGAAAATGTTGTTGCTAATTTTCTATTAAAAATCGATGATAATATTCAAAAGAGATTATTCTTTCTGATGAGATGATTATGATTCCGGCTTCACTCACCATGGTATGTAGACATTGCAAATTATTTGCCGTGTGGAAGCAATACACCTATCACATCGAGAGAAAAGAAAAATCATTCAACAAAGTGCTAGCATAGATAAGTGGGTGTGTTTTCTACATGGGATCAGGATCATGAAATCCGTAGATGCATTAGAGAGGATGGAGTATATGATATACCAAAGCTAGCTATGATGCATTTTGTATAAGTATTTACTATATAAGAGAACGATACATGAAATTTTAGGATGGTTATTATTGGCCCTCTACTCTTAAGGATGCAAAGAAATATGTTAGGCTATGATAATTGTCAGAGAATGGTCAACCTAATCAGCGAGATGAAATGTCATTAAACTCCCGTGTAATACTTCGAACCATTTGAAAGATGGCCCAGATTTTATAAGACCCACTAATCCTCCATCCAATCAAAAAGTTTTTATATTAGTCCGCATAGATTATATGACTAAGTGGGTGGAGGCCAGCACTTCTTAGAGCTAATGAAGAAGCTATCCTAGCTTTCCTATTTGAAGAAATCTTTTTTAGATTTGGGAGTTCCTGTGAGAGCTAGTTACGTATGGAGGACCTCGTTTCAATTCTCATGGTTTCAAAGCCACCCTTCAGAAATATCACATTCATCATAGAATGACTACACCATACTACCCTTAAGCCAATGGAAGGTGTGTAAGAGTAAAAACAAAGTAATAGAAGCCATTGTAACCAAAATAAAGAAGGAGAACCTAAGGATTGGTCTTAGCACTCGGCACTATGGGCTTATATAGAACTATCCGGAGAAATACTACAGGATTTTCTCCCTAAGTGAATTGGCTTAGTGTGTGTAGTATTGTTTTTCCTATGGAATTTGAAATTAAAAACCTTAAGAATCAGCTTTATCGTTAACCTTGATTTAATGGAGCAAAGACAAGTCTAGGTTGGGCAAAACATCTTCATGAACTGGATGGAAAAATATTAGATGCCATTCACTCGGCCAACTATGATCCAACAACAGAGAACAAAGTGGCATGATAAAATCATCAAGTTACCTAGCAAGCCCAAAAGGTAATTGGGCTTTATTGTATGATTCACTATTTAAAAACATTCAAGGGAAGCTAATGCATACATGGCTTAGGACCGTACGGGCAGATGTTGTTTTTTCCCAATGGAACAGTATACTTTAAAAATTGATGACTAAACACCACTATTAGTAAATGGTCATCGGCTTCGGTTTACATCAGCTTCCTATTTCCAAAGAAGATTTTAAGGTTACCTGTATGGGCGTATTAACATTATCTCTTTGGGAATTGTCCATTTCGTCATACCTAATTTTTCTGTATTTCTGTATTTTTAGTATTAGATTAGATTTTCAAATCCAATAACCGCCATACTGGTCGTTACAACGATTATTTTTGCTACTATTGATTAAGGAAAGGCTTACCAAGGAAGGACAATTTCACCACAACATATCCAAGTCAGTTCCGAGAAGAATTGCTCCCCCCACTTCAACTCATTCATAGCTCACTTCCCCATCTTCCAATAACATTTCATCATTCATTCTCTTCATTACTTTTTTCCTTTCCATATCATTTTCTCTATTTTTCCCATTGTTTAAACACCATTCTTCGTAAAAATATCTTCCCTATTTTTCATAATGATGAAATATCATTCTAAAATATTTCCCATTTTCCCACTCGCTTAAAACATCACTCCTAAATAACACTTTCCTATTTCTCTCACGTCGAAACACAACTTTTTCAAAGAGCATTTCATTCATTTCTTGCTAAGCGAAACACCATTTCTTTCTCCAAAGAGATGACCATAAATATCATTATGAAAACATTTTCCTTAGTCATACCATTTCCCATTTCTCCTTTTTCTTATGTTACTCCTATCTCGATCATTTTTCCTATGATAAAACATATCTCTATTATAATCTCCTCATGCTTCTGCAGCTTCAAAGTTTTTTCCATGACTATTGAGCCATTATAAACAAGCATATATTTTTCGAATACAAATCAAAGTAAACATGAGGTATGTAAATTTATATGTAAAGTATAATTAACTATGGTTTAAAGAGAATATTTTGTTTATTATGACCAATCTCCACAGACACTTGTAAAGATATTACTCGTCTTCATCATAGTGTTGGGGGAATATCGAAATTATATGTCATCATTTCACAACATGCCAATTACCGTCATTTTTTCCTAAATGATTACTTCGCCTTCTTCACCGTTATCCATGTTCTCATTCACAAAGTTTACTCCTGTTCTCAAGTCCGTAACTTCGCTTCTTGACTCGCATTTTACCAAAGCTAGTTAACTATGGGAGGACTCGTTATTCGACATGAGCACGGCTCAATAGCTCGCTTGAATTATTCCCAAATGCATATCAGATTTTCAAAGGTGCAGGCCGGGTAGGATATTTTTAGAGATTTATGAGTTTTATCTTATTTAATAGAAGTCCTGAATTTGCAAGCAAATCTTCGTGAACATTGCTTGTTGTCCAGTGAGCTCAATTCTCGGTTTCGCAGGGCGATGACAGGCGAGGTTTCCGTGTCCATGGTCACCGGCATCGATGGTTTAGTTGAAAGCACATCATTATGAATGCACAACAGACTTTCTTCTCGCCAGAGAACACATCGAGCGAAAGGCCTGGGTGCTTCCGACTTCACTCATTGCCGCCTCCTTGGCCGAAAGGTCGAATTCGTCAAACATTATCTCACTTGTGAAGGTCGCTATTAGATAGTCTATCAGCATGATTTTGTTTTAATGAGTCATTTACGACATAGCAGACTAGTGAATGCCCAAGCACATATTTACCTGATGCATTAGAAATATGTCATATTATTGTAGACGGGGTAAAATTCCCACTCCTTTCTCACCCATCACCGCCTTGTTTAAACTCATCGTATTTTGCAGGGGTTTTGTCTAACAAAACCTCCTCAAAACAACCTACTCCTACCCCCGAGCAAGCTTCAAAATTCCTCAAGAAGCGCCGAAAATCTCAAGAAATTCTTCGAAAGTCCCGGTGAGCACGTACCGCAGAATATCCCTTAACCCCTCTTCTCCAATTTAATTCAGAACCAATTAATCCAATTAACTCTCATCTAAGTCCATCTCACCACTTAGCATAATCTTCTCGATCCTACCGTCCACACCTCAAAGATGACTCTCAAAGCAATACACCACCATCTTCCTCTATCTTCGTAAAAGGAAAATAGAAAATCACAACCGCCTCCCTATCAAAAAGGCAAACAAGGGATGTAATCATAGTTACAATGCACTCTCCTTCCGATAGCCCTTCTCCTGTGAAAAACCTTCTCATAAAAGGAAAAAAGAAAACTACTTCTTGTGCCTTCTTACTCAGAGACTAATGAGGATGTTCATTAGCGTAAAACTATTCCTATTACCCCCGATCCTGCACCTATTTTTTAAACTCTCCACACATCACCACCTTCCAACCCCGGAATTATTATTCGTCTCACCCCGTGCACCGAAACACAAGAACCCATGCTCGTGTAATATGACATCTTTTTCTAAAAGGCAAGTAATTAAGCGACAAGAACGTAGGATGGCCGTAGGGCCGGGTTCCAGGACAAGAACTGGCCTACTCAACAAGAACGAATACAGTGATCCATCACGATGTACAAGAACTAGACATCCTGATACATCACATTAGGTAAAGGAACCGCTCTATCCGTCACACAAGAACTAGCTACAAACTTCTGAAACACAACAATCAATTCCGCAGAATGAAACCGATACACAAGGCGCAACAACGTGGCCTCCTTTAGATAAGAAAATGAGTTTTTAAAATTAAATTTAGAAGTTTATAAGCGATAATTAGTAATGGCAAGTGTGCCTATGACAAGACAATGGGTACCCCCGCCCATACAAGATCCACAAGTGGCAAAACATGTTTAACGACCTACATAAATACACATATGTATAACTAATGTGGAAACATCTATCAAATAGCAAGATATAAGATAGTTCAAGTTCTAATGCCGTGAGCATCTACTTCTGAGGCAACAAAGAGGAATGCCCTACTCCACAAGAGCCAGTAGGTCCTTCAAAAATTTTCTGCAAGAAGTGACATATGTATTTTATTCATCAGAATTAATTTCCATATCACTATACCTCAACCCACCACTTGCAATGTCGAACACAAACTCACAACCATGGAATGAGATGAAAATAATAAACAAGTGGAGGAAATAGAGAAGGCTCTCAGTAAATCAGTACAAAGACAAATTAGTTTACAGAATCATATATATCTTAAATCGAGAGATCCCTGAGCAAACACTCCACCAATCTAGACCTTTAAGAAGGAAACAAAGAGCTAAAAGGAAACTACTCCTAATGTTTCAATTGGTGCAAAAATTATACGCTAGGAAGCCATCTCTAAATTGTCTTTATTTTCGAATGCCTTGTTTACTTTCGCTGAGGCAAGAATAACAGTGAAGATCCAATGAGAGGTGCTTACATCCTATCACTAGAACATTTAAGCTCAAAGGATCAAAACTCATTATAGATTTAATTTCATAAAATGAAGCTATCATGAAAAAACATAAATATTAATTCAAACCTCTTGTTGGTGACATTCAAATCTCAAGGCATTTTCCTCCTTCCCAGTAATCCGATTATACATAATTTTTTCTGCAATTAGTAGCAATGAAGATAACCACCTTTCTCTAGATAAGGCCAACTTTAACCCTACCATCTTTTTGTGGCATAATATAACTTAATTTTAAATGTGGACACCTGAAGGCCATATGAATACCATAGGCTTCGCATCTTTACTGTCACTACGCCAGACCAAAGAACCGTTGTTTTAAGAGAAAAAAACATGTTTTGGCACAACTTTCAGTGAGAGACAGAGTATGATCTTTTCAATCTAACTAACTTAAACTACTGTTCAGAGTACTCCAATTATATTTTATTGCTCATAGCTGTGCTGAAAAATATAGGGTACCACTTTCATTTTCTATTTTATGAGCGCTGCAAAGGAATATCATGCTCATCATAGGTTGGCTAACAAGGAGAATCAGCAATGGAAAAGATTAAAAGTGTGCAAGGATTCAGAGGCCACTAGAAAATTCTCCACATGAAGGTTTTGTTAATTGCATGCCAAAAGCCAAGATTCTGATTTATCAAACTAAAGTTGCTTGAGGACATGCAACCTTCCAAATTGTGTATTGTTAGACTCCACACGTTTTGCCATTTTGACCATACATTTTTGTTATCATTTCCACTTTTCAGCTCATATTTAAAGTCAGATACTATCACTTTCATCCATTCTCCAAAGTATAACATTTTCTTTATCATAATTTTTTGACTTGTTTTTTATATAATTACTTTCATATTTAATCATTAATCGAAGACATATAGTTGTTGAGATATTTGAAGACCACGTATAATCTATCGTTATCGTTCTAAGACTGCCACATGAAACAAATAACATGGTGGACGCTAAAATACCGTTGTCGAACAACTCGTGATTTATGACATTTGGAAGCAAAGATTTCACAATAGACGCCAACAAGAAAAGACAAGTAAGGAAGCTATTACACGGGCCACTTTGAAGCCATTACCATCGTAACCATTGTAATTATTTCATATAAGAACAGAAGGTCCTATTTATATCGAAGATCGTATTTATTGCAGATTTCTATAATGTAAATCAATTGTAATAGATGTCTCCTCTTTAAAAAGAGGAGATATCAGCATTAGAGGGACAATTAGGAGACTACGGGAGGTTTATTTCGGAATAGGGAAGGAACGCAATCCTTTGTGTAATATGTACCTTCAATGTGATGAATAAATATTTTTTTCCAGTATTTCATTTTCCAATTCCTTCTTCTGGGAATCTTGTGAGAAGGAAAGGGCTTCCACCTTCTTCACAAGATTCAATCATTTTTTCCCCGTAGTTTGTTAATCGTTCTTTCCATTTATGCCTTATTAAATTTTCCTTCGTTTTCAACTATTTATGTAGAATTGGAATTCTCGTTATTATTGCTGAAGCTCTGTTTCATTTTTTGTTGTATTGATTTCATAATTTGCCCTTAAGAAATTGTGATTGGTTTTAATTGGAAATCTTGCTTATATATTTGAGTTTAGAAAGTTTGCAAATCGAAATTGTGTGTCAAGATCTTACTTGGGGAATAGGGTCCATTTCTTCAGGAATATGGTATCTATTCTTCTTTAGTGGTTGGTTTCCTTTCCTAGATGTTGTCTTTTAATGTAATCCCAGATTCTCTTTGATAATTGTTCCAATGTATTGCATTGTCTTTGTTGTAACTCGAAGTAGACTTTAGTTTGTTGAAGTAAAAGTGTGTTGAATAGTGTAATTTTTTTTTCTACAACATTTCATTGCTTTTGAGATTGAGCATATACATTGTGTGATTTCTAAAATAAACAAACTTTCCGTAAGCTGTAATTTATAGCACTGAATTGTTTAATTCATTGAAGGATGAGTGATTTAACAAAAAAGAAAATCTCAGAAGAATAACAGTTTTTAATATTCTTATTTTCTAAATAAAATTATGGTTAAAATGAAGGAAGAAGACAAGGCACAAACTTGTTAGTTTTTGCCCTGGAAATATGATCACTTCGCAACTTCAACTGTGTTTCTAAGCACTACCGATTCCTTAAAAATTTGAATCACAAGGGAAGCCTATCTAAGAAGCAAGAAGAAAATCTAGTATTGAGACATTCACCGCAGGCCAGAAGCAGAGGTTTTACTAAAGGAGGAGAGGGGAGAGAGAAACAGTCTTTCCAGAATTCAAAGGGCGGCAAGAAGGTAAAGCCAAGTGATGGTAATTTCCAGAACAAACTCGACACCTCAAGAAAGATTATTAAACACATGTTGAATGTAAAATCATAACAAGGAAGCCAAATCCAAAGTTGATTCAAGTATGGTTGATGAGGTTTTAATTGTCGAAGATCTCCTTGTTTGTAATGTCTCTCAAGATGCTGAAAATTGGCTATTGATCATAAGTTTTCATCATATGAGTTCTATGCACCGAAATTGGTTTACTTCATATGAAATCTAAAATGGTAGTTCGCATTAATGGGAATAATTTTACCCTATTTGACTATTGGGATTGGTAATGTAAAAATCAAATGTATGATGATACGCTTAAAACATTATCCCTCGATGTTGCTGCAAATTTGATCCGAAGAAAAACTTGATTTCTTTGGGAGTTTTTAGATTTGAATGGGTAGCACCCCATGTGTCATAATAGAGTGTCAAAGTCTACAAAAGGAGTCTTCAAGTCATAGAAGGCCGAAAAGGTCAAAAATCGAAAGGACACTCAAAGGAAGCACCAATTTAGTGAAGAAGATCGCATCGTAAAAAGCACAAGAAGGTTCTCGTCTATGGCATCGCCGAAGTTGGGTCACATGAGCAAGAAAGGTCTTCTGCAATCGCATGAACCACAAGTTGCTTCCCGATTTGGAAATCTCAGTTGATTTTGTAAATATTGCGTGTTTGGGAAACAATGTAAACAAAGGTTCAAGACTCGGAAATCATAATATTAAACATTTTAGAATACATTCATTTTGATTTGTGGGGACCATTCTACCGTGTCTTATGGAGGTATTATATTTCTTAACATTTATCGATGATTTCTCCGGAAAGTTTGGGTCTATATGTTGAAAAAGAAAGTTGATGTATTTAATGTTTCTAAACAATTTAAAACAATGGTGGAAAAGAAAACATGAAATCAATTAAACTTAAGAATCGACAATTACGGTGAATTTACTTTTAGAATTCGAACAGCTCAGAAGTGATGAAGGGATTGTTAGACATAAAACTATTTTTTATATACCCTCAACAAAATGGCCTTGCTGAACTAGACAGAATCAGACTTTATGGAAGAGCCAATGCATGATTAGCAATACCAACCTCGTAAAAAGGTGTTGTGGTAGAAGCAATATCTATTTCTTGTTATCTAGTTACCGCATCACCTTCGATTGCGATAAACTCAGAAATCCTTGGAAGAAGTTTGGCTACTGGCCGGTTTTGTGATTATTCACATTTGAAGATTTTTGTTGCGATGCCTATGCTCTTATTCCTAGTGGAATCAACGTTCAAAGTTAGATCCAAAATCAAACATTTTCTCTGATTTTTTGGATAAGGGATTATGCAAAGAAGGGGATATAGGTTGTGGGATCCTTCTTCATTTTAAGATAGTCATTACTAGAGATGTAACATTTGATGAATTTCTTTAAAATAGGATATTGAAAATGTTGAACAAGAGCAAGTATCGCCAAATCAACAAATTCAATTGGAGACTTAAACTTTTCCGGCAGTCAAAAGGAAGGAGGGACTTCACGTGAAAATGTAGAGAAGCAAAGAACCGGAGAAATTCCACAATCAATTCAGCAACCGATCACTCTAAGAAGGTCTACAGGAAAACACCCAAAAGAAGGAAGACTCTTCATCTTTGCATTGATTATCAAGATGGGGAACCTTTCTTTTTATCGTGAAGTCGAGATGATTCAAGATAGCAAGATATGGAAAAATGCAATGTAAGAAGAAATGACTTTTATCTCAAGAATAATACTAGATCTTGTAGAACTTCCCAAAGGAGAAGTTTGCTATGAAAAATGGGTCTTCAAGTTGAATACAGTTGATGAAATTATTGAGAGGTGCATAAGGCGAATACAGTAAAGGGTATTCTTAGGTTGAAGGTATTGATTGGGCGAGATTTTTTTCACCGTGAGTTAAACTTGTTTCTATTCGAAATATCTATGTTAGCACTAAGTTAACCCATTACGACCTTGTTAGAATAGTTAGATGTTAAAACAACCTTTCTTTATGGTGATTTGGATGAAGAGATATATAAGGATCAGCCAAAAAGGTTTTGTACAAGGTTTCAATAGAAGATTAGTTTGCAAGCTCAAGAAATCATTGTATGTCCGAAAGTGTTTAAGTTTGAAAGTAACAGTACAAGAAGTTTTATTCCTTCATGGCGGTGAGCTAGAATTTCCATCGTATGTAGAATGATCATTGTGTATACTTCAAAAGTTTCATGGAATATTTATTATCTTGGTGTTGTATGTTGATGATATTATTATTGCAAGCAAAAAGCATGGAAGAAATCAACAAGTTAAAGGTCTAACTTCTAGACAAGCAGACATGAAGGATATCGAGCAAAGAAACATATTCCATGGAGATACACAGTAGACAAAAAATGAAGAATGGTGTTTTTGGTTATCATAACAAGAACTATGTAGGTGCTACTTGGCAAGTTCGGTATGAACAATGTGAAACCCGTTAATGTTCCATTAGCTTCCCATTTTAAGCTTTCTTCGTGATTAAGTCTCAGAACTAATAATGAAGAAAAGAAGTATATGTCTCAAGGTAAAATTACAAGAAAATGCGTAGGAAACTTAATGTATGCGAGGGTATCTACAAGACCCGACATTTCATATGCAATGGAGTTGTCATTAGGTCATGCAAATCCAGGGAAGAACACAAGCAATTAAACGTGCTTTCGGTATTTGAGAGGCATAAGTGACCACCGTACTCACCCTGAGGTCGTAGGTTGTTCACTGCAGACATGTGGATGCCCATTACAGTGATTTGGAAAAAGAGACTTACCATAAAGTTATGTGTTTATTCTTGCAAGGTGGAGCAATCAGTTGGATGTCAAAGCTTCAAGAGACAAGCAGACAACCATCATCAAGGTAGTATAGCGCCCGTATGCCTATAAAGAGGCAATATGGTTAAAAGGTCGCTTTGATGAGATTGGGAAGGATGTAGAGAAAGTGAATGTATTCTGTGATGCTGGAAAGGTTATTCATTTGGCTACAAATCCAGCCTATCACAACAAGACCAAACACATCAGATGGAGTGTATCACTTCTATGAGACATGTAATCGAAGGAAGCAAAGTGAGCCAAGAAGGTTCCACGTAGGAGAATCATGCACATATTCGTTACTTAAGCCAAGCATAGAGAGAATTTGAGATGGTGTCTCACTTTTGGATTGCAGTATGAGATGATGAATGCGCATGGGCAAGGGATTAGGAAATTGTTGTCAAGGTAGAGAGTTTATATATCATTTTTGGGATTCAACCTCGTTAAGTAAGTCATTCATATATGACCACTTCATGAGAGGTAGTCGTACCGACTACCACGATTTTTGAATAGTCCCCTTAGTGCCTCCACGATTTGTACGTTCATTGTGGGTGAAGAAGTGGATTGAAATTAGTGAAATGTAACTGTGACATACATCAATCAACACCAAGCCAAACTGCAATGTGGACTTCCCAGGAGGCTCCATCCTGAACTCCTCCCTGGGCTCAAGCACACTTAATCGTGATTTTTTCCAACTCAAGCCCATCGAATATATACCCCCATCCGCAAACCTTAGCAAGCATTGTGCCTCATGAACCATTCAAGTAGAGCTCCCTTTACTCATTGTGTTTTAAGTATGAGGGGTTTCGGGGCAATGCATTATATTATATATATTTTTTGGGATTCAACTCGTGTTAAAGTAAGCCATTCATCTATGACCATTTCCATGAGGTAGTCGTAACCACCCATTTCTCATGATTTTTGAATAGTCCACTTAGCACTATTGCATCGGGTGAAGCTCACATCGGTGAAGAAGTGGGGATTGAAACTAGTGAAATGAATCGCATAGCGTCAATCATCACTTTTGGGGCTCGTAATCGTGCTGTGACTTCTCGAGAGGTCACCCATCCTAAAACTCGTTCGAAGCCCAAGCGCACTTAACCATGGAGTTTTCCCCACAATCAAGCCCACTTAGCTTGCTACCCCATTTGCAAACCTTAGCAAGTATTGTGCCTCATGAACCATTCAAGTAGAGCTCCCTTAGTCATTGTGTCAAGTATGAGGGGTTTCAAAGGATTATATTAGACATCATTTTTGGGATTCAACCGCGTTAAGCAAGTCATTAATCTATGACCATTTCCATGAGAGGTAGTCGTAACTAACTAATTTATCTTGATTTTTGAATAAAACACTTAGCACTCATTGCATCAGGTGATGCTCACAAAGTGAAGAAGTGATTGAAACTAGTGAAATGAATCGCATAGTGTCACTCATCGCCTAAGCCAGACCAGAACTGTAGGATTTCTGGCCGCGTCACCCATCCCAGAACCTCCTCGGCTCAAGCACGCCAGAATCGTGGAGTTTTTCCCCACAATCAAGCCCACTTAGCTTGCTACCTCATTACAAAACATTAGCAAGTATTGTGCCTTATGAACCATTGAAGTAGAGCTCCCTTTACTCATCATGTGTTTAAGTATGAGGGGTTTCCACAAAGGTATTATATTAGATATTATTTTTGGGATTCAACCGCATTAATTAAGTCATTCATCTAAGACTATTTATGAGAGGTAGTCGTGAATCGACTAATTTCTAGGAATAATTTTGGTGATGGAAAATTATCTTGAAGTTTAAAACGTTGGCGAATTTTCACTAGGTCCCTAATATCCGAAGTAGAAAATTTTATTAGATATGTTTGTAAAATTATACAAATATATAATGATTTTGTATATTTGCTCTAGGATATAATGTTGGCTATTTTTTAAGGTAAAATAATTTTATATTGTAAAAATTCTTGCAAATCATGTTTACAAAAAATGAAATTGGGCGATGAAAAATCATGGAAAATTAGCCCACCGTGAATATTAGCTCCTAAAATTTTCCATGCTAATTTTCATAAGATTTTTCGAATAGTCCACTTAGCACTCATTGCATTGGTGATGCTTCACAGGTGAAGAAGTGGGATTGAAACTAGTGAAATGAATCGCATATGCCGTCAATCATCATCATACTTGCAACTTGCAGAAGTGTACTTCGGGAGGTCACCCATCCTAAAACTCGTCCGGCTCAAGCACACTTAACCATGGAGCTTTTCTCACAATAAAGCCCACTTAGCTTGCTACCCCATTTGCAAACCTTAGCAAGCATTGTGCCTCATGAAGCATTCAGAGCTCCTCAGTCATTGTGTTTTAAGTATTAGGGCTTCCGGCACAGAGATTACAGCATCACAAGAAAAATCACATTGTGAGGGGCGAAATGGTCACTATAAGCCTGGTGAGGGCCGGTGAGCCTTCGTCACCAAAAAGCCGAACGTCACCAAAGGTGGCGTCGGCCACGAAAGTACAGTGTTGTGTGACATTCAAGGTCCGAAGTATCATTAATAATTTAGAAATAAGGACAGTGACCGCGTCATTATCATATGTATAAACAGACGCATGTCGCCCGTCAACAAAATTGAACGCGCTCAAAGGTGGCGTCGCCGAAAGTATAGGTGTTGTGGTGACATTCAAGGTCCGTCACCATTACCGATTTATAGTGACGATAGTGACCGTCACCATTTCATATGAGCAATGGTGACGGGGCATAACAGCCTCTGTCACCACAAAAAACTCAACGTCACCAAAGGTGGCGTCGCCGAAAGTGACAATAGGTGACATTCAAGGTCCATCACGAATATTAATTACAATGACAAACATAGTGACCGTCACTATTTCATAGAACAACAACGCGCAGATGGATCGTTTCATGGCCGTCACTATTGGTGACAGTATGGCGCACGTTCATCGACCGTCACCACAAACGCATCGCACACTGTCCGTCACGAACAATGACTATAGTCGACAAACAAAGACCCTCACCATTTCATATAAACAACAACGATTTATGGTGACTCGTACCTTTAATGGTCGTCATTGATGCATATATAAGGGTGCATTCGTTGACCGTCACTATTTCATATTTTTGGGAGGGTCGAAAAGTCTCACCATAAACGCATTGGTGATGGTCAAAAGAGCATCCGTCACCAAAATCGATTCGCTATCTCTTATATGTGAATATCGCGGGCACGATGGAATCGAACCACCAACATCCTCGCTTGTAAGGTGGTGGCTCTTCCACCATTGAGCTAGCAATTCCTAAAAGAAATTAATTTTAACTAGCAATTGTCTCTTTTAAAAAGTTGCAAAAGATACACCAAAGGAATAAAGAACCGTGAAAACCGAAAGAACTCATAATGTCCTACTCCTATTTTTTATTCTAACACACTTCACAAAGTATGATCTTGATCTATGACGTGTTTGTGCCGAGTGGTTCTAATTTAATAGTAAATGTTATATTAGATAAAACAAATGAATAACCGAGAGGCCTTACGAGCTAATTCTTATCCCCACCAAAATCTCTTAATATTCAAGTCTATGGAATAAATTTGCCTAAAGTTCAAACTAAAGTAGATTTAAAATGGAAAGCCTAAAAACCAGCTAAGTAGTTTACAAGTTAACATTTTGGATATAAATTAAAGTAGTTTACAAGAATATTTTTGGGATATAAATTATGTTCAACTTACATGACAAGTTATGCCATAACTCGAAATTCAGTTTCTGGGCCTAAAAGACTTTCTTAAGTTAACAATGACAAAGAAACTTGTCACGGCAAGCAAAATTCTCTTGTTTTTTCGAATGAGGGTGCATGTAACTTGATAAAGGTTGTATGAGAGTATCAAACCATAAATGTTTACCTAAAACATGGAAATGAGAAAGTCTTGTTAAGCAAGAAAGGTTTAGTTAACATATGGAAAGCATCGAAATAAATGATATAATTAAACTAAAAGTAACCGTAAAAATGAAATTGCCATCATATACATCGACCAACATGAATTTGCATCAATTTAATAAATTAATATGACTTTAATCTTTGAAATTTTCCTCGCAAGATAACATTTATCATTGTAAAACGATCAAACATGAAGTAATCCATGAATCTTTCGCATTTATATTGAATATTCATCTTAGATCAATAGATCTGCATCTTAAATATTCTTATAACTAGCAATTAACCAAGAGGTAAAGGAACGTTCAACATGGATAAGAAAGTGGGGAGAGATTATATAAAGAAATAATGCTTAAATATACTAAAAAATGAAATACAACCCATGTGAGGCTAATTTAAATTCAATTGTTGTGAATTTTCAAGTGAAAGAACGTTGTAATCGGTGGTCCCACAGATCACAAAAATTGTTATAGAGAAAAACTTGGGAAGGGAAATTGAGGTTCGAGGTTTGATGATGTTTATGAAGCACATATTCATTTGTGAAAGTGGCCACCGTGCTATTTACAATTGTGCTTCTATAGGCAGTATAATACTTTTGAGCTTGAAAAAAACTTTGCACAATATAGCTTTTCACCAAATGGTAAATACATATAAATCAAAGAAATTCTGAGACCTTGTAAATGTGTATGGTCAGAAGCAAATAACCTTAATCTCAGGCAAATGCTTCTAAACTCTATTTTGAAAAAGAGGAACTAGTTTGATCCTTGAAGGAAAACTTGTTTGGATCTTTGTGACATTGGTGAGTTGATAAGCATCTCAAACAATTTGGCAAAGAGATTATTATGTGGTATTTTTCAAAGGGCTCAAAGAGTCATTACCTTCTAAATGGCTACATATTTTTGGGAGATGGGTTTAAAAATACAGTAAGAAGAATCAGCCAACGTTCGAACAAATGAATTTGAGAAAAACACCAAAGATCCGCCAATTTTGTTGAATGCCTCGAGAAATGTGGTTTATTGTTTGCTGCCAATTTTCCTACCATGGATTTGTGTCTGCACAAAATAAGAATATTCTATGATTGGTCTCTTTTTCTCGAAGTGAATAATTTAAAACAATATACCGTAACCTAGCACAAAATACATATTCCAATAAGTAAATATATGAAACAAGAATAGTGGAAATGATGATTTGGGATTTCAAACTAAGCATATATATGGGGAGGATGAAGTGCTTGAAATTTCAGTGGGGCAGAGATATTTAAAGGATGGAATGCAGCAAGTTTTTTGGAGTCTCAGATAGAAGAGAAGGGAAAGAGGCAAACTTCAAGTTTGTGCTACGTAGTAATGACCGGAAGGAGAGATTTTGATTCTTCTTGCATTCAATCTCAGCAGAAGTAAGCAATGCCTTGGTCAAGTCGTCATTCAATTGTCGCATTCTCTAGGATGTAGGTGATATGCATAGCCAAGAGAAGCAGTCGGACAGGGCTTCACATGAATATATCCTTTCTTCATGAATGCAATGATTATCTTAATTATGTTCAAATAAAAGAGATGAGAACAGTAAAGAGGCTTTATAATGTTTGCTGTTGTTAACAGACTAAGTCTGAAATAGTACATCATATGAGGAGGAGACTTTAAATCAAGCAATTTGAGTACCTAACAGAAAAAAATATGTAAATTAAGAATATTTCGAGACCTCTCAATGGATGTAAATACATATAAACCAAGCAATTTGAGACCTTTTAATGTATGGTCAAGCAAATAACCTTAATCTCACCAAATGCTTCTAAACTCTATTTGAAAAGAGGAAATTAATTTGATCCTCAAGGAAACTTGATGGACTCACATTGGTAGTTGGATAAGTAGCTCAAACAACTGCGTAGATGATTATGTGGTGTATTTTCAAAGGGCTCAAAGAGTCATTACCTTCAGATGGCTATATATTTTGGGAGATGTGTTTCAACATATTGCAAGAAGAATCCCATCAACGTCCCAATGTCAGTGACCCTTGAGAAAAACACCACATTCTGCCACCTTACAGACGTTCTGAGCAATGTGGTTTATTGTTTGTCATTAATTCTTCCTCAACATGGATTGCATGCTCGCACAAAATAAGAATATTCTTATGATTGGTCTCTCATATGAAGTGAATAATTTAAAACAATATGTTCTCAAGTGGAATAATTTAGGTGCGCCTCCTCCTTGTTATCCGTAACTCTGCTATGTAGGTAAATTGTTGCATACGGTTCAAGGAAATGTGAACATGAGTTTTCTCCAATTGGATAGTCTATGTAATTTGTAGCCATGTTATTTCCCACATAAATAATTCCATGCAGAACAGAAGCCGTAGAACCTCCCTGTAGTTATTTCACATGTATAAAAGGGCATCCATTCAAGACACCCTAATTGAAAGGAATTAATGTTACACTTGGCATTATTTTTGAAGATAATGAGATGGGTGAATGTACAAGACATCATTAGATGTAAACTGATAAACAAACTAAAGTACAAGGTGTCATAAGTGCAGAAATTAATATTTGTCAAAGCCACTTGGTACCTGTAACAAGAGAACATCCGTACAAAAGAAGTCTCATTTACAAGCACACTCAATGCCAAGAAGGGCATCAATACGAGGGCACCTATACCGAAGAACATCACCTAAGACATTAACTGTGACGTCATTCCCGCCTACATAACCAATACATTTCATGTCGATTTACAACATCCCCCGATATCCATCGTCACATAGAAGTTAGAACATCCATTTTTCTACCAATATATAATTTAATTTCACAAGTCATTTGCTCCATGAAACTAGCCTCATCTAAATCAACTTCTTCTCGTTAGACATTCCCTAATATGCTGACCGTAAGGTCATGCATGAGTTTTTTCTCCTAATGGAATTTGCGACTTCAGGAGATAGCACCGAAGAAGGATACCTCGTGGAAGTTTCTCATCAATGTGACTAGTTAGCAAATCAGGTATTAACTATTAAATAATTTATTTGAGGTACCAAAACTCTCCCAAAGGTTGTAGATCCAATCAATAAAACTAAAGAAAAACCAAGAATCAGACCTTTAAGATGAGGCGCTGGATCAGTATTAAACTAAAGACAACGCAAAGTATGAGACACTCGTGGAGAACTCAGAACTTCATGGTGAATCGTGGAGATTCTCCAACATTCAGACATCATCTGAATACTATTCGTTAAACAAATAACTCAGGAAGATAATGGGTAAATTGACAAACAATAGTTGGGACTCGGAAAATCGTAACTGCAAATGGTTGAATGGATGGCATTCATTAAAGCATCGTAGACAATGGCAACCTAAAAGGAATTTATGGAAAACACAAATCCTCAGACGTAAAAAAAACATAAAGTTAGGCAGCAAAGCACAAGAATACTTCAAATTCAAGACTTCATACTTCTCTATATACAACCTAGCAAAAACACCAGACTGGAAGCCTGGGCAAGATAATCCTTAGTACTACAAAGGACGTGTCCGTTCATTCCAAATGTCGAATTCCTATAATGTGGCACTGGCTCATTACTATTTCAATAGCCTCGTCAAGATGCGTATTAACGAGGGATAAATATAAATTGTTTTGAAGTTAAGGATGATTATTTGTCAATTGAAGTGTCGTCGAATACCTTGAAAGCAAATAAATACAACTTCTTTTCTTAACCGTAACAAGTCAGATAATTGTTAAAAAGGCACAAGACTATGTGAACTAGCTCGAACTTAAAAGGAATGCGTGAAGTGTCGTATTATCGTGTTTTCGATCAGATTGTGATAATCAGAACACGAACAATAGCCTCATTATCAGTTTTGATACCTTGACCGTGTGTTAAAATACCGTAAATTGCACTGAGGTTGCTCGTACTCATAGTCCCGTAGTCAAGCCACAAGAGGTCACATCTTCGTTAGTCACTTGTGAAGGATAAGCTCAAGACCGGGTAGTGTGTTATATCATATTTAAAGACCTGGACTTGAAAAGGGACAAAACTTTTTTGTAGCATTGTAAAGGCTAGAAACAGAGATATACACCTTAGAAACAACACAACCAACATCTCTACAATATTAACAAGCTTGAACTTACTAATGTGATCGTGCTAAGTGTGATAGTGAAGGATCTTCATGTCCTACCATAAACAACAATCTCGTACTGTAAATTGATGGAAGACTTGAGATAATTCACTCCGTTAGATATACTTGTGATACAACCATATACTTGGATTCAGCCTTACATCAAGTTTGAAGGCTCAAGTCCACTTTGTGCCCCTGGACATAAAACAGGACCACATGCTTGGATTTCAGTCCTATGAAGAATGAACGAGCATTAATGAAGAATGAACTTGAAAGGGTGTACAAGTGAAGAAGATCTTGACAGGCATATTAGGAGATTAAGCTGACAAATATTGAAGTATTTGGAGCACCATGTGAAGACACTTTAAGCACCTGTGAACACTTTCGGAGAGTTCTCAAGGAAGCCTTTGAAGAGGCTTAGAGCAAGGTGTAGAACGCTTCTGGGATGCCAATTGAAGACACCTTGGAAGGTCGTGGAGATAATGTTGAAGACCATGACGCATTGGTCATCAAGTAGCAACTCGAGATCTTTGTTTTAAAATTATGAAGAACAATGGAGACACCTTCTTAGGAGAAAATATTCCCTCTTAAGTGTGTGGCGTTTAGCATGGGGAGGCCACATTAGGAAAAGGGTCCATTCTCGGGCACTTTTCTTAGTAGTAGAGGACAGTCCTGGGACGTGAAAGGGTCCATTCTAGAGGCACTTTCTAAGGGGTACAGTAGGACTTTTCTTGGCAAACAGAGGAGTCCGGAAATGAAGCTATTTATCAAGATATTCCCTTTGTTATATTCATGAGTATGGAACATAAAGCAAGTATCAAGACCTTCGTGATGGAGCACCTACTTCTCTTTAAGGGTATTCACCAAGCCATGTCAGATGAAATGATACTTGGGAGCACTTTGGCAAAGGATCATAGAACCAATACTACCGAGAGTATGACCGGATTGTTAAGAGAAAACACTTAATTGGGTAACACAGTGACCTGTCTTGATAAAATCCATGCAAATTCTTTTGTGCCACCGGGAGCAACTTCAACCCCACTAGTTCACCATTTGTACCAAATAAGAATAACTCAACACCGAAGGATAATATAATCTGCATACAAAGGAAACCAACAATATAAATTCGGAGAAAATCGGGGTATTTGCACACAAAGATATATAACGCGATGATTGCCACATCTCCAATGGAAAGAACTTCTACTCAAACCATTGCTGGTAGTTATCTCTAGTGATGTCTCTCAGACATGGAGAATCTAAATTTGCGTATTAGGAATGCTATAATAATTCATGCAGTTGGGAATGATTTTTGTAAGGATAAACCACAAAAGGGGTTCTCATCTCCAGAATTCCCAAATATGCACATGTGACAATTCACAAAGTGATCATTACACTACTTGTCTTCATAGTGGAGCACTTGGGCCAAGGCTAACAAACTCCATCAAACTTGTAATAGATAATAACTCAAAGTGGGATACACCAAGATACCATGTAGATATGTGCAAGGTAGATCAAGAGTTGTTAAGACAACTGCATTTTTCGTGTGGAGTCCATGGCTTGTCTACAACCACAAGTTATGGACATCATCTGCTACCAATGGGTAAGGAAGGTCAAAGAGAGAGATACACAACTCGTGTAGATATGTGCAAAAAAGACTGGGTACAGCTAGACAACTCCATTTTTGGTGGGAGTTTCCTCAAAGTATGAGCTTATCTTCCAAACTCTATAAAACTACACAAAGATTTTAGAAAACCTACCTTAATAACGCACTTTTTTCCAATTAAAAATCGTCATTGATTGTATTATGTATTGCCCGAAATAACTTGAATAGTAAGAGTTCATCCTAGGGAAGGTTTGTGTGATGGATGAGTTAAGGGGTCCTTAGATTCCCAACTGGAATGTTTTGATTTTTTTATTTTTAAAACAAACCTTATTCCAGGCAAGGCATTCTCCAATATGGAAAAATAATTTAGTTTTATAGATCTAAAAGCATACCTTTCAGCTATTGCTTCTGATGATCAAGACAATCTATAGGATCTTCCTGGCACAAATTGATCTCAGCAACAGTAGCCACATCATCATATCCCTATAGTCTCCCGCATTTTGAATTTTAATGTTGTTCAAAGAATTTTTGTTGTTATATGTTCCTAATCGTGCTACAGGTCTAATCTTCATAGAAAATGCATTGTTTTTCCTTTGTACAAAATCTAGCCTATAAAGAGTTGAGTGTCCCAAAGTAATAAAGTTACTATTCATGCTTTATGTCATAAAATGTACCACAACGACTAGAGTCCTCCCTATGGAAAATTAAGAAAGTGTACACAATGGTCTTCATATTGACTATGTAATTATGTATTTTATGTAAAGAAGACAAAGGTCAAATGTATCGTGTACTTGCTCCATGGGTTTCATGAGCAAGATTTTATTATACAATAGACTTATTTCTGATGTCTATATAGGGCTTTGTCTTCTAGATAAGAATGTACTGAAAAATATCTATATATGAAGGATCTAGTCAAAGAGATGCTCCAAGACTTTGCAAAAGAATTGTAAAGGATGGCTTGAACCGATCAACTCAATGAAGATGGATGTGATAAAAAGCCATTTTATAAAAGGGGCCAGACACGTCGGCCAAAAAATCGGCCGAGGAAGTTTCCGCCTAACACTTCGTATGGTTGGCCTAAAAGACTTGACAAGTGCACTATATATATAATAACATCTTATGGTTTATTTGAGTAAGATTTTTGGTGAATCTCGTAACAGAAATGTGGGCTTTTTAGAGACATGCTGTGGACTACATATGTGACTAAGTGCGTGATTTTCTTATAATATAGTGATATATCCTGGCAATGAATGCGAACTCGACAACATCTAATGAGATTGTAGTTTGAAAAGGAGGCGTATATACTTGATGACCAGAAACATATTGGGAGTTGCGGTTCCCAACAGAAATGCCACCATTGATCGGCGTATAGCAAAGAGTAGCCCAAGCAAATTACGATAATCTCGTGAGTGATATATATGCAGATTTAAGGAGATATAAAATGCGGATTTACCTAAGTTATAAAAATCGTATTTCAAAGGAAGTTTTTTGATTCCTTTGTTTAAAAGTGCAAAGATATAAGTGTCGTTTTCCGAAATGGAACAACAGCAGTTCAGCAACATCACCATGATGTATGTGGATTACCATGATGCGGATGAATGTATGTATGTTGCTATCAAGTTTGGAAGAAGAGATTCGGGAAATCTCACTAATATGCACCCCATCGTCTATGAAAGAATCAGTCCGTAAAGACAGTCCTAAGTGGATGTGAAAATTAAGGGTCACCGGATAAGAAAAGGAGGAAGGATGATTTACCTTCCCTCTCACAAGCATTAAAATAAAGGACAGACATAATGGGTGCAAGAAAGAAATATCAACATGGAAGATCAAAGAAGAAGTACAAGGTATTAGAAGCATCCATAGGTCAAGGGTCTAAGTCCGGTCATGGTACTTGTCATTTGAAGATCATAAGAAGAATTTCTCGGGCTTCCTCACCAAGAGGGAGAGGAGTTTCCTCGTCTAGGAGCTCAATTTGTGTGTCTCTGTATTTTTGATACTGACTTGTGATGAAATATTAAATAAGCTAAAGAAGAGAAGACATAAATAACTTAAGTAAGTCACACCCCATCAAGAAGAGATTTTGAATTAATCTCTAGCCCCTCCAAATTTCAACATGGCTTCTGCAGCTAAGGTGTCAAACACAAGGAGCTATTTACAAAGAGATACCTGAGGAAGAAAAATCAAAGTTTGGGTGAAAAAATTCAAATCAAGGAAATCCTCAAACCATCTCAAGAAGATTCTTAAATAATCCACACAAAAAGGAGGATCCAAGATCACCTACTTTGAAATCATTAAGAGGGAGTTCCCCTCGCCATCATATTCAACAAGAAAGTCGATAGAAGAAGAAAGCATCTACTTCCATAAGTATCTTTATGACTCACATGAATCTATAAAAATGTTTTCTAAAGAAAACAACAAACTAAGTTAGGCTTCAACTTTTCCACATAGAAGACACATGACAATGAAGTTATGCCAAATACATGAAAGGGAGATAAGATTTTGTGTCAGATTTTTACAGAATCCATAAAACAATCTTCATCTCTAATGTACCAAATATAGAATCATCAAAAGGAATATATGAGAAATTGGTGGAGTTTATTCTATGTGAGTACTGGCAGAGAAGCAATCTCTTTGAGATCAATCACAGTGAACTGGGAGAAAGTAATGTCTAACACCTAGAGATGACTACATTGGTGCTGAATGCTCTACTAGAAGAATAGGGAAACTTCACTTCAAGCTATTCCTGAAGAAAGAAGTCAATTATTCCACAATTTAGGGTCTTTATGTAAACAGAGGAAATAAGACCTAAAGCCAAAGATGATACAGACCGAAGTGAAGGGGAATCAAGCTTCAGTGGGCCCATGTCCAGGAAGAAAGGAAGATTTAGTAAGTTTGGTCCCTCGTGAGTAGAAGAAGAAATATGGACAAAGCAATTTCCATGCTTTGATGTGATAAACTTGGGCATTATAATGTAAATTTCTCCTTAATCCGAAAAGGACAAGAGAAATAGGGAAGAATCAAGGTTCAAATGAGAAGAACCCGATGTAAAAGCAATTCAAGAAAGAAGAAGCAAGGGATATCCACTATGATTGAGATCATCTTCCTTTAAGTGATTTATGTTGGTTGTAAGATAGAAGTGCAGTAGCATCATGTATCAAAGCATGGTAGGAGCTCTTGGTAAAACAAATTCGGGAAATCCTCTCTAATAACATTAATGGAAGGTAGTCATCAAGATCAAGGGTCATGGAAACAAAATTCGCATGACATATTGATGGGAGTAAGTAAAGGGAATGAATCTTCATTCTAGAAAACCTCGCTACAGGATACCTCAAGAGTATGAGGTATATGTACATATTTATATACGTATTAATCGGATACCGTGAATTAATGTCATATGGTTTATGTAATGGACTTCTATATTTATAAGTATGATCTACGAAGGAGTATCTATGTACCTATTGTGATGAAATCAACATATATATATCCTCACTTCGAATATGAGGTGGTTGTACATGAACGACGAACTAGAAAATTTGTAAGTTCTTGGGAATGAAGAATGTGCAGAAGGGGGAAGAGATCACAGAAATGCAACCATGTTCACAATTATCATCCCAGAAGCCAAGAAGATGTGATTTAGGAGATCTCCCGGGGAAGATATAGACTCTACGTAAGTCCGGTAAAGAAGAAGACCTCGAAAAAACATACTGCCAGAGATGTGTCAATCACAATAAAGGATGTTGATGCCGGATGAACATGTCATGCAGAAATGTCATCACCGAGGTAAATTTTGGTTTTAAAAGTTCATATGTCTATGTTTATCGAGATGAATTTTAGGTAGGGTTGCTAATCATGAGAAAGGATGTATGATCCTTGGGAGATGATCTGAAGGAAAGCAACATGAAATAATCACCATGGACCAAGGATAAAGATCGATGAATCACTTTCGATAGTGGGCATGACTGTGACTGGGTGAGTTTTGGATGATCTATGCTCCTCATAGTTCAAAGTTGAAGATTCTCAATATCGAAATCCATGACATCGAGGGGGAGAATTCTTCATGAGTAGTTGGATTTGCTGCTATGTGACCCTCGGTTGATAAAGTCGTGTGGCAAGTTTCTTTGCGTTGAAGAAACTTGAAGTATGTCCTTTTCTATGTTAAGAGGGAGTGACGCAGATAAATTTTCATTACATGTTTCATGCATCACTGTGCATCAATGCCCGCAAGCCTTAAAGGGAATGCCATGTAAGCAGAATGGATAGACACATCATTTTGTGTCTTCACTCGGGAAGACAGACAGGAGATTGGGTAATCATCTGGCATTCGATACTTTTTGAGAACAGTCGTGAATTCAATATAAGAGTAGTCAAGGACCGATATTTCGAGGGCTGGCTACCCAAGAGAAGAATAATCCAAGAAGGTGATACTCTAGAACACCTAGGTGGGGTATACTCTTAGGAGAGACAATGACTTTGGGTGTCTATAAGTCATGTGTCTCGCTAACATTGTAGCCCATTGTCTCGTTGAGAGATGGGGTTGTTAGTCAAGGCCTTAAGCACTAGAAATGTTGGTTGGATATGATGCTATATATATGCGATTGCCAATCCGATTCTTCTTATGAGATTCTTCGGTACTTTTGAAAGCGACCATGCGTAATTAGATGAATACCTCCCTAGTTAAGAGGAGTGTTGAAAAGTGTAACTAGCTCGCTCTTTATATTGACTATGTAACTATGTATTTTATGTAAAGAAGAAGCATAAAGGTAATAAATGTATTTGTACTTGCTTCGTGGCTCTGGTGAGCAAGATTTATTATGTTGAAATAGATCTTTCTGATGTTTATCTGCTTATTTCTGATAAGTAAAAATGTAATTAAGTATCATTACATATGAAGGATCTATTCAAAAGAGAGATGCTCCAAAGCCTGCAAAAAGAATTCGCAAAAAGGATGGCTTGAAATCACCAACTCAATCACTGGAGATGGATGATAAAAGTCACTTATATGGGCAAATACACGCTCACCTAATTATCGTTTATAAATGGCCTTCAGCTAACCGTATGGTCGGCTCATAAAAGACTTTGACAAGTAAATAATTATATATATATACACCCAGTTTATTTATAAGATTTCGGTGGACCTTTAAATAGAAATGCGGCCTTTTCAAAGATACAATGCAAACTACATATGTGACTAAGTGCGTATTTTCTTATAATACAAAGGTATGAGCATGTGAGCTGAATGCGAACCTTTGACAACATCTAATGAGAATTAAGTTGAAATGATGTATATATACTTGATAAGCCAGAAATATAATAAAGAGTTAAAATGAACAGCCACCATTGGATCGAAGGTATAGTAACCAACTCGAAGCAAATTATGGATAACTTGAGTGATATATATGCAGATTAGCAGAAATAAATGTGGATTTCTTGAAGTTATAAAAATGGATTTCTAAAGATGAAGTTTGTGTATCTCCTTTAAAAGTGCAATATATAAGTGTCATTTTCTTTGTGAAATGGAACAAGAAAGTTAAGTTTAATGCATCACCATGATGTGTGTGGATTATTATGATGCGATGGAGAATGGCTGCATGTTGGTTGTTTAAGTTTGGAATAAGATATTCGGGAAATCTCACTAATATGCACCTCATTGCCTATGACATAATCAGTCTGAAGAGGAAGGTCTTAAGTGGATGTAAAAATTAAGGTCATTGCCGGGATAACAAAGAGAGTGCAATCTCTCATAGCTTAATAAAAAAGAAAGGACAATACAAACTAGTAAAAGAAAGAAAGATCAGCATGGAAGATCGACAAAGAATAAGTAACAAGGTTCCTGGAAGCATCCATAGGTCAAGGGTTCATGTCCTGGGGTCATGGTACTTGTCATTTGAAGATCTATAAAAAGAATTTCTCATGGGTTTTCCTCTCGAAGAGGGAGATTTTTCCTCGATTCTAGAGCATAATTTGTGTGTCTCGTGTATTTGACAATTGACTGATGAAAGATTAAATAAGCTAAAGAAGAGACGACATAAATAACTCGAAGTAAAGCCTACAAGTAATTATCAAGAAGACAGAATTTGAATTAATTTCAAATTTCCCTCCAAATTCCTCACCGTAAACAAGTACAATGGGTGCTGCAATACTGCACCACAAAAGAGATATGGATTCGATAAGGGCTAATCTCTACCTACATGTGCCTATAGGAATGAGGTTTACTCCATTGTGCCTCCTATGTACATTCCATGGAAAATATTTGATGTCATTACAACCCGTTGACAATACCATAATGCTTCTAGAGCTAATGCCTATCGATGCTTCCTCATTGCTCTATAATAGGACAAGAATGAGAATATTAGCCATACATCATTAGATGCTACCGATGCGTATGATACACCACCTTCAAAAGTCCTGATCCACTGCTACGTATATTGCATTTTTCGTACTTGAGCCCAAAGAATAGGGTATTCATTCACACTCTATTACAGGATGGCAATAAATACCATAGCATCAACCCACATGAGTGGGTGTAAGTAAAGCATTAAAGAATTATGAATATGATGCAATGGAAGGATATACAAACTACAATTAAAGTATGTATATTCCTGTGCTTCAACTACCATTGATTCCAGGTACCCATGTTGTAATGGGCATCCAAAAATTCATGGATTTGTGCTACATGATTGCTTCTATATCCAAAACCCTTATCTAGGGTCCACAAACACAAATAGTATTTTCTTACTCCGTGCTAACATCACCGAAAGAGGGATATGCTCATGCACATTGTCTTAGTCCAACCTAGGACTTAAATATCCTTTTTAGAATGGATTAAAAAATAACGGTATGTTTATATATTACTATATTTAGAAACATTTCGTGAGAATGGGCATGTTTCTCTTTTCAATTAACATTTGTCTCTAATTGTTACACCCATCTCTTTTTGCTTCCTTGATCTAAGATTAGATGTATCCACTAAAGAATATGCTGAAAATGCAAATGCATTTTGAGGGGGTAACAAAGTTGCTTGTGGGCGCTAAGGCTTAATGTCCTTTGCTTTCAATTTCATTTTGTTTCTTTTGTGCTAGGCACTAGAACCAGGGAAATGCATCTCTTATGGAGCTTGGCACCTGCTGAGCAAGGGTGAGTATCCAACTAGAAAAGGTGGTTTTCGCCGTTGAATGGCCCACCATAAGTACCTCTATGCCAAGTAGATCCCCAGCAGAGCATGCAATTGGTGACACCGAATGGCCCACCACCTTAGATAGCTTTCATAGGCATCGCCCATGTAGAGCATCTAGCTCGTGGCCTTTCACCGTTTTTGAGAAAGAGTGAACAGACTGCTACGTATTTGTTTGTTTCACTCATTGGTGCATTCACAATTTTTTTTAAGTAATTTCTACTTGTGAATCATATGCTTCTACTTATTTTCAAGAATTAAGGGTTTCCAAAATCTAAAAATAAAGAATAAATAAATGGAACAAGAACTCACCGATGGTGCATCGCTGTCCGGGCTTTTCGCATCTTTTCATTCCCTTGAGTCGAGTGCCAGGATTTCGTTAACGCCCGTGGCTTAATGTTGGCCTTTGGAGCATATGTTTCTGCATTCGGGTATTGTGCTACTCATCTTCTTTATTTTGATAAATGGTCTCTGACCATCGATGCCAATGCCATCCCCGAATAGTAACAATATCAAGATTAATTTCTCAAACATACAAGAGTTGATGCAAAAAAATACGTAGGATTTTGAACATGGAACGTACCTTGGCGCTCGTCGAAAATTGTGGTGGGGTTCGATATCGGGTCCGTCGCTCGTAAAACCACATTACAAGTCCAACTCTTCAATCCCATTTCGCTTCTCCTTATGAAAAAGCGTTGTATACAAAAAATGTAAGTTCGTATAGAATTTCGCTTCTTGAAAAAAACAATAATTAATAATATTTTTCATTTTCACTTACATAGTAAGATCTTTTTTGTATTTGAGAAACCACATAGTGCATGATTTTGGTCAGGTGGAAACTATGATTATTTATTATAATAATAATGATTTAATTTATTTTGTATTTCATCACATATCTTTGTTGTTCCTTGAGGAACTAACAAATTAGTGTATGATTTTTGGTTGTGATGGAAAGGGCAGGATTATTTATTATAATAATAATGATTTAATTTTAAGATTATTAATTATGTAATGTTTTTGTTGTTACTATTACTCGTTGTATTTTTTGGAATTTGAATGTAAGAGTGTTTTTAACTTGATTGTGTTAATATTTAAGTGTATAGAGGAAATATGCGTTTTTAACTTCACAAAGTTGCATTGAAAAAAATTAATTTTTTTGTATATTAGGTGGGGTGTACAGAGTATATAGTAAGTGGATTTGATAGTTAAAACACAAAGTATTAGTTTCTTGAGTGCCTATTATCAAATTTCCAGTGACTTTGGCATATGTACCATTTTTTCAGGTTAAATATATTCTAAACGTTGTGAACAACAGAAGACCATGTGTTTTTATCTTGAGAAACCCAAGTCATCTCGAAGTCATCACATAGTTTAGGTTGTCATAAGAAAAGCAGGTGGTTCTTCACAGAACATTTATTTAAACAATGGATAATGGGAGCCTACTTATAAAGAACATTTGTGTAAACTATATGCACATTTTAGATGTTGTGTTAAGTTTTCTGCCTGAAAAGAAGGCACCAAGAAGACACTAACAAGAGTTGAAGAGGTGGAATTGTTAGAGAGGCTGGGGTTAGTTCCACTGCTGTGCACAAACAAGCAAGTAATAACTTTATAAAGGCACAAACTACAAAAACAAGTGGTCGCTTTAGAAAAACAAGGTCACTTCCAAGTAATATTTCCGTCATTTCATAGCAGAAAATTCGTTTGTCATGATTTTTTTCTTCTGCTTTCCGTTAGGAAAATCTTAGGATCGTGCTTTCGATGAAGCAACAAGCCCCTTCCCTTGATTTTCTCCGGGCTGGTGTTTAAACTTAGAAAAATCCCGTACATGTAGATATCCTTCCGTGCAAACTGAGATTCTCACACTATTCCTTTCGATAATGTTCTTTTGTTTTTCTAGTAAATTATGCTTATAATATTCTCTGCGATATGACTAGCGTTAACCATGTGCAACTTCCCCCAAGTTAGAGCTTTGTCAAACTATTAACCATATGCAACTTGTCACAATGTGGTCCAACACT
Organism: Pinus albicaulis; assembly: GCA_034641835.2. Classification (NCBI taxonomy): domain Eukaryota; kingdom Viridiplantae; phylum Streptophyta; class Pinopsida; order Pinales; family Pinaceae; genus Pinus; species Pinus albicaulis. The sequence continues at coordinate 1,318,441,707 of CM076578.1, read as the reverse complement.
ACCAACTCCCTAATGAACTTGGAATCTTAGGAAATTGTATTGAATATCAATGTGTTTGAAAATGGTTATGACACATTGGATTTTCAGCAGAGCTGATGTAACTCGATCACAAGAGACACAATATTTATCAGTTAGTGATTGTTGACTTCACAACTGTTGCAAATCTAGATAGCTTCATAATAAGAATATGAAATCACATATACTTTGTCATGAACCTAATGCAATTGTTGCTTGCTTCTTGTTGATTTCATAAAAAATGATTTATAAAATGACAATAATGATATTTTTAAATGAGCCTGATATGGTCTACTTAAGCACATTGATTGTTCACGAGGTGTTAGGTTTTATAACATCACTCAGCCTCTGAAAGCTTTGTCTTTAAAAGCACATTAATTAGAATTTTCTTTAGTTAAGCACATTTTTCACAAATTGTACAAGTTCAATTATCTATTTATACTTTGTAGAGGTTTGAATTTGTTTGTCCTTTCGAGTGTCGGGTGGTGCCTTTGTATTTTTGCATCATAGTCTAATGTCTTTGACGTGATTGTTTAACATGAAAGCTTTATGCTAGGCTACAATATATTTGAAATACTACATGATCAAGAAACTCGTTATGGTTAATTAAATTACTACTTAGGGTACCACAGAAAGAGGAGATGCCGAGAGGGCTTCTGCTGTGACTTCCTGAAAACCCTGAGGTGGTCGGGGACAAAGCCTTCTTGGTCACAAATCAAGAGTAAAATCGGGTGATGTATAAGGTGAGCTTTTAACCTAGGGTCAGAAGTAGGACCAAGTAAGAGATGCTACCTTCCTTTGCCTTCTGAAATAGTTGGTTCCAAGCCATTTAATAAGATCACTACATGTGAGTGATGTCGTAATAGTAAGTTAATGCCCTTACCTCTGCATTTACAATTATATGATCAGGTTTCAATGACAGATATAATTTATTTGAATTCTGAGATTAGAAAAGAAATTTTCACATTCTGGCCCACCCTGGTTGGTCACTCAGAAAACAATTTCAGGAATCTATTGCCAGAGTGGTACCTCTATCTCCTAGAGTGATAGCTATGCGCAGTTGGGTACCCCACTTCTGCAACCGCCACCCCGACGGTGGAATATTCGTATACCTCAAGCCTGTCAGCTTCCAGGCTCAAGTTTTGCCTAGGTGGTCCCAAGGATAGAACCTAGTAGGATCAATTTGACCTATTGGCAGAAACTCTTGTCTAACCTTTCCAATATCGCAGGAACATCATTGGTTGCTAAATCTCCATCCTAACTGGCCGGGTCCACTTGGCCCCGTGTGGTCCCATTTGGTGTCAAAGGCCTTACTCAAGGGACCGTTTGGGAATCCATGTTCCCAAAGGATTTTAGGGATTGGAGAAAACTTCCTTTATAAGTCTTTTTTCTTCTCCTCAACCCTTCAATCCCCTCTTCCCTAGAAGATAAATTCGACTTGCTTAGAATACAAGTCCCCACTTTATTTTATCTTAGAAAGGGCCTGAGGGCCTCCACCATTCATTGGACCAATACTCTACAAGTGACTTCTTAAACTACCGAGACTCCACCCACTCCAAGTGAAATTCCGGAAGAGCACCTGAGCCCAGGTTGTAGACAATGGGCTAAGCCTCCATTATTTCCTTGTCCCACAATTGCCTCTTAGGAACACCTTTGTGTATCGACACTCTGATCTTTTGTTGTCCAATCTACCAACAAATATGGGAATTACTCCTCTTATCATACTTCTAACAATCTCTATAGACAACCGAAGTCACAAATCAGCCACTAATGTACCATTTACTAATTTTTTATAGGTTTTCCACATATTTAAGTTCAAAACCTATGGAAAGTCCACCAAAATAACCTTCCGCATGTCAATCCATTCTCCATATGGCACATTTCTTCTCCGCATGCTCGTGTTCCACCCTCCTTTGGATCTATTTCTCTGACACACATCTAGAATCGCAAACTATCTTTCCGTATCCGTGATCTTTATTTCAGAAATAAACTCGCCTTGAAGGGTCACAACCCTGCCTTCAGCTCTGTCATGCCAGCCTAAGGGTGATACCTTATGAACTAAACATGCCAGGAAACCGTCCTAACTAGGGCATTATACTTATGTACTTCTAATTGTTGCAGAAAACCCTATCCACACATACAAAACACGACTCTTGCCTCCATAAGAGACTCGACTCTAGTCACAGGAGGATTCTGGCATTTCTTTGATCGAATCTTGACATGAACTTCAGATCTCATTGCCACCTCAAACTAGGGTTAAATCGCCAATACAGCACATGTGTCAACTTCGTTATGGCTTTTCCAAATTACAAAGAAGCCCTCCTCCATTTATGTTGGTCTTTATCACGTACATTGTGACCTACTAACCACCACAAGATGGTATCAACCTCTCTTCTATTTCATGTAGAAAATGTAACCAATCTGGATTCAATCTAATCTTGTAATGTACTAAACAAGATATTGAATCCCTCCCACAATTTGTGGAAACAACACACGATCACACATTGTATACAAGAGAAACAAGCTATCAATCGCACAACACAAGATGTATCTCGGGGGAAGAAACCGCTCAAAACCCTCTATCTCTATTTTGTATTAAGTCAAATAACTGCGAAACAATACAATGCTTAATCTCTTAGAGATTCTGTACCTCTACCAATTGTCTCTGAATTCAGATGTAACCGCCCACACTTAGCCAATTCTCACCGCTTCCGTCTTCAACACAATTCCTATGGTCTCCATACACTAGAAAATCAACCTCTCGATACTGCACAATCCATCATGGCATCCCCAATGACTTTATAATTGCACATGGGAAATTTTCTATAAATACAACCGATAGTTATGTTCCTCTCGAACCGTGTTAACAGATGAAGGGACTTTTTTTTATTATTTAAAAATAAGAGAAAACCCTAACACGAGGAGATGTAACACCAAGAGTTTATGGGCCCCATTGGGGGTAGTGGGCAGCCAACTTCCCAGGGTCCTAACTTTGTCATATGATCTCTATTTGACGCACATGATACCTAGTTAGAAAGATCTCTTCAAGGACTACAAACGATAACATGATTTCTATGAAATCACCAAAACTTTCATGCCCAAAAAACGTCGTTTGGGGCCTCAAAATGGCTCTGGAAGTTCGAGACCCGGAAAACTGACAAAAATAGTAAATTGTGCTATAATTAAGGAAACTAAAAAACTGAAAGAGACAATGGAAAGAGCCCAAGTGGAATAGGCGGGTGGCCACCAATATCCACCTCGATCTCCTTAATTCGAATTTCTTGAGCTAACTCAGTCATCATGACTTAGTTAACTAACCCAAGTTCTTATGAGATGAAATTACAATTTATTGTCCAATTTATTTAAGGGGAAAATAAATTAGATGCCTACATTCCTCACTCCTGGTACATCAAAATTCCTCACCAGTGCGGGTGCATTTTTTTTTTTCCTTTCTGGTTGCCAATTTCACTGTTTCATATTGCAAATTTCAACACTCCCTCTCAACAAGAAAGGAATTCAATCTATCCTGATCCAGTACATTTGGAATTCTTCATGCAACACTTCGCTAGTGTTGTTTGCACCTGCAAATCCTAAAACTGAATAGCCTCCGAACAACTGAATCAATATAATGCATTTGGCATCAGAGTCTTCTGACTGCTGCTAGCTACTACACCTGTCTACTGGACTCTCTGCATTTCTGCTAACATCTACATCTGTGCCCTTTGCACTGTTGCCAACTCTGATCTGCGCTCCAGTATCTGACATCTGTCACTCTGATTTATGTCTTCCTCACATCTGACCGCATCAATCTAACTGATCCTTCCTGCTACTGTTGTACTATGGACTCCTTGTAGCTAGGCTCGATCCATGAGACACACCATCTCAATGGAACCTACCCAAATTTCTTATCTTGGGATTATGTCTAGACAACACCCCACCTTTCACCTAGAGGTATGGTTGCATGCACTCCCTCTCCCCATGTGGCTCGAAATTTCTCCCTCATGGAGGTCTCTGCTTGAGTGGACGCTTCCACTTGGTCTCCTCTCTGCTTCTCCAATTGTGGCTGCTCCACAACCTTCTGAGACTACTTCTAAGGTTGCATGTTGAGAGGTAATTTGTACTCCCTCTCAACAGCCAATTCTTTAACCTCTGCTTTTCTCCTCAAAGCTTTGCATGCATTTGGTACCTCAAGTGCATATAGGTTCTTGACTTGCGCACATTGTAATTTTCCCACTGTTACAAAAGTTTCTAAAAAAGAGTGTATTTTAAATCGACGATATCTCCCTCATTCGAGCTCCAAGTTGATTTTCCATTTAGGTAGTTTTTCACAAGGAGTCCAAATATGCATTTTTTTTTTTGAAAATTTTACACCAAAACCTTTAGATATTCTTTGCAAACTCATCACCCAAAAAATTCTTGGTCTAATACCATGTAGAAAATCTAACCAATGAGATTGAATCTGATCTTGTAATGTACTAAAACAAGATACTGAATCCTTCCTACAATTTTCGGAAACAAAACATGACAATCGCACAATCGCATATAAGTAAGAGAAATAAATTATCAATCACACAACACAAGATGTATCTGGGCAAAGCAACTGCTCAAAACTGCTCTATCTCTATTGTGTATTATGTCAAGGAATCATGAAAAAATACAATGCTTAATCTCTCATGAGATTCTCCAGCACTTTGCCAATTGTCTCCTGCTGATCTAGGCAAAATCGGTCTAGTACTCAACCAATTCTCAGCCTTCCTTCAGCTTGCATTGCTCATGCAATTTCTAGGGAATTAGCTCTTTATTAATTAGGAAAATCAGTCTTCTTTGACTGTGCAATCCATCATGGTATCCCAATGATTTTATAATTGCACATGGGAAATTTTGTATAAATACAACTGATAGTTATGTTCCCTTTAACCTTTGCCTCAACTGGGTCTTCCTCAGTACTGGCATGCATGCAGCTACTGATATTGAATTATTAGTTATTTGATTGATCATTCATTGTGAATTAAATCTAATTTATTATCACTGGTTGACCTCTTACTAGCTCATCACTTAGAACTATTTAAACCGATTTTAACTCATTAAATTGAGTTAACTAATTCACACCTGCACCCCACTAATGCATCAACTGCAACTAGACCCCAAAAATATTAGATTAATCCCTCTACATGCCTCATCTTAGACCCTCAACTCAAATTTCTTGAGCTAACTCAATCATCATGAATTAGTTAACTGACACAAGTTGTTATGAGATGAAATTACAATTTATTGTCCAATTTATTTAAGGGAAAAATAAATTGTATGCCCCACATTCCTCCTGGTGCATCAAAATTCCTCACCAGTGTGAGTGCATATTTTTTTTTGTCCTTTCTAGTTTCCAATTTCAATGTTTCTTGTTGCAAATTTTAACATTTCATAATTTGATGCGGCCTTCACACAAAGGCACCATTGAAATCACATGCCCAAATTCTCATGAGCAACCTCTCTTAAGCTCGATATGCCATAAGAGAACCAATAATATGCCATCCTACTTCCTAAATCGAACCGACCATTAAGGTATGCAACATTCTTGTGAACCCTCACATGATGATCTTGCTTTTGGAGGATGATCATGGCCTCCCTTTAGCAACCCTTACACAACCCTCTTACTCGACCTACTTTAGGACTACATCTCTATTCGCCCCCTTGATCAAATGATATCCTTCTCACTTGATGTTCTTTCCTTCATCCTAAGGCCAAATCCTTAAATATTTTTTCCTAGACCTCTTAGGAACCCTCTAGAAATTACGGGTTTTATCCACTTAGACCTTAGGAAATATTAATTTTCCTTTTTAATTTTATTTTAGATTTTAAACCCCATATTGGGTTCAAAATCCCTTTGCTTGGCTTCTTTTCCCACAAATCCTTTTGTGACCAAACTCACACAAACCCATCTCACTAGGCTTGTGGAGTACCTCCCAAGCTACACAATTCAACAACATAGTCTAGTTGTAGTAATTGTATCTTGGTCAAGCTCTTGTAGTCAAGCGAGGGCTTGGTTGGGTTCCCAAGTTGCAAATTAAGTAAGGGTAGTTGTGAGGGCGTGATATCCTATAGGGAGGGTTAGGGAATTCACATTAGGAATGAGAAGGCATGCTAACACATGTCAGAAAATATCAATGCATGTTAAAGAGTGTTAGGGAGTTTCGGGGCATATCAAGGGATAACTAGGTCAAATGTATGGAAAGGAATAAATAAGAGTGTGTGCCAGGGAGTGTCAAAAAATTCAAGTGTGCTAAGGATGAAGTGTGTTAGGAGAAGTTCAGAATCAAATTTATAGGAGGCAAGCCTACGGTTGTTATATGGGGCTCAACGTAGCAGTTTTAGACAAAGGGAGATCACTCTGTGCTAGGCACAACATTGTTTTGACTTTAGATATTTTTTAAAATGAGATGTGGCACACTTTGGCTACATGTTCATGTTTTAAAATTTTCTAGATAATTGCATATTGTGCATTGTTCTATATAAGTTTTGGGGCACTCGACTTGTGTTGGCTTATATCTTGTGTGCCTTGTGCATCTTGTGGTTCTTACAAACTCTCAGTTGATGTTCTACTGTTTATATGAACTGAACATACATGTGAAATATTTCCTATGTAAGCTATGTTGCTTAGTTGTTTTATGGCCATGGCTAGATCATGTGATCCTTGTCTTGGTAACTATTTTAGTGGGACAAGTTGAGCTTGGACATGAGTGGCATAAGATGAGTTATAAGCAGTTCTTAGGTGAATAAGGCACAATCTACTTGTAGTAGGTGAAATTGGTCAAGTTGTTGCGGTTGAAGCAAGCCAATATTGTCACATGAACTGCAGTAGCCAAGGAATTGATTAGGTTCCCAGGTCGTGAAAAAATGTAAAGGCTATTTGTGAGTACATGAGTGCCAAGGCGTGTTAGGGAATGCTAAGATGTGTCAGATAGTGTGAAGGCGTGTCAAACATGCTAACATGTGCCAAGTGACAAGGCATGCCAAGATGTGCAAGGGTGTGTCAATGCGTGTGAGGGACTATCAAGGAAAAAAAAGGGAGAAATAAGTTAAACTACAAGTAAATGAACACATAAGAGGGTTAATAAGTCATCAATTTAACTTTTCCAAGAGGGGCATGCTAGGCACACCAACACTAGGCACAAATAGGTGCCAAGTGCAAAGTCTTAGTGCATTCTAAGTGCCAAGTCTTCCTTTGTTGCTTCTCATATACTTTCCAACAATTGATCTAAAATATATTTAATATTAAACCATGCCAAATCATACCAAGGAATGTCAACATATTCCATACATGCATGCTATGAAGTGGAAGGGCATGTTGAAGAGTGCTAAGTTGTGCTAGAGAGTGCTAATGAATATTGAGGAGTGTTAAGGAGTACTAGGACAAAACAATAAGGGAGAACTAGGTCAAAATTCATGGAAGTTAATTAATATGAGGAACGTGTGCCAGGGACTAGTGTTAATGAGTGCTAGTTGCCATGCCAAGGATGGAGTGACAAGGTATGCTAAGGATTGGTAAGGCATGTTAGGGAATATCAAAGCAACTTAAGAAGCCTCAAAGTGTGCTTGGGAGTTCCATGGTGTGCTAATTATATGTTCCAAATAGTGCCAAGATATGCCAATACATGCCATGTGCTAAGGATGTGCAGGGGGTCAGGGTATGTCAATATGTGTCAAGAAGTTTCAAGGAAACAAAAGGAAGAACCAATAAGGGGGTTAATAAGTCGAGACTTTATCTTTTTCAAAAGGGGCATGCTAGCCACACTAATAATAGGTCCCAATACATTCCAAGTGGAATTGTGTGCCAAGTGCTAATGTATGTTGATGCATTCAATCAAGGTATTCCAGGGCATGCTAGGGACTACATGCATGCCAACACATGCTAGGAGAGTTCTACATTGTGCTAGCGCATGCCACCATGTACTTAGGCATCAATGTCATGACAAGATGTTCTAGGTACAAAGATATTCCAAGAAATGCGAGGTGATAAGAAATGTTATTGTGTGCCAAAGAATTAATTTAAGGTGTGCCCAAATTTTTGAGGAGTGTTAGGTCTTTCTCCTTAATAGAATTGACAGAGCTTGATTATGTATTAAATAATATATTTCCTACACACACTAGTGGGACTTTATCTAAAGGGAATTTTTTATATAATAAACTTAATAGATATGAATCATGTGTTGACTCATAGGAAAATGCTATTCAACTTGTCATTACTTGAGGGAAATGATACACACTAATTACTTCTTAAAAAATTGACTAATTCTAACCACTATGGCTTTGGAAATATTATAAAAAAGACTCCACAATAATTGTATTAATCCGTTATCTTTTGACAAAAAATATATTAACACGCACATAACGTCATAAAAAACTCATTGGAATGACCAATGGTGACAAACATTTTTTGACCGTCACCAAAAGTAACAAAAAAATCATCGGTGAGGGCCATTAAAAGTTCGTCACTGGAAGTGTCACCAAAGAGAGAATTAGTGATGGGCCTTTAACGACTCTCACAAAAAGTGTCATTGAAAATGGCTTTGGTGACGGACCTTGAAGGACTGTCACTATATACACTTACAACGACGCTTTTTTAAGGACCATCACCATATGTGACATTGGTGACGGACCTTAAAGGTCCATCACAAGCATGACCCTCACCAATGTCCTTTTTTCTTGTAGTAAAAGCCAAAATAATCTAGGAATATTGTGCATAAGAAACAAAATCCTCCGAGGGACTTCCGTACTACCGATCATTGGCTGGAGAAGGCCGTTCCTCCACAACTTCGCACCGTACTCGCGTCGCTTCCGCCTTCACCGCTGAGGGTAGCGCCATTCTTGTCCCCATCCTTCACCGATCCCCATTAAGACGCTGCGGCACAGCCCACTAAGCCAAGGAGACCTTGGCGTTTTCGGCAAATGCGGGGTCTGGAGCAGCACTGGGGCCAAGGAATACGACAGAGGGACCAGGGACAGTGACCGAAGGGGGGGAAGGACAAGCTGTCTCCTCACGAATGGTAACCGTGACATACGCTGTGATGACCGGCCTATTAAAGGAACAATCAAATCTGAACTCTGCTCGTTGAGAAGTTTGACGCAGGGGAGTGGAGGTAGATGGAGGGGGAGCGGGAGGAGCATCAGAATGGAAGGCTTGAGGAGAAGAAGAGAGCACATGGGGAGGCAGAGAACACAAAACGGGGTGAGAAAATTCAGTGGAGTGAAGCCGACCTCTCCGACTCCTAGTTTCCAGAATGTGGTTGCAGGGGAAATCCTCAGAGGAGGAGTCCAAACTAGGAGAGGACCGAGAATGAATGGTGCGACCACGACTAGATCCGCGATGAAATCGCATTCAATGGCACAATCTAGGCATGGTGATAGGGAGAGGCTGATGGAAAGGGCAGAGGAGAAGCGACGACGGGGAGTTGGAAGAAACAGATAGAGAATTCAAACATCAGAACTTGCTATGCGTAAAATGAAACTTAGGAACAGTCTCCAAGAAGCAAAGAAGCGCACAACACCTACCAATCTGTGTTCAAGCACTAGGCTCAACACAGGCGGGCGGGTAAGAACTTCGATGCTGAGCAGTAGTGGTGTAGACAGAACAATCTCCATACAACAGACCAAAATCCATATCAGAAGGAAAAGTAAACCAGATGAAATGCACTGAGCGTCGACGGTTCCAGATAGTTCTATTAATGGCTCGCAGGGTGGCATATTGAATGCCCTCTTTAATGCTCTTGTGGGAGGCCAGATGGCAAGCCCACATCAACGTCCTCGGGAGGCGGCATGAGACGGGCATCCCATCAAGCCCTGGTGGCATCTGCATCCGGAGCTGAGGTATTCTGGTGCACCAGAGTGCTACATTCTTGAAATTTGGCATCTTCATGGATAATGTTGAGCGGGCCATGTTTGAGAGTATCCGTGCCTTCAATTCCCAGATTAGCAAGGTAGTCAGCAACCTTGTTGCCATCGCGCTTGATATGAGAGAAGGAGACAACATTATTATTTTTGAGCCAAGCTTCCATAAGATCTAGTCTGGCGTTTAGCCTCCAGCTGGTGGAAACCTTGGCGACAGTGGATCCCGTAAGCAAATGATTAGCCATATTGATGAGCACCTGGGAATCTCCTTAAAAAACAATTGGAAAAAAGTTGTTTTGTTGAGCTAAGCAGAGACCTTGCCAGAGACCTTCTAGCTCCGCAGAGTTGTTGGTGTCCCATCCAAGCGGGCCAAAATAAATTGTGAGAGGATTCCCTTTGGAGTCTCTGAAGATACCACCAAATCCTGCCCACCTCGGATTGCCTTTAGATGCCCCATCGAAATTTAATTTGACAACTCCTGTGGGGGGTGGAGACCAGCAATCAGGGATTCGCTGGTTATTTCTTGCCAGGGCAGATGAGGTTGGATTGATTTTGAGATGCCAGTTCTCCCAAATAGCAATTTCCTAAGGCTTAGTGGGGGGGTCCTCTTCCTTCCAACTGAGAAGAGTAAGAGACTCTTGAAGATTATTGCTAAAGGCATTCCAAATAGATTCTATAGGAATGGATTGGCTCCTGAATACTCTTTTGTTCCTTTCCTTCCAGATCGACCAATAAAGTAGGCCTGGGATGAGTTTCCAGAGAGCGTTTAGAAGTGCACTAGAGTAGGGCAGCATGGGCCAGTTACGGATGGTATAGGTTAGCTCTTCTGTGGGTTTGCTCTTTTGGTAGCGAAAGCTAATTTTGTCCCAAAGAGTATTTTCCAGATTACAAGAGATCATGAGATGCTGAGTGGTTTCGTTGCATTAGTTGCAATTGGGGCATTGTGATGGCCCAATGAAACCCCTTCTAATCAAGTTATCCCAAGTGAGTATTCTCTTGTGGCAGAGAAGCCAAAGGAAGGTCTAAAATTTGGGCCAAATTCCTGGAACCCAGAGTCGCTGCCAGATTGGATCACGAGGATTGGAAGAGGCAAGAGTCAGAGTGTAGGCTTCTTTGGTGGAGAGCACTCCTTTAGAAGAGTATCCCCATCTAAGTACATTTGGCTCCTCTGACCATCTGATATTTATTTGTCTTAATTCAGAGCTGATGGCTTCCCTGATATCTTCCTGATCTTGGGGAGCAATAAGAGTAGCCTACTTCCATTGCCTGTATCCGTTGACATTCTCCATCAGCCAGTGTTGATTGAAATTATCTCCATGTTGAGTAATTGTGTTGCCCCTGTTGAGTTGATTGAGGATATCCGAGATTTTTGGTTGCTGCTGCCAGACATCCATCCAAAATCTGGCTGAGCCTCCATTCTGAATTTCCCAGAAGCTGTGTTGTTGAATCAGGTCACTATGTTGCTTGGCGGCAGTCCAAATTAGAGATCTAGGAGCTTTAGGGGAAAGTCGGATCAGTTCTTCAGAGGGTCTATTATTGACATATTTCGTTGTCTAGAGTTTGGCCCAGGGCGTGCTTGTATTTGAAATCCACTTCCACCAGATTCTGGCTCCCATGACTTTGTTGCTGTGAGTTGGATCCCTGAGACCGAGACCTCCTGCTTCTTTGGGAGTGTAGACAGTATTCCAGTTTACAAGCGCCCATTTCCAGTTCTGTCCTGAGGAACCCTAGAGGAATTTTCACTATAAGGCTTTAATTTTCTTAAGAACCCATTTCGGTGCTACCAGGATCGAAAAAAGGTGTAAAGGCATAGATTGAAGGACAAATTTGATGAGAACAAGCAGACTGGCCATATTAAGGGCTCTGAAGGTCCAAGAGGAGAGACGGGCTTCAAGCTTTTCAAGAAGAATGTCCCAGAAGGAATGTTTGATGGCAGAGTCAATAAGGGGGTTACCAAGGTATTCAGCAGGAAGGGAGGCAATAGAAAAGCCAAGGATACGAGCTATGTTGGCTTGAGTTGGAACAGGAGTATTGAAGACAAAAAATTGAGATTTGGCAGCATTAACAGAGGTGCCAGAGGCTTCAGAAAAAACATTCAAGATGGATTTAAAAGCGCGAGCTTCTTGCACTGAAGGGTAACCAAAGAGCATATTATCGTCCACAAATTGCTGATGGGTGGTGGCGGGGGAGCCATGAAGAGAGATTCCTTTCAGCTTCTGAGCGAGAAGAGAATTTTGAATAAGACGTCCAAGGCCTTTTTCGATAAGCACAAAAAGGAAGGGAGATAAAGGATCTCCTTTTTTGATACCTCTAGTGGGAGAGAAAGGATGAGAAGGAATCCCATTAATCAAGATGGAATAAAAAGTGGAGGAGATAAGATTCATGACCCATCTTATCCACATTTGATTAAAACAAAAGCTTCCAGGATCTTTTGAATATAAGTGCAACTAAGTTTGTCGAAAGCCTTTGAAAAATCGATTTTAAGGAGCATACCTGCTTTTCTGCTGACCTTTAAGGAGTGGATGACTTCATGCGTTAAGATGATCCCATCTAGAATTTGTCGACCTTCCACGTAGCCAGTTTGCTCTGGTGAGATGAGCATGGGAAGAAGAGGCTTGAGACGATTGGAAATGACTTTTGAGATTAACTTGTAGATCACATTGCATAATGCGATGGGCCGCAACTTTTCTGGCTTGCTTGGTTGGTCTTCCTTTGGTACCAGAGCTATGAAAGTAGCATTGAGAGAGGGAAGCAACCAATGCATTAATCTTGATTCTTCCACTAATTGCCATACTTCCAGCTTGATGAGATCCAAAAAGTGATGAAAGAAATTAGAGGTGAATCCGTCTGGGCCCGGGGCCTTACCAATCTTAGTCTGGGCCAGTTCTGCCTTGACCTCCTGCAAGGAGATTGGTCTTAATAGCATTTGGTTGTGTTCCTCCATAATTATCTTGGGAATGAGTTGGGTGATCTGGTTGATAGCCGTTTGTCTACAGAGTGGAGGTTCTTGATGAACATTTCTGAAATGATCCAGCAATTCGCGCTCCATATCCTCATGATTTTCCAACCGCTCTCCATGCTGATTTGTAATGTGGCCAATGTAGTTGCTCATTCTTCTTTGTATAGTGGAGAAATGAAAAAACTTAGTGTTTCGCTCACCTTCCTTAAGCCAACGTACTCTGTACTTTTGTCTCGAAATAATTTCTTCTTGTTTGTATCTCTCATTCAACTACTGCTGAAGTCGTTGTTCCTGATTGTCGAGGAGCTCTGTTCTACCTTTATTGATAATTTCTTGCTGAGTCTCTGCCATTTTGAGTTCAAGAGCTTTCTTTTCCTGAAATATATTCCCAAAAACTGAGTGGTTCCAGTTTTTAATGTGGGATTTGAGGAACCGTAGTTTTTGCTGGAATTGAAACATCTTGGAACCTTTTGGAGGGATAAAGCTTTTCCAGATTGTGTGAACCAGATCCTTGAAGGAGGGATGTTCGAGCCAGAAGGCTTCAAAGTGGAAAGGCAGCTTCAAGTGTTGATTAAGTCTCTGCCATTGTAGTGCGATGGGCCAATGATCCGAGCCTGAAATAGGTACAATGGAGGCAATGATATCTCCCCCCAAATGGATAGAATTATCAGAGATTAAGAAGCGATCTAACTTAGATGCTATATGATGACTGCCAGTTCTTTTGTTATTCCAAGTATACATCCCATTAGAGAAAGGAAGACTAATAAGCCAACTTCGGCTTATGAAATCTCTGAAATGAGAGATATCTGGATCCAATCTCGAACAACCTCCTGTTTTTTCTTCCAGCTTTGTTAGCATATTGAAATCTCCCCCCAAAATCCATAAAGGATGAGTTCTGTTGGAGTTTAGGATCTCCATCGTGTTCAAAAGCGCAATCTTGCTTGCCAAATCTTGTGGGAAATAGACATTTTGTTAGTGCCTATAAGATGAAAAGTGGCTTGTATGAGATTTTGGGCTGCATGAAAATCCCCGAGCTCAATGGCTTGCGTATCCCAAATTATAGCTAGACCTCCTGAAGAACCGGAGGCATCTACTGCAACTGAGTGAAATCCAGGCCAGGCTTTGGTGAGGATCTTGCCAAGAGCCTCACTATTGCATTTAGTTTCTTGAAGAAATATAATCTACGGTCTTTCTTGCTGTATCATGATTTTGATCATTCTGTATTTCTTGGGGCTTTTTAGCCCTCTTACATTCCATGAGATTAGCTTCATTAGGAAGCGTTTGGAAGTGGTTTATAGAATCTCGTGAGCTTGGGATATTGTCTTGACTCCACCAACATTTCCCCTAACATGATGGTACATTGCTAATTTGGTTTCTAGCCTCTTTTCTTGGATTCTTCTGTAATATTTAGAACATCCCAATGACTTCCTGGTTGGATACCCAGTTTCTTATGTTCCTGAGCTTTGGATAGCACAACTTCAAGGGTATCAATCTGGCTGGGTTTGATTTTGTCAAAATCCTGGCGTTTACATGCATCTTCTAAACCCAGAAGGTCAAGTTCTCCCAGCTCAAAATCCTCAGAATCTTCGTCCATGAGACTGAGCTGACTACTCTTAGGGTTTTCCTGATTGGTGAGGTTAGGGTTAAGCAGGGTTTTATCAACATCCATTCCTTTTGACTTACAGTCATCAGGATCTGAATCGAGGGATTGCTTAGATCTCATAGTCTCCCCTATTTTCCATATTTGGAGAGCTAAGCTTTGAATTGGTGGGATTCGAGGGGGGGCAGCGGGATGGGAAGGATCGGGGGGGCCGAGCAGGGGAAGTGAGGGGGACTTCGCATGGGTCCGATTTAGCAAGGAGTTCAAATTGTTAATCGGTAGTGGGGGCATTGGTTCGCGAATGTGAATTTTTGTAACCAGAAGGGGTTTTTTTTATTATGCTTCTTCGGTTTGAGACTTTAGTAAACCCATCTCGCTCGATTTTTTGGCGACTTCATTGTTCTTAGTAGCAATGCTAAGGGTTAGCCCCTCAACGTATGCCCGTGGGCATGACATCTTCGGCATCTAAAAGGAACATGCTCATAATCAAGGGGTTGAATCCATTCAAAGTCATCATGAAACAAACTTACCGCGTCCTTAAGCGCTTTGTCCGGGTACCGCACAGACACAAATCCGCGTAAGAGGTATATCTTCGAAGCTTGGTTTCCTCACTTATTTTGATGAATTCTTCCAGTCTTCCGCTAATGGCTATGAGGGATTCTTCATCCCGCACTCTAAAGGGAGTGAGTATAACCTAATCCAAACCGAAGCCTGCGCTGAAATTTTCTTTGTCCCGGTTGAAGCATTCACCCAAGCCTTCCGAGATATAGGCCGTCCAAGTTAAAGAAATAGTGTCCTCATCCAAACCCTATTTTGATCTTTTGATGCAAATAGGTACCATGATTGAAGAAGCCTTTGGCCCCAATCAAGGGTAACGTGTCCCTTGGGCTTCATTTTGTGGCTATCCATCCCCGTAACGCTTTTTCAATAGGCCGTAACCAATGAAATTTCCAATGAGTGCATGGTCTTTCATGCACCGGATCTCGAGAATTTCATACGGTGACTCCGCAGATTCGATCTTTGGTCTTTCTCAGCCTATGGATTGCATGTAATCGAGGTCAACAGAGGGGGAGTTCTGAGTGAGTTCACTGGGTTCGCGAATGGGTGGAATCTTTGCTATGGTTCGTTCCCTCCGAGACAGGATATATCCGCCGTTCTCGTGGTCGCTTTTTTTCGATCTTTCTTTGTAGGGGGAAGCCGACGCTCTCCCCCGCCATGGATTCGATGGCCTATGCATAGAATGCAACGTACTAAATTTACACCCTCGTGTCCGGCAAGATCACCAACGATATTTTGTTCGCAAGTGCAAGGCTATCATAGGAAGGAAGAAACCTCGTGCTCGCCTTTCTCATTTTTACTTTGTTCAAGAATACTTGAGAGAACAAGCATATATGAATTTCTCAACATGCAAATATTATGAAGCGAAAGAAAATAATTAACACCCTAAATGCCAATAACTTGGTCTGGAATATTTAAAAGGAAACTCTATCCATTTCCTCAAACAACGGGGCTATATAGAACTTAGTCCAACATAGGTTTAAATAGGAATTTAGAAGCACTGGGTGCTCAACATGTTTTCCAAATGTAAAAATTGTGTTTCAATAAATAACTATGTTTATAAAGCGTGCATGTTTCAAAGCTGTTGATTATGCCTTTTGAAGATCGAGGACCTAAAAGGATAGTAGAGGTACCCCCTCCCCAACTCAAAAGTTGCACAAAAATGTTGGGGGGGGGGGGTCTCATAAGGGAGGGTGGGGTGGAAGGGGTCTCGTGATGAATGGTTTCATTGTACCCAAAACTCGTGTGTGGCACTCTATGGTGAATAACGGACCCCCCAACATTAAACCACTTACCACCAGGTAATCCCTGCCTAACTTCTTACATAAACCACTATATAAGGACAACAGGCGGGAAAGGGTAAATTGACATAGGATTTTACATTGTTCTCTATTGATTTGTTTTGTTTCCACCATGTCATTCTTTATTTAACTCTTATATATCATGGATCGATTTTGTCAAATTCTTATGGGAAGTCATTTTATTTCTCCATGTTGATGATGTCTCTGTCATTTATAAGGTCAGAAATTGTATTACTAGATCACGATATGGAGGATTTGTGACTTTTTGGTTACAATAAGAGAGAGTTTTTAGATATAGAGTTTGCAAGGGAGAATAATAGGTACCCATGGATTTGGATCAAAATAACCTTCAAGCTTAGTAGAATGAAAGAAAAAAATATTATCAATTAATTGTTCGGAAAAATAGTCATCTAAAAATTTCGTATCTGGTAATGAATTCCATAGCCATCACCATATACGTGAGAGAAGAGAACAACATATTGCATCTCTAAAATGATGTTTGGAAAGGATATAAGAAGACAATAATTTTTTATCCAAGGTACCAAATCAATCCCTTTCCATTACAATTTCCAAACTTCTAACATAAAGAAATGTCTAAATCTAAATGGAAAAAAAATATGAAGCTTTCATCAAAATTGAAACCATTATATGGTGTCACCCTGCAAGTTTCATTCATCCAAATTCTCTTAATAATATCCAATAAGTCCATCAATATATCTGTGTATTAAAAAAATAATGCACCGATATAGTCTGACTTCAAACACAAAGCAACGTCCAAATCCAAATGAAGAACAAATCTGAATCCAAACCTTTATGTAACACCGTCCTCCAACATTTACCCAAGTTACCAGGTCCACCGGGTAAAAATGAGATGAGAGGATACTATGATGTGATTTAACTCCCCATGTATAGTTAGGGAAATGGAATTGGAAAAACCAAACCAAACTGACCTTCCACACATGCTACAGAACCTCTATGAGCCATCCAACCGTTCCAAGATACCAACCCCTGAAGCATCTGAACATTTCACTGATATAACACCCTAGTAGCTCCCTTGACAAGACATGCATGAAACTTCAAGCCTCTAGTCGCTCCCACAGCAAGGGCAAGCCAATGACCGTGGACTTTTTCATCTAGTTATGTGTGAGATACCTTGGATTTTGTGCCACCTTTTCAGGTCGAGGAGACAGGCCACTACCCATAAATTCATGAAAATTTCAGGAATGATAAATAAGATTGAGACAAAGATACTAATATAAATATTTATCAATGACTTGAGTAGACCCCTACTAGCCATGAGAAACATTTGTTCAAACAAGTCACAATTATGCATTCTACAGGTCATAACAATAGATCTGAGCATATGGGTCTCATACTTATCTGAGAATCGCTAAGAAGAATTGATACCTTATCACATTAGCTTCATTATCATCTATTATGTCATATAGTCATTTTTCACTCATTTACAAATCAAAACATGATGATAGCCATACATCGTCACTGTCATAAAACATACTCATAACCATCATATAAAAAATATAAATAACAAGGATACACCAGCCATAAATGCCGCATATGAAAAAATAAATTTGCATATAAAATACCAAGGAAATGAACTATTATTAATGAATGCAAAGCCAACCAGGTTTGTGACTTCCATGTACCACCTGGCCATATATTGGCTAAACCAAATATTTCTTTCATCCAATCACCCCCATGCCATATTCCAAGCATCAACATGGGACTCATAGCCAAAATCAAGCAAGGCTTCCCGAGGTCAAACCACCTCACTCTCATTATTAGAACCATGTTTTACTGCAATCCCCACTTGACCACTAGGCCCTAAACAAGCATGGAAGACACTTGATTTCTCCACCTACACTTTGATGAATTTTCTTGTCTCCTAGTTTCTAGGATTTACCATATATCCCACCATTCATCAGTCAGGATTTCTAGGCCTAATCGAGACTACACCCTGCAGGATTTACTGTATATATTTCCAATCATTAACCAAGAATTCCTAGTCCTAATTGAAGGCACCCACCTCTAGGCTTTACCGTATATCCCACCATTCACATGTCTAGGATTCCTAGGCCCACCAAGGTAACACAAAATATGTCTTTACCACAACCCACAGTCTGGTTCACGGGTCACTAGGACAAGTATTTACGGCAATCCATGGTCAAATCCAGGGATCACTAGGCCATTTTTTCTTTCTTTCAGAGACCACCTCACTAAGTTTTGAATCCATCCAATAATCCAACTCAACCAAAACATAAGAACCCCATCACACCATGGTTATCCAGAAATGGAAAGGTAAGGTTGAAGAACATTATCACACCTAGAAAAACCCATGCCCATGAAAACAACATAACTAAGAACACACATGCATCATAATACATGCCAAAAATAGCAAGAAAATCATACATCCAACTCAATACATGCAAATAACCCCATTGTAATTGCTTGAATTTTCTCCTCCTTTCTTGAAATTTTCTAATTATTGCCTTCTTTTCTTTAATTGATCCAATTTTGGAGTGATCCAAGAAAATTCTAATTGCCCGAGAGTGAGAGAGAGAGAGATCCAAAACTGAACTGAGAAAAGGTACCAAATGATCCTCATAAGCATTTTTATTAGTGAGGCCTCTATTTTCTTAATTTTCCATTATTTTCATTCATTTTCCTCCTCAAATGCAACCTGCAACCTTTCACCTTCCTTTTATCCTATTTTCCATTATTTTCATAAATAAATTGCCAAAAAAGCCACTTTTCCTTTCCAAATCCTTTTCCATTTCTCTTGCCAATTTCCATAGCCATAATAAACAAAATGAACACCCAAAATAGGATGTTTTTCCCACCATGCAACTTCAAATTAGTGTACCATAATTGTGGTCTTATATTTTTTTACATGAATTTTAACCAGCGGATATTACAGAACCCTACCACTTAGGGGAATACCATCCTCAGTGTTTAATGACACCTACAACCAACACGACCTCTGCAAATAAAACATATTATCCATGGAGCTTTAGAACACTATTCATTGCAGTATTTACAATGACTACTGTTGAAGATATGACAAACATATTATTTACTGGACCTTTATAACACAACTCATTACAATATTTACAATAAAACCGCATATACATTTATACACATTTTCTTCTACCAAAAAATAATCATATTGTCTATGGAGGTTTATAAGTGTATCTTGATACAATATTTACAATAATATATACATATACATATACATATATGCATGTTTTATCAACTAGCAAATAAAAGTATACAATATCTGCATCCGCAAAAAGGGAATCGAGAGGATCACACCTCCACCCTAAAAAGTAGTATCGAGATTCACCTCCTTCCTAGGAAGTCCAAAATACACTGCCAAAGTAAAATATGTATCCAATGTCTAGCGCAACGAGCCTATACCATTTGTCCTCTCAGTCAACAATTATAGACTTATTATTCTAGGGCACACTCCCAATGTGCATCTGATTCCATCTCGAAATGCTAATGACCAAAGCAAATCCATCCCTGTCCTTCCCCTCTCTATTGCATAATCCATTAGGAAAGTGGTTCGCCCCATTTTGTGTAGTCACCCACCTTCCAAGTTCCCCGATATCCCCTATCCCAAGTGATCCATCCCTTGGCAAGGCTTCCTGGCATCAAAAGGTAAAAAACCCAAGGCATATACCTTCCTTAAAACCATCATACCTATCATAGCATGCTCATGGAAATCACTAGACACTATTGGGTACTAGTGTCCCATAATGGCCTTGCTCTAGAGGTTCTTTACTAACATATTACTTTATGTTCCAATTCCTTTTGTTTTTTCTTCTAATACTTGTAGTCAATTCCAACCACCTAACTGAGAATTTCATGCTCTCTTGTACCAAGTGCATAGCTTCCATTAGATTCAAAATAAACTAAAATAAATTCACTTCATACCTCATTGTTAGCTCATCAATAAGGTACACTGCCAACTTTGTTTACTTCCTGTCACAATAAGTCAAACTAGATTTTGATCAAAACATCATGTATAAACATATCACATCTCATTATTTCAAACATAACCATCATAGATCAGAATCATCGATCGCATGCATGATAAAAGTGAAATGAAATATTGATACTTATCCTCTAATTAGTCCTTAATTCAGACTTTGTTCTTTTTCTTTCCGTAAACACATTGAATTCAATTGCCACACCTGGAAAGCATCCAGTGCCTCTCCTTAATTAGATACACATGTATACAATGTACATCTCACGCATACACCCACACATGATGTACCACACAAAAAATAAACCTATGCCCGTTGTACCCCACAACACAATACATACACCTACACCTGCCATACCACACATACATATACTTACACCTACACCCAGTGTACAACACAATACATATACATACAAATGCACCCAGTGTAAAACACAATACATATACACTTACGACCAGTGTACAACATAAAATATTGAATACACATGTCATGATACCACGACTACGCAATGCACATACACAATACCACATGTACAACATGTACATAGTACCACCTCCACACAATACCACTTTCACAACATGTACACAACACCACCTACACAATGTGTACACAACACCACCTGCAAAACATGTATACAACACCACCTGAACAGAACACCACATGCACAACATGTACATAGCACCACCTTCACGCAACACCCCATGTACAACATGTACATTTCACCACATGTACAATCATACACACGACACCACATGTACATAACACCATATGTACAACATTCACACCATGCCATATGTACACAACACCGCATATATAACATGAAAAAAACACCATATGTACATAGCACCGCATATCCAACATCCACACAACACCATATGTACATAGCACCACATATCCAACATGCACACAACACCGTATATACACATCACCACATAAACAACATATGCACAACATCATCTATACATAAAATTGCATAAACAACATGTACAAAACACTATATATACAAAATACATCATGCACAAAACATCGCAGGTGCAACGTGTACAACATATACAACACATACAGAAAAATATTACCACACACCCAAAGACCACATTGTCTCTACCAAGGAACCTTGCTTCAACTGTCTTTCCACTATCCATGTTTCTCCCAACATTGTCGTAGATTACACTTCTTTTGTTTCTCTAATGTACCCCTCAACATGACCTGCCTATACCATAAATATAGGAATAGTACAAGCATATAATCTCAACACATATCCACATGATACTGACCTTGTATATCTGTCAGGGTTACTCTTCCCACTTGATTCCTCCAAGACTAGGAACCTCTTCATGCAATTCTCTTATAGAAGCAATCATTCCTCCATAAGAATGATTCCTCATGACCCTGTCAAACAATAACATACATACATACATATATAAATATTAACATCAACATAAAACAATCATGGTCAATAATAACCCTATCAGACAATGACATACTTACTTACATATACATAATCATAATCAAAACATAATTACGAGATATCATAAGGTCAAGGTTAAGAGAACTACCTTTATCCATGCATCACATGAAAAACATCGAGAAAAACAATTCTCAACACATCTAAGGAATATGTTACCTTAAGCCCATTTACTCTACATTCCCCGCTACCTTTCTCATGAATATTTTTCCATCGTCTATTTATCCCAATGGACCCAACCAACTTAGCCAATTGTCATACTCTTTCCTTTAGATTCCCTTATAGATGCACCAAGCGTCATCCATGTTTTACATTACCCGTTTGGTTTCATTCAACTTTCCCTAAGTTCCATTAAATTTCCTCCTTCCCATCTAATTCCTAAGACCCTAAAAGAATAATATGAAATAAAAAGAAATAAAAAAGAAGAAAACCATGAAAAAATAATGGCAATAAGACACCACAAACAAAGTGGCATAGTTATGCATTATACATAAAAAAAACCACAAGTAAAACTCACACAAGTCACAAAAGACCAAAAGCACAAAGCTATCAACAAACATAATGACTCAATCCCCATGGTTCCCAAGGAATCTCAACTAGAGCCTTCTTCAAGATTTCATGGTAGTCTCTTTTTCCATGCAATCCCCTACATCATACTACCATAAAAACATAGCATTCAGTGAATTAATAAACATAATGGTATGCCAATTATCTATTCTAAGCACACTGAATGGTAACTAAACACAACAATGCCATCTCTCAAGGGACTCCAATTCCCTTGACAGAGTTATCTATAACAAGAAAATAGATAATGTACTTGTGAAATACAGGTTCATGAATATAACATATATCCATATAATGTTAAACAAATCAAAGTTGAGAAGACTTCATGTATGCAAAGCGCTCATTTGTTTGGAATTGTGGTTTCCAAACATAGTCAAAGGAATTCTCACCCAATTCCTTTCTTTTACCTTTTACCTTTTTGCAACTGAGTCTTACTATGTATTGTCATATCACCCAAATGTTAATTATATAAACAATCAATTGTTACCTTCTCATGCTAATACAAAGAAAGTTTCTCTGCAATTGTTCACATATGTCAGCCACATATTCCAAAGGTCAAGGCATCCTATCTATCAATTTGAAATCAGCCTTTATCAATACTAAAAAACATATCATAATGAGCTCACAACAATAAGACATAATGCTACAAATATCACCTACTTATACTCAAGTACACATCAATTGTTCTCAACACATACGTGTTAGTGCAACCATCTCAAAACAATATCATTTCAAGCAATATTATAGATACAAACACATATCATGCAACTAATCAAACAATCAAACAATAGATAGATGACATAATAGACACCAAACACTCAAACACTAAATATATGACATAATCAAACAATCAAACAATAGATAGATCACATAATCAAACTCATATCTTAATGTATCTCATGGGAAGCTATCTTGTCTGCAAAATAAATCTATATTAGCACGATATAACTTCACAACACATCAACTCAAAATAAATAAGGTCATGATATCCGTAACAATAATTAGCTAACTATTTCACATCATAAGCTCATAAACCATTGTCATTCATGCATAACAATCACATATGCACAATCAATATAGATTAGAATGATACATATAACATCAAGATCTTAAATCTAATAACCTTAATCATCAATTTAACTAACATATAACAACAACAAGTTAACATATAACATAATAATCAGCAACATACAACATAATCATCAAGTTAACTAACATGTAATATCAACAACAATTTACAATCCTACATGACTATCTAACGCACATGCATATGACTGCACTTAACTAGAATCTACCATGCATGTAACCACAAAAACAATAGAATGAAAAATATAAACGTAACTCTAATTATTATAACAACCATTAACCTACATACCTGCATACCCACCATACAAACTTGTATGATGATATGCTCTTACCCCGAGGTCCAGTGTTGCAACCTCGCTTTGATAGTCTACTTCCCCTAATCTATCTGAGCCAACACATTAGCATCATATCATACGATTGATGATATCATTGCATACAATGACCCTAGGATGCATGTATGGCCTACTATACATGCATAACTATAACCATGACAATGCATGCATAACACAATATAGACACTGACATGCATAACAAATTCATATACAACCAACATGCATTCATGGCTAATGCATCACAACAAAAACTTCATCAACTCCTACATGGAAATACAACTGTAGAAATGACTACCACTATGCATACGTAACAAGCAAATGTACAACCTACATGCATGCATGACAACCATTTTTGACCCATCAAGTCCAAGAGTTGAACCATGCTCTGATACCACTATGTAACACCCTCCTCCCACATTGACCCGAGCTACCTAGTCCATTGGGGTAAACATGTGATGGGAGGCTACTATGATGTGATTAAACTCCTCATTTACAATTAAGGAAGTCGAATAAAAAAAACAAAACAAAATTTACCTTCCACACATGCTATAGAAACTCCAGGAGCCAACCAAAATTCAAAGTGACCAACCCTTGAGGCAACTGAACTATTCACCGATCTAAAACCTCTGTCGCTCCCTTGACAAGAAATTCATGAAAATTTAGGCCTCTGGTCACTCCCAAGGCAAGGTTAAGCCAACAAATATGGACTTTTTCAAATAGTTTTTTTCCAATGACCCCAAATTATGTGCCCCTTTTTCAAGACCAAGACTTAGGCCACTGCTCAAAACTACATGAAAATTTTAGGAATGATAAATAGCACTGATAAAAATGTATTAATGCTAACATTTGATCAATGACTTGACTGGACCCCCACTATCCATGACAGACATTTCCTCAAACACGTCACAAATATGCATTCTAGAGGTCATAAAAACAGATCTGAGCATAGGGGTCTCATACTTATTTGATAATTGCTAAGAATCATTGGTTCCTTATCACATTAGATGCATTATCATTTATTAAGTCATATACTCCTTATAATTCATTTAAAAATCAAAACATGATGAGGTCCATACATCATCACTGTCATAAAACATAGTCATAACTAACATATAAAAAACAAAAATATCAATGATACAACATCCATAAATGCCACATATGAACGGGTACATTTTAACATAAAATACCAAGGAAAGGAAATCCTATTAATGAATGAAAATCCAACCAGGTTTTTTACCTCCATGTACCACATGACCATAGATTAGCTAAACCAAATGTTTCTTTCATCCAATTGCCCTCGTGCCATATTCTAAGCATGAATGTGGGACTCATAAAAAAAATTAATCAGGGCTTCCTAAGGCTAAAACACCTCACCCTCATCAATAGAACTAGGCTTTACCGCAATCCCCACCAGATCACTAGGCCCTAAACAAGCATTGATGCCACCGTATTTCTCCACCTACACTGTGAGTAATTTTCCTATCTTCTAGTATCTAGGATTTACAGTATATCCGACCATTCACTAGTTGGTATTCCTAGGCCTAATCAAGACTCCACCCTGCAAGATCTACCTTATATCATGTCAGTCACCGTCCAAGGATTCCGAGGCCTGATTGAGGGCTACCACCACAACCCACAATCTAGTTCATGGGTCACTAAGCAAAGGATTTCACATAATACACAGTTTTGTTTTGGGATCACTATGACATGTGTTATTTCTTTGACATACCACCTCACTCAGTTTTGAATCCATCCGAAAATCCTACTCAAACAAAACATGAGAACTCCATCACACCATTATTATTCAGAAATAGCAAGGCAAGGCAAAAGATCACTATCACACTTGGAAAAACCCATGCCCATGACAGCAAGAAAACCAAGAACACACATGCATAACCATGCATGCTAAAACTAGTAATGAAATCATACATGAAATTTGATACCTGCAAATAATCCCAGTGTAGTCACTTAAATCCACTCTACCTTGCTTGATCTTTGTTTCTTCTTTCCTTCTTTGCTTTTCTTGATCCAATGTTAAAGTGTTCCAAGAAAAATCTATGTTTCCAAGCATGAGAGAGAGAGAGAGAGAGAGAGAGAGAGCTCCAAAACTAAACTCACAAAAGGTACCAACTAATCCTTAGAAGCCTTTTTATTAATAAGGCCTCTATTTTCTTCATTTTTCTCCTCACATGCAACATGTGACCTTACACCTTCCTTTTCTCCTATTTTCCATTATTTTCATAAATATATTGCTAAAAATTCCATTTTTCCTTTCTAAAGCCTTTGTCATTGTCTTTTCCAATTTCCTTAGACATAATAACCGAAATGGACACATGCACTAGGATTTTTTTCCCACCATTCATCTTGGAACAAGTGTCCCATAACCATGGTCCTATATTCTTTTACATGAATTTTAACCAGGGGATGTTACACATTATATGGTACAACACAACAAGCTTCATCCATCCCAATTCTCTTAATAATGTCGAATAATTTTTCCAATCAACCCATGCATTAAAAAAATAATGCACTATATGGTCTGTGGTTTAAATATGTGGACATTGACAAGGACAGAGCATGTAATCACCACCAACCTAGAGGAGTAATCCAATCACACACAACTTGGAGAAATATTAATATGATTTTTTACAGTGAGATCACTCTTTGTAATGTGAGAGACATAATTGTGATTTGAGAAAAAGATGTTATCTCTCTCTTCTTAACACGAGCGACATAATTGTTGATTTTAGGGAAAGATGAGTATGTAGACACTTATTATACCTGTCTAATATTGTAACCTCATTGTAAATGGAGTAGTCTGATGAGCGAGTATGGAATTTAACAAGAAATATATTCTTCATTGGATGATTCCCCTTCTAGTCAAACACAACAAAAAATGACATGCCTCAAGATGCAAAAATGGATCAGGATGGTGTGAAAACCATCAATTTGATGAGTGAATCTGTTTTGAAATTCAAACCAGGCCTAGAATTTCAAATTTGTCTAGCTTTCTAAGTGGAAATTTAATGACATTGATTTGATTCTGATGCTTATAATTTTCAGAATTATATGGATTCTTAAATGTCATTTTTTTTTGTTATATGCAACGAAGATCATATATGCTAACGAGGATTACATATAGGGTTTCAATTCCAGGGCCAATTCACATGGCATCCCAATATTATGCAAAAAGTGGAAAATCAAATAGGGTATTAATAAAATTATACGTAGTACAAAAATTAAGTTCAAAAAACTGCATTTATTTCCAATAGAACAAGAGTAAGATCTTATGGGAATTATTAATTTCTAAAAAAGGCCACAAAAAATATCCTTCTGTCCATAAATTGCATTCAAACTAAGTAAATCTCAAGAAAATCATGATATGGGTACGAGGAAAAGTAATCAAACAAAGATTTTCCAACCTCTATTTTCTACATTTGCACATTTCCCAGGGCCCATCATACGTCACCTCACTTCGTACAACTTATGACTTGCATTTATTTTTCCCTTCTCAAAATTCAAATTTTTTCCCTACTTCAAATTTGAATTCCAAGGGATAATTTTCCATCTTATCTAATTTGTTTAGCTCTTAGTTTTGGCTCATTCTCATATGCCACCTTATTATAAATATTATATTGCACGACTACATTATAAAATGTATACATGGATAGCCATATATAAGAAAATGCAGTTGGTATACGATTATAGGTGTATATCAAGTACGTATAGAGATTTATAAATCTTAATATTAAACACTTTTTATCTTGGATATTAAACCCTAACATGGTAGAGTTTCAATATTAATGTTAAGGTTTCAATAGTTTTTTTTAACACAAAAAATTATATTTTATATTATAAACTCTGTATTTCATGGCTAAAACCAGTTACAATATTTAGTTATTTCTACTTTTTTTAACATTTCAATACAGCCACAACAAAAATTTATTTCTTCTACAAGATCTTTGCACTAAAATTTTACATTGAAACCTCCCATAAATTTTACAAACTTGACCCAAAATGTGTTCAAATTTACAATACATATATCATATTAATTACGATGCCCCGGAGGGGTGAGCTTAAAACTTTTTCCCCACTACAACCTCTTTGCCACAAGATTGATCTTCACCACGTGTTACATCATCCATGATGACCTTCTACAAGTCAAGTGTTGAGTTGAAGATACCCTACATATCATCATTCTCCGCAAACTTTATGACTTCCCTTGATTCTTCCTTTAGTAGCAGGATCTTTGTATCTACGCTGAAATTTTTTCTTTTCATTCAAGCCTACAACCATTTAAACTTAAGATCCATGAACTTGTATCTTTCCTCTCTCTCGTGCTCCAAAAGCTCCAGCCTTCTAACAATGAGATCAAAACATCCCATCCATATCTTAAATAGCCTCTCATGATCAATTCCTTATAGAATTTTGAGTCCCCTTCTCGACCCTTCCTCTCCAACAAAGCCATAGAAACAGAAAACCAATTACTATCCCACCTAATTGAGCGCGACGGGTGAGAAGGATATAGTGCAAATGAAAAAAAATTAAACCTTTGTTACACAGTAATTTGTCACCGTCCTTACCATTCCCCATCCCGCACAATGGAGGACCCATTCTGTGACCTGTGAACATTGTCATGCCTTGAAATCATCATCAATGCATCCCTCTGAACATGAGCTTTATTTGCCCTTGAGACATCCCCTTGCAAAAGTCATGAAAAACATCCCTTTTGGCATTGGCGCGGGTAGGCAGTTCAGTACTCGCGCCAATGGGGAAATTACTGCAAAGAGGTCGCGCCAACTGGCGCTCCGTCATAGAGCCGTAGTCGCGCCACCCATTTTGGGAGTTGTTTTTTAAATAAAGATGGCGGAAGTTGAGTTCTAACAAATTCACAAACCATCACCTATCTTGAGTTGGGAGGTTGGCTGCGGGAGTTCTATGGAGGGAAGTGGTTTTTCCACCTCCCATGGAACCTTCCTTGTTGATAGGGCCAATCCCATAATAATAGGGATCCCAACTCCTCCTTCCCCACCTATAAAAGCTTGCTCAAATCAATGGCAAGCTAGTCTTGAAGTGCCTAAGCTCTGAATCTCCATATTCCCAAGAGCCTTTGTGTTGCAAAGAATCCTCTTTTTCCCTTAAGGCTGACTCAAGTAAGGAGACCATTGTCACGAGACTCTGGAGAGGTTTTCCCTTTCCTTGGCAAGCTTTGCGAGACGTGGACGACTGGAAACCCGTTCGAAGGAGACCGCGACGTCAGAACTTGGTTGTAATCTCTCTTCGCTGGTTATTTTAATAGATGATTATGATTATGGTTCCACTCCGTTTTCCATCATGTTAATGCGAGTAATGTCCTTTCTGACTGATGTTTAGTTACGTATGCCGGTTTCTATGCTTGTATCTGTTCGTTTCTTCCATGTGCAGGTGTTCATCCGCGGAGATCGTGGAGGGATTGTGATCTGCCGAGGCTGAGGAACGGGGACGCTTCTTCTTCAGATCCTAGCGTTGGAATCCAGGTAGGCTTCTATCTCCAGCCTTTTCATTCGTAATTAGGAACCTGCGTCATGACATTGTTTGTTTGTTGCTAGACCCCTGCTGGGCTAGTAGGGATCGCCTCTGTCCGCAGAGGGGATTTACCTCCTCAACAAATTGGCGACTCCGCTGGGGATCCAGCTTGTTGTTTGATTGTTGTTTGATTTGTAAACTGTAGACGGAGTCTGAAGTACAGTCAGATAGCCTTCGAAACGCTTCTGCCTTGCATTAGCGGAGTAGATCAACGCTACTTCAGTCAATCTCCGGTTTGGTTTACGGACTGAACAACTTGGAGTCTTTGTCTTGCCTTGCCATTTGTATCTTGCTTTTCCTTGCTTGATGAACCTTCTGGGTTGGGTTCTTTGTGTGTTTTTGCTTCTTGGATTGCTTAGCTTGCATTGGTCTGTTTCTGGAGTAGCTTGTTTTTAATTTTCCTTGAGAAACTCGACTGGCGCGGTTTTTAACCCGACAGTCAGGCCAATTGGCGCATGTTGCCTTTGTTCAGCCCGCGCCAATTGACTTCTGGCGCCAGTTTCACACTTACAGTCGCGCCACCCCTGTAGGTTTTTGAGATTTCTCATTTTTGAGCTCTCTGAAGTTGATCAGTGATTTTCTTCTTGATTTTTCGACTGCCTGAGTGTGTTGGAGTCTTGTTTGGCTGGGAATTCACCTCTGTCCTTTGGTTGTTTGCTTCTATCTACCGATTTCACGTTTTAAGCCCTAGGTCATCTAGTGGCTTAGTGTATCGAGCCCTCCTTGGGAGTTTTGGTGTTTGGATTGTCCTGTCAACTATCTGATTGATTCTCCACATTCTCTAAGTAGTTGTTCATTGTTTTATTACGATTTTTGGGTGATTGTTCATTTCTTCATTCGAAACTCGTTTGGTCTTGCTTTGGGCCTAGATCACACGGTCCATTGGAAGCTTTTGAGTCTTTTCTTTGCTTTGAGAGACTTCGGTCGATTTGGGGATCTGATTGCTTGTGTTGTTGAGTGAAATGTGTTTGTTTCGCTCTCTTGAATATCGTTTCTCAAGTTGCTCCATTTGTTTTCAAGTTTGATTAGTGCATATTAGCCATTAGACATTGAAAATCAAAAAAAAAAATATATCTCTTTTGCTTCTGTTAATTAGTGCAAATTGTGATCTTTTCCATATCACTAGTGATTAGTCTTTTGAATGAAAAGTTGTCAATTGCGTTAGTTGCATTAGAGATCTCGTTGCTTGGTTTCCGTTCATTTCGTTTGTGTTAAAGCTCTCAACTCTTCTCTAATTAGTTTTCATCGAACGAAATGTTGCACTGTGGCATATAGCTTTGCATTTAGGAGACACTACATACGATAGGGCCTGGAAATTGAAACTTAATTGAAGATCAACTGTAAAATTTATTCAATTAACCTCAGGCAGCATTGGAACTTAACGAAACATATTTAGAAGGTCTAGGCTAGAGACGTGTTCCGGCGTCGTTAAACCTAGCAGCTGTCGTTCGCCTGTTGGCTTTAGACAGCGCTAGTACGGACTTGCGCTCCTCGTACCGTCGCGTATATAAAGGGAGACCCCTCTAGGTTTTCAATCCTTTATCCACAGAAAGCCGAGTCTGCCGCCCTATACCCGTGATACACCGAACACAGCATTCGGGGAGACTACCTGCACGTACGGAAAGTCCTTGGTCGATTTCTGTTTCATTTTTGAAACCAAGGTGTATATTGCAGTTCACGGATATTTGGTACACTCTTTGTGCCTAGTTTTTCCTGAGCAGTCATTTGGTCTTTTCTGACTCCCTAAACTTGAAAAGACCGTCAAGCGCTTGTCCTTTCACGCTTGTATCAACTCTGAAAGAGATAGAGTCATCTTTTTATCGTTTCTCGACTCTTGAAACATGAAACGGTAGAACTTCTTATTTTCCAATGTGGTAAAATTAATCACCCACGATTTCACACCTATTTAGACATTGCTTGTTGACCGTTTGATCGTGTGTCTTAACTCGTTTTCAGCCCGTCTGTGGTTTTGAGTTTGATGGCAACTTTTTCAGAGTTCACCAACCAAGGAATCCCCTCAGAAGGGAATCCTGGTCATTTTTCTCCTTTTGGAAATGTTGGTGCTCCTTACATGGCGACGTTGTCCCTTCCCGGTTTAACTGTTGGGTTGCCTGTTTGGTTGTTCTCAACCTCTGTTGTCCCGAATAACTCCGTTACTGTTCAGTCAGTTCCTCCGACGGAACAACATCATGTTGATTCCAAGGTGGACCTCTCCCCTTCTTTGCCTGTTTCTGCGTCCTCATCTTCTACTTCGCCTGGTGAAAGCCTGGATTCGAGTAACCAGGTGGCTAAGAAGAAGAAGAAGAAGACAAAGAAGAAGAAGTCTGATAAGCGAGAGGCTAAAAGTGCAGCCACTGTTTCTGAGATATCTCCTCTTGATAAACCTTCCAACCCTCCACGGAAAGTCAAGTTCCCTTGCCTGTTGTGCACGGGAGACCATCTTCTTCGAGACTGCCCTGGCATTCCCAAGGTGCTCGAAGTCTGGTCCAACGGCCGCCCACCGTTGCCTTTGGCTTCCGGGAGTCAAGTTGGGGGCACGTCTTCAGCTGCTGTTGATAAGAACTCTAAGAAGCAGGGTAAGATCACCAATCCCTGTAAGTTGTGTGAAGGGCACCATGCCATTCACCTTTGTCCTTATATGGATGAAGCCAAGCAAGTCTTGGACAACCCAGCCGGTTCTACCCCACGCCTTCCACCCGGTTATAATCGGCTTTCTTTGAGTCCTCCGCCAGCTGATCCTATGATTGGTCAAGAGTCATCCTTGGTCGATCCCACTCCCCCAGAAATTCAAATTCACGAATCCGTCCCCGACCAACCATTGGTCGTCGGATCGGTTGAACTGGCCCCGTCCGCGGTGCACCAGGTCTTTTCTGTCGAGAGTGGATCTCACACCCCCCATGTCCTTCTGATCTCTTCAGATTCTTCAGACTTGGAGAAAGATTCTCCTGTCCCTGTACTTCAAGAAGCCCCTCCTCCGCCTCCCATGATGGAGGCTCCAAAGGATATCCCTCCCGCCTTCGAGATGGAGGTCATGGAGGATGCTTCTTCTACCGTAACATCAGGGGAAGACCTTCGCTTGTCGATGGTAGCCCCTCCGAGTAGTTGGGTCGCTTCCTTTGACTGGAATCGATTTGCAGGATTTCGCCTTCCGTCTTATGTGCCTTTCGAGATCACAGTACAGGCTCTTGGTCTGGTTGTACCCAACACCATTATAGACGAAGGTGCCTCTGTTAGTATTCTGTCTTCAACTACCTGGCAAGCTTTCGGTTCGCCGCCGCTTGCGCCTGTTACGCAGAATCTGCTCACTTTTAACAGAAGGACGAGTCAACCGTTGGGGATCCTTCCAAGGTTACCTGTTACTTTGGGAGGTAAAACCGTCCATATGGACGTGATGGTCGTTCCAGGCCCCTTGGATTTCAATCTGCTTTTGGGGTGTGATTACACCTATGCCATGGGAGCGCTCGTCTCCTCCCTCTTTCGTGTGGCCTGTTTTCCGCATGAAGGAAGGATCGTGACCATTGATCAGCTGTCATTCTTTGGTCCTAATGTGGCAACTAGCCCGCCATCACCCCCTCCTGGTTTTTATCCACCGGTTGTATCTGCTCCACCGCAGGTCAACTATGTGTCTACCTACCCCGTGCCTGTGCTCAGTGATGATGCCGTTGTGCATAACGTGCTGGGGGCATTGGGTCCTGACTTCCAGGATGTTTTCCTTCCATCAGGAGTGGAACTCTTGGAAGCACCGCCTTCTTGTTCATTTTGATGTAAGTCGGTTAGAGCATGGTTTCCTCCTTGGGTCAAGCTCTTTAAAAAATGAAACCAGGTTCTCGGAGCACAGTTCTTGGTCTTGTGTCACGCTCCTTAAACCATGAAACAAGCTGTTTGAGGACAGTTCTTTTAAGTGTGTCAACCTCGTTAAATGAAACACGAGCATGTTCAATTCGACTTTCTGTTTTGAACCTTCACTCCATTTTCAATGGACTGAAGCTTGGGGGGCATGCACCTCAAATTGAGACATCATGCTGGGGGGCATGCCCGTCTTCCTCATTTCAAGCATAGTTTGCATATGTGTGTGTTCATGTGTGCCTTTAAGCTTGCGTAAAAATGAAATGTGTGATTAGATACATTGTGTGAATACATTTCGCATTGGGTCGTTTGTTATGTAACTGATACATTAGATTACATCTGTATTAGACATTTGCATGACATATAGAAAAAATCATCACATGTAAAGAAAGATCCATCCAAAATAGTCATATGTATATATATATATGTGTGTGTCGAAATGTTTGCACAGTGTGCATCACAAAACTCAAAAAATATACATAATTGTCTTAATACATCCTGAGACACTGTGTCTCTCAAAAATAGGTGTGGCATAAATCCTAAGGACTAATCCGCATGGTGCTCAATGGTAGCACGTCATCGCACGCACTAGGCGCTGTGATTCGTGCGGGATCCGATTCTAACCCCACCGTGTGGCGCCGGTATGCCATCGCTACATCTGATGGGGCTCTGAAAGCATAGTCCTGGGATCCCATGGGCAATCCCCTCGAGGTTCGGGATCGGGGCCTTCCTCCGTGCCTTCCCCCCGAATCTCGGGGCGAGTTGTGTCCTCCGGGAGATTGAGACATCCCGCTGGTCTCTCGTGTACTACATTCGTATGCATATATAATTGTGTTAAGACGGATGTGTATTAACAAAAAAAAACATATAAACATAAAATCAAAAATATGAGGTTCCACCAGCCTCCTCGTCCCGCCTCATCTCCTTCGGTAGTGGGAGATCCGGGTCCCCAGAAAGTCAGCTCCGAATAGGGCCAATCTTCCACAACGACTACCAAGGCCGTAGCCCACCCAAAGAACTCTCGTCTCCCGTGACATCTCGCGTCACTTCCGATCCGGGCATCGTTGTCGCCCGAAATGGAGGCCATTCGTGGCTCTCGTGGTATCGGACTCACCACCGTGGCCCCTTGGCCCCGGAAGATTGGTGGCGTTCCGAATGAACGATACCAAGATGGAACCATAACCGAACCGTTCTGGGCCGCCTGCTTGCACCTCGTATCGCCGGCGTTGATAGTTACCGCTTCGCCCGGGGGGCCGGGAACGCAGGGGACCCATGCAGCTCGAGGCCGCCAGGAGTTGGCCTCGTGGCTCGCGGCGGAAGCCTCGCGACCCGGCCAGCCCGCAATGGTATGGAGAACTACTCTCGCGTTAGATCGGGGATGGTGGAGATATCCACCTTCTTGCTTCCGATCCCGCAGCCCTCGGCACACCCGTGCCATTACTTGTTCCATCTTTTCCGTGATGGTCTCGTTTCTAGTCGCACAGGGATTGGACCTCTGCGGACAATCCGTAATGAAATAAACATCGCTGACCTCCACCCCAACACCCGGTCTCGTAGCCCGAACACTTGTTCATTTTCATCCCGTATGCCGATTAGATATTGAGGAGCTCGGGTCGAGCTCGTAAACATGGCGTGAGGAAGAACTTCTTCAATCCATGCTTCCTAAGTGCGTTCATGCAAGCTTGGCTTTTGCATGGCCTGCCCATCCCCGTCTCCGTGCTCTCGTTCCTTCCATTCGATTGCCATTTTGAGTGATTATCCGCATTCATGGTCAAAACCCCGATTAGATCTTTTTGATGAGCTTCCACCCCAAGAAATTTGGTTTAAAATGTCGAATTTTGGGCGAAAAATTTAGGTTTGCCGCCGGGCGCTACTGCGCGATAACACTCACGCCATGTGGCGCGAGCCCTTTAGTAAAAAGAGCCTACCGGGGCGCGGGTCCGAGCCCGATACCTCGCGCCAATGGGCCCTACTCTCTAAAATTTTAAAATGCCCATGCAAGACTGATTTTTAAGGGAAAATCATTAAAAAAATGAATGAAAATGCAGTAGCAAGGGAGCGCCTTTACCTCGTGACGAACGAGAAGCCGAATGGTTGCCCGGATTGGTCGCAATCGTCGACGGGAAGTTTCTCGCTCCAAATGGACCACCGTTGTTTTCTACCAAGGTAAATAGTAAAAGTAACTTTATTTTTTGCCAATTAGACATATTTATAACTTTTTCGACATTAAAATGAGTTTTAAAAGTTGTTTTTATCAGTATTTGCATGTGTTATGTCAAAAATGGATTTTACGCTTGCTTGGTATGTGCAAGAATGTTTTGTGATTTAAAAGATGGACACGAGTTAGATTATACTTTTTCTGACTCGGTAAATACACGAAAAAGTCACCGGAGTCATCTTTCACTCTTTTCTGACTCTCTAAATATGAAAAAGATCGTCGAGGCTCCGTCGTTTCGATTCGTTAAAATGGACACGAATCGACATCCACCCAAAAGATATAAGTTTAACCCTTTTTCGAATGGGATGGATTGATTACGAAAGGGAATACCCTAGCCTATTGCGACTAGGAGGTTTTCCTTGATATTGTTTTCTACCTTTTCGGATCCGGGGAACTACTTACGAAAAGGGACCCGTGGGAGTTTTCTTTTCCGCGGTCTTTTCAAACTCTCTAAACATGAAAATACGCCGAGTTCTTCCTTTCACGTAATTTCGTTAAACCTCGATGACATCGGATCTAGTCGAAATGACGTTCCCCGAGTTTCTCCTTCCGGGACTCGTTAAATGCACTAGGATGGACGCCCGAAGGGCGGACTTATATCGCAAGCATATGCTATCCCTTCAAGCTTGTTATCAAAAAATAATTGGGGTACTCGCCAAAAATGGTGGGGGAAAAATGTGTCCATCATCGTTGTCGTCGGGCAGATGTCGCTCTTGAACATGGCACTTGTTTGCATCCGTGCTCCAAGTTGGGGACATCTCATCATCCTCGTTGCTTCAATTTCGCTCCATGGCTCGGGGTAATTTATTTTGACCTCTCATCCGTTCTCACCGCCCTCGTCACCATGACCTCCTCGATCCATTGATGTCAAATATCGCCAAGTCCATCGTCGTGCCGTTCATGTGTTCCGCAGAAGTTGGCCTCTCGCAAATATCAACCTTCCTCTCGTTTCTCATACGATCCTCGATTCACAAATAAAACATCATGTTCCTCTCGTCTCATGTCGATGATGTGGGAATCATTATGGCCCACCTTCGATCAAGGTCACTTCCCGTCGACATCAACTCATTATCCAGAAGTTGGTTCAGAGACTCCTTATGGTGCCTGAGCCCGTATGCCTTAATGGCAAAGTTCGTCGCATTCGATGAGAGGTTTACAATTGGCTGGCCTCCGATCGATGATTTCACAGTGTGTTCGACGTCAACTCATTTATTCGCACGCCGTAGATTGTACCGTAGTACCTTGAGGACCATTGTCATTATTGGTGGTTTCTCTCGTTGGTTAACAAATTTTCAACATTGGCCGGTAATCCGACGATGTTCTTGCATGTTCGACTTCGCCTCACATATCTACATGCTTGAACTTGTGCTCGTTGGGTCGAGATGGAGCGCAAGACCCCGGATTGTGTCCGTTGTAATCCGTGCCGCGATTGTGGATTATTATCATTATGTACATGACTCATCGATTGATGTAGCTGCGACCATACTTGAGTCTATTTATTTGATCTTAGTTGATGGCTGCGCCTATACCTCTGATCCCATTATAGCATACTGCTTTCGATGGTTTGCCGTCCATACCACTTATATATCATGTACTTGAGATATCGCTTGTATCTTTCTACGTTATGTTTTCCGATGGTGGGCTTTCGCCTGAACATGTTCTCGTAAAGCATTTCACCCCCTCTCCCTCTCGGGCCTCATACTTTAGGGGGCATCTGCTACACAAGAATTTGTCACCGTCCTTACCATTCCCCATCCCGCACACAATGGAGGACCCATTCTCAGTGATTCGTGAACATTGTCATGCCTGGAAACATCATCAATGCATCCCTCTCGAACATGAGCTTTATTTGCCCTTGAGACATCTCCTTGCAAAAGTCATGAAAAACATCCTTTTGGCATTGGCGCGGCGCGCCCGCACTCGCGCCAATGGGGAAATTAATGCAAAGAGGTCGCGCCACCGGCGCTCGTAACAGAGCCGTAGTCGCGCCACCCATTTTGGGGAGTTGTTTTTTAAATATGGATGGCGGAAGTTGAGTTCTAACAAATTCACAAACCATCACCTATCTTGAGTTGGGAGGTTGGTCGCGGGAGTTCTATGGAGGGAAGTGTATACCTCCCATGGAACCTCCTCATGGATAGGGCCAATCCCATAATAATAGGGATCCCAACCTCCTTCCCTTATCTATAAAAGCTTGCTCAAATCAATGGCAAGCTAGTCTTGAAGTGCCTAAGCTCGAATCTCCATATTCCCAAGAGCCTTGTGTTGCAAAGAATCCTCTTTTTCCCTTAAGGTCGACCTCCAGCAAGGAGACCATTGTCACGAGACCTCGGAGAGGTTTCCTTCCCTTCTCGGGCGAGCTGGCGAGACGTGACCACTGGAGACCCGTCCGAAGGAGACCGCGACGTCGTAACTGGTTGTAATCTTTCTTCGCTGGTTATTTAATGTATGATTATGATTATGGTTCCACTCCGTTTTCCATTATGTTAATGCGAGTAATGTCCTTCGACCGATGTTTATTACGTAGGCCGGTTTCTATGCTTGTATCTCGTTCGTTTCTTCCATGTGCAGTGTTCATCCGCTGAGATCGTGGAAGGATTGTGGACCGGCCAAGCTCCGAGGAACGGGACGCTTCTTCTTCGCATCCTAGCATTGGAATCCGTGTAGGCTTCTATCTCCAAATTTCTTTTCATTCGTAATTAGGAACCCGCGCGCGCATTTTTTGTTTGTTGCTAGACCCCCGCCGGGCTAGTAGGGATCGGGGCTTCGTCCGCGTAGGGATTTACCTCTCAACACCTACTAATGTATCATTTCTTTTTCTTCTCTCCATCGATAACAATCCCCAAGAAAAAAACGTTAATTCTAACCTCATACGAGAGCTCAAATTCACATCTACTTCCATTTAGTATAACATCAAGAAAAGGAGATGTACCATAATATTAATGGTTGAGGATTCGGGCGAAATCAATTAGATCCTTTACATAGAAAGCCAAGTCATTAAAACACATCCTACCTCCTCGACCATTTATACTAACCCGTAATCGCCTCCTATCAAGGAGTGATATGTGGTGAATTCACCCATACCACATGGAAGGCCTTTCGAGAAGATAGTACGAAGGGAAGTGGAAATCCACCGTAAATTTTCATTTATTTCCCTTACTCCTAATACTACGAGCTTCAATCAAGCGACCACCAAGCCTTTTCGCATTAACTCCATTCAAATTTCGTCAGATTGGAGCCATAATCCTTAATCCATCCTAGAATTCAATAAGTCCTTGCACAAGGTCTCGAGCCTAGGTTAGAAAGCTTGTCCACCTCGACATTTAAAATTTCTTTAGAATGTGTTATAAAGATATTTCGTTGAAATTTTCCGGGGATAATTCCTTAACCTCTAAACAACACAAGTAGCTTTAAATAAAATTAAAACTCAAATTACAGCATGTGCACAGATGAAATACAAATTCTATTTCATAAAACAAATTGTTGTTACAAAAATAAAACTCTTCGAACAAGGTTCTCGATTCATTGGTGAAAATTTATAATCGGTCGTTACACACGCAACTGTGAATATTCTTCTATCTCTCTCGTGTCAATTGTTTTCAACTCCTTAGGGCAATTACAAAATACATTACAATGCCTCTTCTCACTGCCTATTACAATACAAGTACACTACTTCAATGCTCATGGTATCCCCTTTTATATGAAACATTACATAATATATATATATATATATATATATATATATATATATTATATAAATATCATATATTTATAATATATATTAACCAAATTAAACCTTTAAACTTACCGTGGTGATAAAACAGTGTACCTCAGCGTAAAATATTAAAAACTTACGTACGGAATATAAAATTAAATTAAAAACACTTTATCATAAGGTTAAAGCCTTATATCCACGTGCTTTACGTTTATGTTTCCGGGGTCTCCCACTCCTCCAGCCTCGCTGGGGCTCTTCTAACCTCTCCCTAAAGGCTCGTCGCCTCAACTTTGAATGCTATCGTGTTAAATGTAGCCGGTGTGACTTCAATGCGGTGGCTGCGTACCGATAAGAATGGCTCTTCCACCACTTCGCATTAATTCCATCATTCTGAACCTTTATCAAGAATTACCCGCCGTTCTTCGATCCCATCTCAATGACTCGTTTATCCCCCGTCGTATTTATGAGAGCAAGCTTGGAATTAATTTCCAACACTCCCCTAATTTTCAATCGTTGGGTTTTCCCCGCATACCTAGGAATTTTCTGAAATAATTAAAACTATTCTCGTGTTAATGGTTTTGTGAGGATACTTGCAGTAATTGATCCCCCCGTTCGGCAGCGTTGTCGCAAAACAATCTCACCATTTTTAACCAATTCACATATGAAGTGAAACTTGGTGTCTATGTGCTTTGTCCTTTTATGAAAAACATAATTTTTTTAGACAATGTTATTGCCGAGCTATTGTCACAAGCAGAATGGTTGTGCCCTTTTCGTTCATGACACAAATCTCTCGAGAACTCTTCTCATCCATACCGCTTGGCATGCCGGCCATCGTTGCTACCACATATTCCCGTCAGCTTCTCGTAGATAAAGCAATTCATCGGGTTGCTTCTTGGAAGCCCATGAAATCGCTCCCAATCCCAAATGAAAACACATATCCCGATGTGCTCTTCCTATCATCAACACTTCCAACCCAATCACCGCGTGTAACCTGTCAACATGAAATTTTCAAAAGAGGAGTATAAAATACCATACCCCTTCGTTCCATTCACATACCTTAGAATCCTCGTCGCCCGCTAATGAGTTTCTTTTCGGGTCTTTCCATGAATCCGGAGATTAAGCTAACAACGTGCAGCACATCCAACTCAGTTGCAATCAAATACACAAGGCTGCCAACTATGCTCTTATACAACTTTAACAAAATCCTTACCGTTATATTCTTTATACAATTTCAACCCACATCACTTGGAGTCACAACTGCCTTGTTCCGCATGTTGAACCTTTTCAAAGACTTCATAAACATATTTTTCTTGGGAAATGAAAATACCATTTTCTATCTCCGCTCTACTTCAATTCCCGAAAAATATCTTAGAAAACCCAAGTCGGCCATTTCAAACTCACTTTTTCATGACTTCTTTAAAATTAGCAATGAGAGAAGCATCATTACTAGTAAAAATTAAATCATCTACATATAATACAACAATAAGTATTTTACCGTCATTTCCTTTATGTGAGAGTGTGGTTTCACCATCACATTTCAAATCCATTCTCAATATGGTAAGCATCTATTCTCGTTGTACCATGCTCTTGGAGCTTGCTTTAGCCCATAAAGAGCTTTATTCAGCCTTTGCATACTTTGTGCTTTTGGCCTTCAACTTCATAACCCGGAGGTTGTTCAACATATACCTCTTCTTTCAACACTCCATTTAGGAATGCAGATTTACATCTATCTCGATAAATATTCCATTTGTGTTGTGCTACAATAGACAACACAGCTTCACTGCTTCCATCCTTGCAATCGGTGCAAAAGTTTCATCATAGTCTCGCCTTGCCGCTTGTAGCCTTTAACAACAAGTCCGGCTTTGTGCCTTTCAATTTTGCCTTCAACATTGCTCTTGGTCTTGTAGACCCACTTAACTCCAATAACTTTTCCTTTAGGGAGATCCACTAACTCCCGTGTCTTACTCTTCTCAATTGCACCAATTTCTTCATTCATTGTTTCCATCCATTTATCTTCATTTTTACAACATCTTCAAAATGAATTTGGTCATCAACATGACAATATAAAGCGAATAAAGAATTCGCAATGAAGATACTTACCTCTCCTTGTTCATAAATCTCACTCGCATTTCTGAATTTTTGGTCTTCTTGGTGTGCTTGGAGTTTCATTCAAACTTGAGGGCGGCTCTGCATCCTCGCAATGTGCTTGGAGTAGCACTTCCTTGACTTATCAAGGTTGTTCGAATTCTAGCTTGTGGTGTGGTTTGTTGTGCTTGCGGCAGGAGGAGGAGCCATCAAGAAGGGTTATTATTTGCTTTTCCTTCTTCTTCTTCTTCGTGAGACACAATTGTCTTCACATTCACCTGCCTTCTAAGCTTCCATCCCAAGCTTCTTCTTCTCAATGAACCGCACATCTCTCATTTCCTTACTATCAATTTCTTATGGATGGATTGTAGGAGTTTGTATGCTTTTGACTCATCACAAAGTAGCCAATAAAGACACACTTCCCCCCTTACTATCGTTTTTTCCCAAGCTAACTGCACATGTGCATATACATTAGCCAATACTCTCATGTGAGTGGACTCTGTTGTCATTCACTCCATGCTTCTTCTGGAATTTTGTTCATGACAGCTTCTTTAGTCGTGCATCTATTCAAGATGTACACCGCGCAAGTGACATCTTCTGCCCAATACTCATGCGGAAAGTGCTTGCCTTCAGCATAATTTCGACCATTTCCGTAATCGTCCATTCTTCCTTTCTCTCGCAACACCATTTTGCCGAGGTGTATACCTCACGATAAATTCTTTGTATGCCATTCTCTACAAAACACAAAGTCCTTGGAGATATACTCTCCACCTCTACTGCCCCGAGCACTTTGATATAATGCCCGCATCGCTCAACAAGAGTTTTGAAGTGGCGAAATTTCTCAAACACTTCACTCTTCTATTTTAACACATACACCCATGTCTTTTCGGTGTAATCATCACTAAAAGTTAAAACATATTTATTTCCGTAAATGATGGCAATTTCATCGGTCCACACACATCGAGTGTGTCGTATGGATTAATCCATCTTGCGGACAAGACCGATCTCCCTAGTACTAAAAGTATCTAGCAACAAACATCCAAATAAACTAATCTTTCTCTACATATATGATTTACAAAAAGCTCTATAGAGGTGTGTAAAAGACTTACCGTATGTCTAGCGCTTTGTTTGAAGTCGTTGTTGTCCCTCGTGCACTTGAAGGAGTTATCTTTATAAACCTACAAATACAAACAAGAAAAAATATTAAATATCACTTGCATAGGAAATCATCATAACCATGTTTATCATAGTGATCAAGGAATCTATGAAATAAACCATTAATTAACATCTTATTGAGAAAAATGAATATTTTTGTATTGATTTCAAAAGAAGGAAAAAACCTTACAACCTTAGCCTTGATGTTGAATGTAAAGCCTTCCTGGGACCGGCTAGAATCTCCTCTACTCGATAAGCTCTACCTCCAACCAAGACAAAATAGAGGTATGTGATCTCTCCTCACAAAAAATCTTAGTTAAATGAGTCTCAATCCCAATAGCACTTGACCTCAAATATTCTAAAGCTTGAACCCCCTTGAGGCTACCCAATGCCTCTTTTATAGTGGAAAAGAGGAGGTTTCAGTTCCAACTATGAAGGGATAGAATCCTCCCCTTCAAAGGGATAAGCTCCTCACATCAAGGGGTTAGCTCCATAAGGTAAGGGATACATGCACCTCAAAAGAGTGATTCGCCACCGCAAGATTCTTTCTAGAGGCTTCTAGAATTCTACTGAAATTGAGCTTTTTTAATTTACTTGCGCCTTTGATCTTTACATGGGTCCGCACCCATAACATAGAGAAAGTGCGTTTAGGTAATAATGTGAAACTGGAACATTAGGTGCTAGGACCGGCAAGAAAAGATGGTATTTAAAGTGCGATACCAAAGTTAAGGAGATTTTTAGGAACGTTTCTTTAATTTTCAAGGCTTGACATGAGGAAATGATATGTTAGACTTGCAAAGGAGGAAGTATGAGTAATAATGAGCTCATACACATGGCGTATCGTTAGGATGACAATTTCAAAGGCAGGCCGTATTTCCCCCTAAAGTGCAAAGTCCGGAATAGATGAAGTCAAGTCCGTCATATATGAAGAGGCAAGATTTTATCATTTCAAGGATCATCCCGTGGACACCCTGGCCGGAACTCCAGAAAAAATTCAACGCAAAATATATAAGTATACATATCATCACCGAGGTAGGCATTCCCATACTCGCATCAAAACTAACTAGAAACCAATCTAACCGTTTCCGACATGTGAATGATTTTGAATACATCATAGTATAGACATATGTACACACAAGATGGACACGTACCTATCCGTTTATAAATAGTCCACCGTATAAATGATAATAAAATTCCTCTGTACTGATGGTAGAAACTAGATCCAGGGTTTCGATTTCCGCATATCGAACTAGTACGATTCTATCCATGTGAATGAATGTGTTGAAGTCGAACATGGTAGAAACCACTTCATTACCAAATAATGATGTAAATCGGTTAACAAGTGTGAGAGTAACCACCGCAATGTCAATGGCTCTCAAAGTACTCAAGATAATCCATGAAATGTGAATGAATGAGCTAAAGTCAAACATGTCACGTAATCCGTCCGATCGAAGGTCAATGATGTAACTTGTCGTCGACATAGAAACCCGCCATGTAGGCATGAAGATTTGAAGGTACCGATGATTTCTAAATCAACTTCCTAGATAATGAGTTATCGTCGAGGAAAGTGATCCG
This sequence comes from Pinus albicaulis, assembly GCA_034641835.2. NCBI lineage: Eukaryota > Viridiplantae > Streptophyta > Pinopsida > Pinales > Pinaceae > Pinus > Pinus albicaulis. The sequence goes on along the minus strand of CM076578.1, from coordinate 1,318,397,779 downwards.
TTGTGGTAAGCCCACAACACGAAAATCATAGATCAAGTTTTGAAAAATATATTGGCAAGGACTAACTCAGTGGATGGTAAAAACGAAAGACAAATATTTTGCGTATGAATGGTTTATTCAACCGTCCTCTCGAACACATAATGACATCAGAAGGCTTGGTGACAATTGACCCAAAGCTAATACCTAGAAACCGTATGAAGACTTTCAATGTGGTTTGATTAATTATTGGGTAAAGGATTTCCTAACCCAGTGAACAAGAAGTGTCGTGTTCAAGAGTGGTTAACCGGATTTTCGAAAATCAAAATACAAAAAATAAGTCCATTTTTCTCTCTTTTTCCCCACCATTTCTGGCAAGTACTTTATTTTTTGACAAGCTTGAGGAGGATAACATTTGCTTGTTTATAAGCTCATCTTCTGATGAGTCCAACTTAGTTTAAGATTCGAACCCTAAGAAGGAGTGGTTCGCTCCTCGTTTTGAAATTGAATGTGTCCTTTATCGGTAAATTTTAACGAGTCCAAGATAGAGAAATCCCTGTTTTTAAATTTTAGGGAGTCGAAGAAAACTTAAGAAAACTCCATGGGTGTACTTTTCGTAAATTTAGTCTCAGTCTCGAAAAAGGATAAAATAATGTGGAGAGAACTCTATTGACCATAATTAGTCAACATATACCTTTTTTCGTAAATAGTCCATTTCAAATCCGTAAAAAGGGTAAACTTATACCGAAAGGACAATCATTCATTTACTTTAACGAGTTCCGACAATCAAGTACTGCAATATTTTCATGTTTAAAGAGTCTCAAAAGGGCTTAAAAGAGGATCTAATGTTTCGCTACAATTCTGAAAGAGTCCGAAAAAAGTGACAAAAGTATGCTCTTTGCCGAAAAAATTATCAATTCTCCTAAATAATCCAATTTCTCGCACAAAAACTTGAAACATTACACATACCGTTTAAGATAAATGCAAATTCTTTTCAAAATACCCTTTTTAAAGTGAAAAATAAACAAATTAAAATTTATTTATTCGAAAACTTATAAAAGGACTTTTCCAACTTCATTTTTACCGTTCGAGTTCGCAGTGGAAAAGTAAAAGCTTTGGGTAAAAAAGTTCCTGCAAAGATTCTGGAAAATCCGTCTGGCGAAATCGAGAACCATCAGCTCCAGGTAATCCACGACCTCCTTATCTTGCATTTCATCCGTTTATATTTCGTTTTTAGGCTTTAGATTTCATTTTTTAAGCAAAAATATGTTGAAAAAATCGCCCGCGGGGGTCCGCAAGTGCAACACGCGGGCCCTACGGACCCTGACTTTTTTCTACATGGGAAAAAGTCTTGGGTCCGCACCTAATCCACAGTGTCGGTGCGTATCTACGCACTGTGTATGAACTTCAGGTGCGGACCTCGCGCAATGAAATTTCAAACTAAATTTTGTCAAATCCCGCCCAAAAATTTTCAAAAAAACTTGTTCTAATATGTCTTTTTATGCATTGTAGGACATACAAGATGCTTGTTTGGAGAGAACGCGAGCATGAAGAAGTAGATGATGCCGCAATGAATCATTTGCCTACAATGCAGGCATTAAGAGCATGCGGTTTGTATAAATTTTGGGCCATTCAGGGCATGAGGGCACAAGTAGACCTCCTGACATGGCTGGTGAATAGGTGGAACGTATAGGACCAGTGTTTTATTATTGGCGGCCACTGGCTCGAAATTGAGCTGGAGGATATCTATTTTTTGACTAGTTTTTCCAAGAGGGGCGAACAAATTTCTCTGTTTGGGACTAGGCCAGGTGGTCAGTCTGTCGCTAATCTTCGACTAGAGTTCTGTGATGATCAGGGAGACCCTCGGGACAAACAGATTGACATAAAAACTATCATCCGTCCCGAGCTTAAAGTTATTGCATTTACTGTCACCAGACTGTGTGGGAGCAAAGTGTTGCATGTGGCTACCGGTTCCCAGATGCGCATTGCTATAGATTGTTTTCGAGGCACCATTTTCAACTGGTGCGAAGCTGTGTTAGCCAATGTAAAAAGGCCAACTAACCAGAGCAAAGAATGGAAAGCTAAACAACTTTGGATATGGATCCATTGTAGTCACCTTTGCTCTAGAGAGGATCCCCATGTTAGCTTCGCAGAACATTCCTGTTGATGTTGGTCGACCTCGAGAACCTAGGATGGTTCGTTGGGTTGCTTTGATGGCCCGTCACGCCGCTGAGGGCGTCGAGGTTTTTCGATTTCCTCCTTCATATTTTCGTTGGCTAGAACGCCAACTTTTTGTTATAGAGGACTTTCCATACGCTGGGATAGATTTCCGTGGCGACCGAGAGATGGCTCTCCCAGCAGGGGCACAGTGGGATGAATCAGGTAAAAATAAATTTTCAACAATTTCTAAGTTCTAATTTTTTTTGTATTTTAATCGTCTTGAAACTAATAACCAAAAGTTTTAAATGCAAATGTGGGCCCACGGCGACCAGCCCATCTCCAGCCTTATGAGAGGAGGCATCCAACTGTCACAGCACCAGCCCCAGAGGGCCAATCAGCCGATATCCTGTCTGATTTAGAGCATCACCTAGAGCGCCTGACTATAGACATTCCAGAGATCGACAATAGATGATATTCCGCTCAGATTACAAAGATATGTGATTGGTGTCCCAGGACCTTTTAGGAGGTTCCTATGTAGCGTGGCCCGGGCAGTGGTCTCTTATCGTGATCATCATCAGTGATAGGATGATCGTTTTGTAGACTCATATTTTTGACCTTTTGTATTATCATTTTTGCCGATCATAAGGTGTTTTCAACCTATGATCGAAGACGATGTATATTTTTTAAACAAACTTCTATGCTATGATATATCACTATTACCGGCGATTTGCATACATGTTATTGAATGTTGTTTAATTTACTGTTTTGATTATTGCAAATGTCGATTTATCATACTAGAAGCAACTGCATCTGCTAATGTATTTAAATGTCTTGGAATATGCTGATATTCAATGTAATCAAATTCATGTTCCAAGAGACGAACTCTTAAAAATAACCGTAATAACACTGGATTTCTAATGGCATAAACCCTGTTAAGCTGTAATACAACAAGTTCAGAATCCAACCTAACAATCAAACTCCAAATTCCAAATGATATGGATTCAGATAATAACTCAATCACTGCACTATACTCGGCAATGTTATTCGTTGTTTGACCAAGGCTTACCCCATGCATGGATACTAACTCGTCAGAGGGTGAATAGATAACCCAAGCTGCAGAAGAAATGTTTCGTGTACTACGACAAGCACCATCAGCAAAACCAATGTAGGTTTGAAGAGACGTTGACATCTGCAATATCAAGATTAAAACTCAGATAAGCAGGAATAGTGATAAAAACACACTCTAAACTAGGAGCGCTTTTCTAATCTAAGACACACCAGCAGTAAAGAAATCTAATCTAATAAAAAATATCCGCACCAAATTTAATCATAATATCTCTTCAGATAAAGCCCATTTCTAGGTTTATCTAAATGGACACCGTCGAAATCTATCAGCTCATAGGCCCCTTTTGCTAGCTTTTGCTTAACAATGAAAGGACCATGCCACATGGGCAAAAATTTTCCAGCCCCTAGCTTATCGTTGGCTTGATCGTACACCAAGACTAGGTCTCCTTCTAAAAAATTATGAGGGGTAACATTTCTATCATACTGAGCCTTTATTCGTTTAACATGAGCCTTCTTTGCTAATGCAGCATTTCGTCGATTCTCATCTAGTTGAGCCAAGTACAAAAAATGCTTCTCCTCTTCAGACGTAGCTGGGAGTAATTCTATGGCTAATTTCAATGACATAATTTTGCATTCAATAGGCAACACAACTTCCAAACCATAAACCAGTTGAAAGGGAGTGAAACTAGTTGATGTTTTTACTGAGGTCTGATATGCCCGAAGTGCTGAAAATAACATGGAATACCAATTCGACTTATGAATACCAATAATTCGTCCCATGACGATAGAGTGTATCACCAATAATATTGTATTGTTGGGATTGGAAACGTATTTTCCGTCGCCGAGATTATGAGATTTCAGGCCAAAAATATTGGGTTTGGAGATAAACAATAATATCCCCATACTAATAATCAAGTGTACTGATAAGAAGCAAGGATTCGTCCGCAATGGCCTTCTCTGCCACAGTTTCAGTATCAGTAGAGGGGAAATCACACATCAGTTCGGCAAAAACCAAAGATTTCTTTGCCTTGGATTTTTCAAATTCCAAGTCAAATTCCTACAGGATAACTATCGATTTGGAATACTTGCCCCCTAGCAATTATTTGGTCAAAATGTACATCATAGGGTTACAGTCAGAAATTACTGTGGTTTTGCGTAATAAGATGTAGTGTCGAAATCTTTGGACAACTTGAACAGCTGCCAAGGCCAATTTCTCCACATCTGTGTATTTGATTTTAGTCGGATGTAGATTTCAACTAAGATAGTAAATCACATGTTCATTGTTGAATTCATCTTCCTGAACTAAAACCATCCCAAAGGTGGAATGAGAGGTGGCGAGGTACAAAAAATAGTCCTGGTTGTAATTGGGAGGATGCAGTAACGGTGCATGGGTCAACGCATGTTTGAGTGCATCAAAAGATCGATTAGCGATCTCATCCCAAAAGAATGGAATGTTCTGTTTTAACAACTTGGTAAAATCCTTTGTTAACTCGGCGTAGTTAGGAATGAACTGATGTAAAATTTTTTCTTTCCCCTGCAAACTTTGGAGTTGGCGCAGAGTTGAAGGAGGAGGTATATTGACAATAGCTTCGACCTTCGACGGATCAACACGAATGCCTATTTTCGAAACAAAAAATTGCAGTAAGCAACCCGATTCTACACAGAAAACACATTTGTGTGGATTCAACTGAATTCGATAATGCCTACATCTCATAAATATTGCTCGTAAATGAGTGAGATGGTCGGCCCTATGCGATGAGTGAGTAGGTAAATCATCGAGATAAGGATGCACAATGTGCTTAATGTCATGAAATGCGTAAGACATAGCCCTTTGAAAAGATGCCTCAGCATTCTTCAATCCAAAGGGTAGTTTGCAATAAAAAAATGTCCCCCATGGACAAATGAACGCTGTTTTTGGTTGATCAGAAGGGAGTATGTTTATTTGATTGTAACCAAAAAAACCATCCATAAAGGAAAACATTTCACTACCGGCAAAATCATCGATAATTTGATCGATATAGGGGGTTGGATAATTGTCTTTAGGACAAGCTCGATTAATATCCCTATAATCAATAAATACTCTTATTATTCCTTGTTTTTTGTTAACAAGAACAATATTTGATACCCAATCGATTAAAGGAATTGGATAAATGAAACCTGCACGAAGTAATTTCTCAACTTCGGCTTTGATAGCAGCAGCTTTTCTCGGATGTATCTGATGTAAACGTTGATGGACAGGTTTGGCATCCAGGTAAGTCTTGATTTCATGTACAACAATTGACGGATCAATCCCTGGAATTTATTCATATGACTAGGCAAACACGTCACAAAATTCTTGAAATAGGGCCTTATAAGTTTGGAGTTCATCGTCCGTACAACAAGCACCTATATGAATGTTTTCAATTATTCCTGGCTTAACTGAAATGTCAATAGGAATCGTTCGAGAGATATTTTCCAAATTTAATTCAAAATCAGGATTTCGCAATGGATTCTGTGGTTCTTTGACATATTCAACAGCAAAAATAGAAGTGAAATCATCTTCAAAATGATCCATCTCCAGTAAAAACGAAGATCGGTGATGTAGATCTTCCCATGGTAAATCGTCAACAAACAAAAGTTCATGAATTTTCTCATCAGTATGAACAATATTGGGAAATGTTGTTGTGGCTGAGCTAGATATAGAAAGTGATTCATCATGGATCCCATCCATTGGATCAGTTTTGGTTGAAGAAGGGTCGGAAAGCGACTGTACAACCTGATATGCAATTTCAAATGGACTCAAAGGCATCGCGCCATCAAATGAATCTAACTCGGAGTTGGAAGGTACGATCCAAGGATCATCAAACGTAATAGTATTTGATGAAATCATATGAAAAGTTGCGATAGAAGGCGATACGTTAGGAGGAAAGGAAAAAATTCCTAGTAAACCAGAATATTTAATCAAACCTACTCCAACATCCCTGTAAGGGATAGCCATTTTACCGAAGTGCTGGATTGTTTCTATAGAGGCTGGATAGGAAGAAAAATAAGTCAACTGATCTATTGTAATGATCCTTCCTTGATGTGGAAACTTGATAAGCCGAAAGACCGAAGAAACAACAGTAGTCATAGCATAAGACCAACTATGACCCAGGAGAAGGTTGTAATCTAGAGGGGCATCAACCACTTCCACATCTAGATTTACGGTTTTGCCTTCGACCCCTATGGGTAAATCTTACAAAATACCAAAAGGATGGAAACCTCAGACATCAAAATCCTTTAGAATTGTCAAATAATGATTGAGCATAGGAGAACCAATCGATTTCCAACACTGGATCTACATAATACATGTTGAATCTTCCTCATCAATCACAGTCCGAAATATCGGTCTGTTTTTTACTAATACTGGAATCTGGAAAGCCATTTGGTGAGGTAGGCGAGGGGTACTATTCTCTAAATCGAATATTATTAGGTTCAAGTCCTAAATATTGATAGCTCCTATGGCAGACAAAAGTAATTTACACTGTGTTGAGCATGATTGCAACACTTCCAAAGCCGACATTGCTGAAGGGGAAATAGCTAAGTCCTCAACAATGTTGTAATTCTGAGCAGCTCTCGCATGTGGATTGAAAGCTGATTTACGAAGAAAACCTTTAGCAGGCGGTTTAATTACTAATTCTGGATTGGGTTTCTCGATCTGTAGCGGACCAGAAACAGGAGGAGGTGTAGTTGATGTGTTTGAACTAGAAGATTCTGCTTCTTTACCATCAACAAGATTCTTACTACCATAATATTGCGATCGCGTTGCAATCCTGACATGAGACATCATCAGAATAGGTTCTTCTGAGGCATTCAAGGTAGAACCAACCATATTACTATCTTGAGTGGGAAAAGGATCCTTCAAGACAACAGGTTGTTGTGAACCTTTAACTAATTTCGAAACCTTTGCTCAATACGGGCATTCTTTAGTAAAATGATCCTCATTGCAAATGAAACAAGGATAGCGAGGCTTGCGTTTTTCGTCATTAGATTCATTTTTATCAATTTTATCTTTTGAATTCTTTTTGTTTTTATTCTTCCCTTTGCTTTTACCTCCGGATTTAGATTTGGATGTAGATGTCTCTATGACATGAATGTCGGCAGAAATTTCAGGGGAAGACTCTCCTTTCGGGGAATCAGGTAAAGTTATAATAGGAGAAGAATTATTTGAAGATTTCTTCTTTCTTTTAGTATTAATTGTACCAATCATACCATTAGCGACATGAGACCCTGAAGGAGCTGCAGTTATTTGACCTTGTTTTGGAAGATCGGGGATTTTTTCATGTAAAGTACCTGACTGCGTATAGACAAGGTCAAGGTACTGAGCTTGAGCAATGACTTGCTCCTCAGTAACAACTCTGGCCTTAGCTACATCTTCAAAGATTTTGGATAATAATGATTTAACAAACCATACTGCCAAAATTTGATCTGGAATGTAAACTTTCACCAAACGCCTTCTATGTCACCATTCGTGAATATGATCAGAAATATATGTGGACGTGGATTGCTTTAGCGAAGTCAATAGTTCCGTGCCATTTTCGTATCTGACAGGCAACTGAAAATGAGTTAAGAATCCAGTTGCTAATTGACTGAAATTATTAAAAGAGCCTCGAGGTAACTCAATGTACCATTTGGTGGCCAGACCAATAAGAGTTCTTTGAAAAAGACGTAAGCGAATTGAATCATCAATTATTGAATTAGACGCACACCAGAGGTGATAAGTCATAATGTGATTTGATGGATTATCTCCTGACTTACCCTCGAATTTCGGTATATCACTGGGCAACTTATGCAGCATTGGTAGCCAATACGGATGATAGAAAATTGGGTCATTCGTAAGGCGTGTCAAATCAAGTAAATCCAAAGTTGCAATAAATGGTAACTGACGGTTAGGGTTGCGAAAACCTTGAGTAACCAAAGTAGTTCTGGGAGGAGGATACCCAGGATAACTGGGAATCAGATTTGCATTAGGAATTGTATAACCCCCTAGGAAACCAAGATTAGCCGGACCAAAATGTGGTTGTTGAGGCTGTTGATAAGTATAGCCAGGGTACGGTTGATACTGATAAAATGGGTTTTGTGAAACGGGACCGAATTGATACTGTCCCTGGTACGGTTAATATGTGAATTGCGGTTGACTTGTGACAATCATACTTGTACCAGCTTGCCCCTCAGGTATCTGGACTGAATTCTGAACTGTAGGTCCTGAATGGGGTATAGAGACTTGAGGGATTTGCACGGATGCAGGGATAGAAGAAATCGGAGCTACAGATACTCCAGAGACATGTGTTATATTTTGAACAGATGTTTTAGTAGTTGTAGCAGTTTGAGGCAGAGTCTGAGGTGTACTAGGCCCAGACTGCTGAACAAAACTAGATGTAGGGGTTTGAATAGTAGGCTGGATAGGTTGCTGGGTTGGAACAGAAACCAAAGGCTATCCAGGTTGAGTAGAAAACTGCACATTAGGTTGTATGTTCTGTTGAATTTGGGATGGATCCCACACCATGTTTATTTCGGGGTATTGTCCCGTAGAAGGTTGAACGTAAGGACCATAGCCTAGTTGAACATATGGTTGATAAGTAAGTGGTAAATTTCTGGCTCCTTGTACAAATGGTTGACCAGAAGGCAGTTGGAAACCTTGAGTTGGGTACTGACCTTGAGGTTGATAACCCTGAGGCGCGTACTGAATCTGGGGTTGATAAGGACCTTGAGGAACATACTGAGTTTGGAGTTGACCTTGGGATATGTATTGTCCTGAAGGTTGATAACCTTGAGGTATGTACTGTCTTTGAGGTTGTTCTCCAAAATAATATTGTGCCACAGTTTGTCCTGGGAAAAAGTTACCTTAAGGTTGCCCCCCAGGTGGTAACTGATTGCCTTGAGGTTTCCCCCCAAGCGGTAATTTACTACCATGAGGTTGCCCCCTAGGTGGTAACTGACTGCCTTGAGGTTTCCCCCCGGGCGGTAATTTACTACCCTGAGGTTGCCCCCCAAGCGGTAAGTGACTTCCCTGAAATTGTCCCCCAGGCGATAACTGACTGCCTTGAGGTTGAGGATTCAGAATATTACAAGACATCATAAATATTTTCTCTACATTCAACATTTCAATTTTATTTCCATTAAGATGAGATGATAATACTTGTTCAATCGGTCGAGGAGCTACTCCTAAGAAAGTACCAGAAAGAGCCTGACACCCCGAAGGAACAGAAGGACCACCGTGTAAAAATGCTTCCGGTGTCTGGGAAAACATAGATGACTCTCCTGCCATGATATTTGAAGGATAGTAACCTATAGGCATAGGATGAAATGGAATTCGAGGTGGAGAAAAAGCAAGACCCGAATTTTCTAAAAAAATTGTCAAAGATAGATACCAAGCGTCACTCCTAGTAGGGCTGTAGAAAATGGATTCATACTCCCTAAGATTTAAAGACTGAGGGGATTTGGGAAGAGACATCTCTTCATCTGGACTGAAAAGTTCTTCAATGGAAATGAGGCCAGATGGAAGATATTCAATAATAATATTTCTTACCCTAGGTGAACCAGGATCACTAGAATTTGGTGTAATAAATCCTAAGGATGTTTCCAAAAAACAAGGTTCAGTGTCAGGCTCAGAAATTTTAGGTTTGTCAGCAATTTCACTGGAAGGAGAAATACTACCAGTAACTTCGGAAACTGAAATCGGTTCTTGAATGTGTTCTGTCGTGCTTATTTGATGATCAGGATGAAAAACTATAGATGAACTTCCAATTTCTGTTCATCTAATTCTACCACTACTAGATGATACTAGAGCATGCAGCCCTTCAAGCTGACTTGGTGTAAATTCAGGGGGCTTCCCCTGAAGTATCGGGGATTGTATCGGTAATTTTTCCACAATTAAATATTAACCAATCACACGCAAGCAAAGAAAATCTCAATAAAAACACCTAAAGTCTCTAAAGAAACAAACAACTGAATCACACGCCTAAAAATCTAAGAGTTCAAACCACACACAAACAGTAACTTCCCGTACTAAAAACACTAGTTGGTGATGAAATCCAACTTAGTAGAAATTTAATACAGAAAGGGCGTAATTTTCAGTTACCACGTTCTTTGCTTATTTAAACAGAACTCGCACAAGTTTCTTCACAAAACCATCTCAAGTGAAGAGAACCCCCCGAAGAGTCCAGAGTCTAGTTGACGTACGCATCCAGGTACGATGAGATCTTTCCTTCCGTCACCTTAGGAAATAATCTTAAGCTTATGGACACTAAGGTTACCAGCAATAACAAATACAACTGGGGGAACAGTCTATGATCCGATCCCACGTGCAAGGGCAGAGCAACAAATCTCAATCCCCTTGAAGGCTCCTCAACATGATCAATTCGAGGTTTGCTGACAAGTGACCCCAGGCTCCTCGACAATGGTTAATCCGAGGTTTACCATTTGTAATGCGCGCATAATCTTCTATCTTTCCCAATGAAAAAGAATTGATTGTCTCAAAGGTTCGGATATGATCTCGTGATTAAATCCTTTAAGAGAAGCTTCCCAAATTGTACCAATTACAATTGGACTTATTTCCTACCGCAAGATTTATCTACTTGTATGTTTTTACTATCTTGGAAAGTTGATTACTCCCTACTCCAAGATACTAGCCTAAGCTATGTTGGTGATAAGATCCCTAGAAATAAAAAGATTAATAGATGAATTTTAATTAAACATTACTTCTATGAGCTATTCTTTAAGTCAATAGGTACATAAATGAAACTTTGATGGTGTGAAGACTCGACTTCCAAAAACACTAAAAATGCACCTAAAAATGATAATCAATTCATTTCCTTTCAATGAAATTCTAGCTAAAGAAAGAGTTTGAGAATGAAATTATTTTAAGAGACAATTCTTTCTTTGAACATAAGAATAACTGGAAGAGAATATTTTTGTCTTTTAAAAAATAACTCAAAACGAGACAAATTATCAAAGCTCACAATAAAATCCTTTCACTTTCAAAAAATTGAAACTACAAAAACAACTTTCCTTCAAAATAAATCTACAAATTTTAAAAGCACTCAAAACTACAAAAACTAATCTTGAGATCTACAAACTTTAAAAATCTAATTGAATAAAAGTTTTAATATTTTTTGAAGAATGTTTTAATTAGTTGTTCAGTAAACTAAGGATCTATTTTTCCAGAATAACAAACAAATCAAAAACATTCAGATATGTTTTTTTTTATAAAAATGAAATTCAAAACCTATAACAAAGTTTTTTTTCGAAGATTTGCAAAGAAACAAATAGATCTATTTCTCAATAAAGGATGGATTTCACAATCAGGTCAGACTCAGCAAGAAGGAAAAAAGACCAATGTAATCTGAGGTATTTCAAACTTCCAATTCTTTGAGTCACTACATAGACCAAACGAAAAGCAATCCAACTTGCAAAACTTCTAGAAAATCATCAAAAACATAAATGCTACTGGAACTCATTCACAAAAGGCTTTTGATAGAAACTACGTCAATTTGGGAAGATACTAAAAGCTCTAAAAAAAATAAAGATAAACTGGAAAAATAAATCTGGAGTTTTTCAGAATTTTAACAGGGTCCGCACGCTCCCAGAAGTAACAGATGCAGTCCCGCACTGTTTACTCAAGGAAAGTGAGAAACTGCCTGCACTGTGCAAAAGAACAAAGTGCGGTCCCCAGAAAAGTTCAAGAAAAACGTAAAATATTTCAATTTTTTCAAAAATATAGAAAACCTAAGCTACCCAGGCAGATATCCATCAATCAAAAACCAGGAAAAAAATTTCCTCAAATCAAAATAAAAGAGAACCAAAAACAACAAGTTCTTTCCCCAACGGAGTCGTCAATTTGTTGGGCGGATTAATCAATCTTGCGAACAAGATCGATCTCCCTAGTACCAAAAGGTAATCTAGCAACAAACAGCCAAATAAACCTATCTTTCTCTAAACATATACGATTTACGAAAAATACTATAAAGGTGTCAAAACTGACCGTAGATCCAATGCTCGTTCGAAGTAGTTGTCCCTCGTGCACTTGAAGGAGTTATCTTCATAAAACTGCAGTCACAAAAAAGAAAACATTAAATAGTACCTCTATATTAAACATCATAAATCATGCTTATCATGGTGATCAAGGAATCCATGAAATAAACAATTAACTTAACAGCTTATTGAGAAAAATGAATTCATTTGTATTAACTTTGAAAGAAGGAAAACCTTACAACCTTAGTCTTGATGTTGAACAGGCCTTCTCGGGGTCTGAAGCAGGAATCTTCTCTACTCTGACAAGTCTTGCACTCCTCCAACCGAGACAGGTAGAGGTATGTAATCTCTCCTCACAAAAATCTCAGTTAAATGAGTCTAAATCCCAACAGCACTTAACCTCAAATAATTCTAAAGCTTGAACTCCCCTTGAGGCTACCCAATGCCTCTTTTTATAGTGCAAAAGAGGAGGTTTCAGTTCCAACTATGAAGGGATAGAATCCTCCTTCAAAGGGATAAGTGTCTCACATCAAGGTGTTAGTTCCATAAGGTAAGGGATACATGAACCTCAAAAGAGTGGTTCTGCCACCGCAAGATTCTTTCTAGAGGCTTCTAGAATTTACTAAAAGTGAGCTTTTTTTAGTTTACTTGCACCTTTTTAATCTTTACAGGGGTCCACACCCATGACACAAAGAAAGTGTGTTCAGGTACGCAGGAGTCATGAACATTAGGTGTCGGACCACAGGCAAGATACAGAGAAAGTGTGATACCAAAGTTAAGGAGATTTTTAAGAACTTTTCTCTTATTTTCAAGGCTTGAAATGAGGAACTTGTGCATATGAGTTTTCTAGAAGTTGTGTAAGAGGAAAGTATACCCGAGGTAACCACAAACCAACCTTTAGATGCAGAATCTAGCCAATCTGCATCCAGAGAGGGCTCTCTCTTTATGATTTATCTTTGTTCTTGGAAGGTTTTAGGCTAGTTATAGATTCAAGAGTTTGTTTTTGGAAAATGGTGAAATCCACAAACTAAGGGCAAGGTTGAGAGCTTTCGGTCCATTGGGCTATGGAGTCAAAGGATGGCTTTACTGGATTTCTATTCTAAGCACAAGATGGTATTACAGGGCAAGATAGCTAGACAGAGAACAATCCTTAAAATTTAAAGTGGGTGGGATGATCTTGAAGGGATGAAAGGCGGCTAAGAATCTTTCACCATGTTCAAAAGAAAGAAGTGAAATGACTACAAACAAAGAGCAATGAAGAATTCTTTATTATAGTAATCAACAATGTTTAAATTAGCAAAGCAGGAGCATTTAAGAATTCATGCTTATAACTAATTTAGAAGAAAACATTAAGAATAACCACATTTGAAAACAGAGTACAATTAAGCAAATTCTGTTTCAATCCATTATGTAAATTATTCAGAAATGGATAAGATGGTATTATAAACTAATATAAAATTTCAGACAAAGGGTCGAAACACTTATTGAACTGTAGTCCAACACATGAATCCTGCAACAAGTCCAGTGCTTTAAATCGTCATCCAGTAAGCCACGAAAAATTTCTCCAAAATGCTTTATTCCGAAAATCTCAATGTTACAGCAGAGTAATAGAATCCACCCCCAATACTCTCTTTGAGGGTTTATTTATACACAAAATAATCTTAAAAAATATTGCACTATCTTAGCCAATAATCTAGGCTGACTTAAAGCATAATTTACAAACAAACAAGAGACAAAGGGTCTCGTGGATAGAATAATGGGCAACTGCCGATGTGCTGTTCCTTTTTTCGTGGATGTGCTGGAGGTAAGTGCTGAAATAGGGCTCTGTGTTGTCCCTTGCAGTATTTCTTTGGCTTGTTGGAAACTCTTTATTCTCACGGATACTCTTTAACCTTTTCACCTGATACTCTTTCATCTGTTTTCCTGTTTTTACCATTTACTTGATAGTAAAGATAAATTCTCATCTTGAAAACAACTTTTATAGAATTTCCAACATTTCCTTCCAGCATTGATCATCTGGTATCATAGTTCTTCTGAGCTTTCTTAAAGTTTCATCTGCTTCAGTAAGTTTATAAAAGGTGGGCTCATACGGAAATAGATACTTTATTTCATGTTCCAGATGAAATAAATTCCTCACTTTATCATAGATACTTTTCCCGGTTGGTAATGTCGATTATGACGAGCTAGTAGAACAAGCAGCTGTATTTTTAGCATGAGCCTTTATTCTCTTCTCATAGGTTTCCAAGTCTATTATTTGATCTTCTGTGAGCATGGGACTTGGTAACCCACTATCCAGCAAAGCTTGAAATTTCTCTCTGAAAATGTTGATATCAACCAAAATGTCTGTGCACTTCCTTTCTAAATTTTGCATGAAAGTCCTCTTGGTGAAAACTCTCTTTGCTTCCAAAACTGCGCCTGTCCTGTCATCAATTCCTAACAATGCAAGCTGTTGCTTTGTTCTGGAATTCAAAAATTGAATGAGCTGATTGGCCTGTTCAGGCCTGCCTCTCAATTCATTCCTGGTTCTATTTATTTCTTCTTGGGCGATTTTAACTAACTCATTTTGCTCAAAAATAGCTTGAATAGAGGGCCAAATACCCTTTATTAACTCAATGATGTTACCCCAAAGAATGTCATTTATTTCGTTTAAAGGCTTCTCCAATGAAAGATCTTTTTCCAAAGCCTGAACCAATTTTTCCAACCTTTTTATCTCCCTGGTGTTATCAGCAGCTGTCTTTTTAGATGTGTCATATTTTTCCTCCAATTTTACTAATTGCAATTTTGTTTCTTGGAGTTATGTGACCCTCAGTTGCAAACTCTCCATTTGTTTTATTAAGTCCTCAGAACTCAAGCCAGAAGTATTCACTTGAGATGGTTGTATCTGCTGCCCTGTTGTTGTAGTACCTGTTGTTGAAGTCTGCTTGATAGTTTCCTGTTCCTGCAATGCTTTTTCCAATTCCTTCTCTATTTCATTTAGTCGCTCAGTCATATTTAGGAGCAACTCCATCATTTCTTCCTGTGAATTCCCTTTTATAACTTCTTGGGTCTGAGGGTGCCTCAAGGCTGGTAGTTTTAGCTGTTTTCTGAGTGCAGCTATATCATCCTCTTTCTTCTTTATCAATGCCTCAATACCTTTAATGTCTTTGGGATTATGACCCAAACCAATGATTATCTCTTCTAAAGATTTTATTCTATTATCTTTGGCCTGTGAGGAGGCCTTCTCAATTTTCAATTGTGCAGTAGTGTTATTCAAAGAATCCTGCAGCGTTATAGCTGCCATGGCCTTGTTGGTGAGAGTAGAATAGACCATTTCCCCAGTTTGTCTGTGTAGCTCTATCTGGTCCAGGGGATGGATATCCTTTGCTAAAACTTCAAAATTTGTTCTGATGTAATCTGCTGCTGAAGTTGGCTTTGGCACCTTTGCTTTGAAGTGGCTCATCAGCATTCTACCTTGTGAAGGGTCAAACGCTCACATTAGCCTTTCTTGATTATGGGGAGCCATCTTCATATATTGATCATATACCTTCATTTTCAATGGATCATTCTTTGTTTTAATATTAATGAAGGTTCTTTTAATATCTCCAGTGTCTGTCTTTGGCGGTCTGAAAGAAGATACTTCAGTGCTTAATTGCTTTTGTGAAGCTTTCCCTTTCTGGCTTATGTTTGTTTCACTTGTTGTGCCAGTTTGCTGACTATCTTCCCTTCCATCATCAAATACTTCATCTATAATTTCTACATCTGGAGGTGGATCTGATTTGTGTTTTTTAGTTTGATGTACCTGTGAGGCCCCTTTTGGAGGTGTGGTATCTGGAGCCTGCCTCTTCTTTCCTATTTCCACATTTAATGGAGTTTGCAACTCTGGAACTTGGATGTGCTTTGCCTGTGTGGGAGAAACCTGTGATTGTTCAGGTGCTTTGGAAGTCTGTGGTTTTTCCGCCATGACCAAAGTTTCAATGACTTGGATTGCAGGTTCCTTTCCTTTGCCCTTTGATTCTGCTGCAACTGATAAACTGCTTTCCTGTAATGTGTGTTGTAGAGTGGTTGCTGAAGAAGTGCCAATGTAGGGTACCTGCATTTGACCACACGTTTCTAGGTCAAAGTTCTTCTCAACATCTTTCATAATTTTATTCATTTTGTCAGCTTCACTTTCTTCCTCAACAAGCGTTCCTTCAACCCATTCATCTTGATTTGCATACTGTTCTAGATCAGGAATCTTGTGGTGTATATAAGGAGATGATTTATTCTTTAATCTCTTTTCACAAATAAAACCAACTGGGTCATAAGGAACCCAACGGAAAGATGTTTGGAACTTTTTCTCTAATATATTTTCTGCCTCTCTCTCGGCCTCCCTAGAGTTGCAGATGAAAGGACCTAATTGGCTTTTGATCCTTAACTGAGCTTTCTTCTTTACATTACAAAAATGGATTACATCTGAATTGTTCATTTGCCTGAAGTATTCCAAGGAAAAAATCCTCATTGGTACATATCTGGGTAACCTGAATGGATGTAATTCACATCCATAAATCCTGATGACTGTATGGTTTTGATACAAATACCAATCCCCAACCTTATAACTCTTTGACAGTTGCAAGGTCTTTCTAATTTCATTACTGAGTCTTGGGGGAGGAATTCCTGTTAACAAAGTTGTTGCAGGATATACAAACTGATCAATGAATTTAGAGTAGGAGTAGGGAGAATCGGAGGAAGAATGAATGATGGGGGACCAAAATATGACTGACCTGGGATTTCCCTTGGCATCAAGTTTTTGAACAGGGAAAGGGAACCTTTCTGACTGATAGTAGATCATGAGATGATAGATAACTGAGGAGTACTTAAAAACTTTTTCAGTACCTAGCCTTATGAATTGATCATGGATCTTGTTGGCTATGAAGGAAGCAAAGTCATATTTAATCTCAGGAGGTTGCCCAGGAGTAAAAATGGATAGCAAAGCCAAGGTTATCTCATCCACATACTCACTGGTGTTGAATCCTAAGACAAAAGATATTATATTTACAATGAGCCTTCCCAATGTATTGAAATAGTAAAAACCATAGGGGGAGACCCTTTTGGCTGATGCTCAGGTAACATGAAATGCTGACACATGGATTTTAGCTTTTCTGGGGTTAATTGCCTGGTTTTCTCAATCAATCCTTCTATGGACAATGGTGCTAATTCTTGGTCTGGTTCAAAGTGTAACATGGCATTGATAGCCTGGGGAGTGATGGGAAACAAAACACTTTGATCAGGAGCTATTACAGCCCTCTGTGTGGGATCATAGTTTGAATGGCAGTAATGGATGATTTCTGGGAAAATAAGGACTGAAGGAATGAGATACCTTGGGAGATTGGATTCCCACAACCCTATAAGATCTTGCCCCTTTGAGTATTCGTCTCTGCAGCGACAATAGCTCAATAGGGGACTTTCATCAAAATGTAGGTCTTTAATTTGGAAATCTTCATCTATCAAAGGTAAATAGTCCAATTCACGGTGAGGAGCATTCAATGGAGTGATATTCAGAGCTGCCGGGACCTCCATTTTGGTTCTTGTGGATTCAAAATGGAGGTTTTTGGTTTTCCTTACAGACCGAGCGGGATTTCTGAAATGGAGGAAATTAGCACAATTTGGTGGTTCAGGGAGCAATTACACAGTTTTTTAAACCTCTGGGAAGGACTCAGTGACGATTTTTAATCACTATTTCAGCGAAAAACAAAGAATACTGAGTTTTATTTGCAGCCGGGGCGGAAAAGGATAAATACCTATTTTTAGAAGGAAGTTGGTTCTTTAACAGGTAACAGGTAATGGCGGGACTGTTCTTCAACACGGGCGCAGCGGAATCTTGGAGTGAATCGGTCAATTGCAGTGGAAATTTGAAAATCGCAGCGGGAGTTCTATCGTTTTCAGAATAACGAAAATAACAGGAAAAACATGAAAAAATGGCTTTATTTGCAAGTTAAAAGGGTTTTTATTTTTTCGAGGTGTGACGTCATTGACGTACGGGGTGACGTATGCAAAGTCGGGTGATAAGCGGTAAGCGGTAAGCGCCCGCACCGCTTTTGGTCGATGGTGGTTTATATCGGAAGGGCAGCGATTCCACAGGATGATCGCCACGTGGACGGTAGACTATTCAAAAACCACCCATCCCCCGCTGGTTAAAATGCTGACAAGGGATGGGCAGCGGGGTGAACACTGGCCGTTGATCTACGAAGGGGTGATCCGACGGCTGAAGAGATGGGGGAACATGCGGAGGGTTCAGGTGTGGGCCCGTCGGGTTTTAAAACAGTTTAACGTGTAATTTAATCACCCCGGGAGATTTTTAATAGGCGGAAAAGGTTATTAATTAGTCCTGATGACTAATTAATCCCGTGTGCGTAATAAAAGGGGTTGCGGCGGGGTTTGGTGAAGTGGAATGCCATGTGGACAAGCCATGGTGGCACGAAATTTTCTGAAGCTTGATTCATATTTTTGTTTTTAACCATACATATCGCATGTTTAAAGTTTTGTATATATATTTTATTTATATGGTAACAAACAAATATTATTTAATTACCATAAGGGCGGGATTATAACATAATGATAATTTTAACCAAAGGGCTTATAGTGGGTTTTTATTTTAAATGCGCGGGGATATAAAATACTTTGGTTAAATTTTATAATAGGGGGTTTTTTGGGTTATTTATAAAAAGGGATTTATATACTTAGGATAGGGTATTTGACTAGGGATTTAGTAAATAAAGTTTAAACATTAATATGATAAAGGACAAGGAAACTCAAAATATTTTTGCACATCTAAGAAAGTGAAAACTTTTGAAGTAAATTTCAATATCTGATCTTCAACACTTAAAATTAGAATAGAAAGTTATCTTGAGGGATTTTTATGGAATTTTGCATGATGTTCCTAAGTAAAATGGGATTGAATAGCAAGTTATCTTGAGGGATTTTTATGGAATTTTGCATGAGTTTCCTAAGCAAAATAGGATTTTACTTAGGATAAGGTTAAAGATGGATGATTATAATGATGGATCATCTCAAGTACTTAGGTCTTTTTGATCATTAGGCCGAGGGTCCGGTCCCTCCAGAAGTCAAGGAAATGCCTTGAGCCCCTTTGATCTCCAAAAACCTTAGTACTTTGGGGGAAATTAGTAAAGCTTTTTAAGGGGAAAGTGATGAAGGAAGTTAATGATTTTGACTTTGCTTGCTGTGATTTTCCAGTGTATTTCCTGCTTCAGTATTTGTGATGAAAGTAAAGGATCAAAAAACATGTAGCAGCATCATTCATCAGATAACACTTTGCAGCACCATCTACCTACCCTATCTATTTGACACTACCATTTTCTCCTCTTTATTAGGGTGCATTTAGACTTGCAAACCCTTATCAATCTTTTTCTTTTTTACAAGGCAAATCTATCTAATTCTACCCTTATTACATCCAAGGGCTCAGATTAAGCTGTTGAGCACCTTTTATTAACTCTACCTATCTACTTATCTGCCAAGATTAAACTGTTTGGTCAGATATTTATTCTCTAATCTACAACATGAAATTGAAATATGAATAAGTCAAGTTTAAACAGTTTGACTCTTCATAAATTGTGGCAAAATTTTGACAAGCTGCACACAATTGCTTATTTACAAAAATGAAATAGTAGTGGCATTTGGATTTGCACACTTTCATTGGTCTATTTTTGTTTGGGGTTCTTTCTTTCACTTTTTCTTGACCAATTTATTTTTCTTACCCTTTGATTTTTCTTTTAGGGTATACCCTCTTTACATTTTTTAAATTTTTTGATTTTTTGGTTTTTCAAGAATATGGAACACCTTTGCTCAAGAAAGAAGGTTTGAACATATTCCATAATTCAATCAAGACAATCATGAAAGATGAAACCTATTGGTATAGGAGTCTAACACTGGCTCCACTTGGGGATGGATTTTCCTTGTGAAAAGTCAAGAACAGCAGGTCAGATGCCTCAAAATGTCTTCAAACTGAAAGTATGAAATCTTCCTTCTTCTGGTAGCTTTATTTTACATATGATAGTGAAACTCTTTGGGACTTAGGGCCTTCACTTCGGGCTTCAATTCCAAGAAGTCACCATCCAATCCAAACTGCATTAACAAAAACAAAACAAACAAAAAACAATATATTATGTACAAGTTAGAAACATTAAAACACTCTAGTAAATTGGATCAAAATAATGCTTGAGCATTCGACCATTGACTGGTCCTTCTTCAACTTCTGAATTTTCCAAGTCCTTCAAAAAGTAAGTGTTGTTTCCCTGCAAGGCATGAGTGATATATGGCCCTTTCCACAAGAAGTCAAACTTTCCATGTTTCCCTTTTTCTTCTCTTCTAGAATCCCATCTTAGGACCTTGTCTCCTAATTGAAAATCCTCTGCTTTAGTCCTTTTATCAAACATTTTCTTTAGCTTTTCTTGCAAGACTTGTGATCTTTGGTATACCTCTTCCCTGGTTTGTTGCAGGTGGATTGTTTGATTAATTCTTCTTTGAATGTCATTTGGCTCCACTTGAGCCTCCTGAAGTAATTTCATAACAGGAATTCCTAAAGATGATGGAAATCTTGCTTCAATGCCATAAACTAACTCATATGGACTAGTCCCAATAGATTTCTTAGTTGTAAGTCTGTCTGCCCACAATGCATTGGTCAGTTTCTTATGCCAATTCTTTTTGTTTTCTTCCAATAATTTTTTGATGATATTGATAAGGCTTTTATTAGAGGATTCTGCTAGTCCATTACCCTGGGGGTAATAGGCTGTTGAATGGCCTAGAGTAATATGATATTTACTACAGAAACTGATCATTTTCTTTGATTTAAATGCAGCAGCATTGTCTGTTATAATCTTTTCTGGACAGCCAAATCTTGAGAGTATGTTTGTTTCTAAAAACCCTATGATCACAGAATCATTAGACTGTCTACATGGGATGGCTTCAATCCATTTAGTGAAATAGTCTGTAGCAGTTAAAATCCATCTATGTTTCCCTGAAGAAGGGGGATGAATTTCTCCAATAAAATCTAACCCCCATTGTTGAAAAGGTCTTTCTGTGGAAATTGGTTTTAAAGGCAGAGGTAACAACTTTCTTTTACCCTCAAATATCTGACATTTATGACAAGTTGTTACAAATTTCTTAACATCGGAAAATAAAGTTGGCCAGTAGAAACTGGCCCTTAAAATTTTGTCTGCAGTATATTTCCAGTAGAGATGTCCTCCACAATCACCTGCATGAAATTCATTAAGAATTTTATCAGCTTCATCTTTTAAGAGACAATTCAACAAGATTCCTTCATGATTTTTCCAAAATAAAGTGCTATCTAAAATACAATATTTCAAAGATGTCATTTTTAAAAATCTTCTTTTGGTTCTGGACAACCCTGGAGGAGCTTGCAGGTTTAATAAAACATGAATTATATCAATGTACCAGGGTGAATCTAAGAAAGCTTGACTGATCTGAGGAGTCGCCATCTCCTGCTCGTTATCCAGTTCATTGAGGTCTAAGGCTTGGCAATTGGTTTCTGTCATAAGTTGTGCTAAACCTTGGCCCTTTATCAGTTTTGTTGGCTTAATCTCAATATCATATTCTAAAATGGTAGCTATCCACTTACCTCGTTTACCTTCAATGCCATCTTGAGTCAAAATATCTTTAACTACTGCATTAGACACATATGCTATCACATGAGAATATAATATGTAAACTCTGAAATCTTTGATTGCTTTTACCAATGCAAAAGCCTGCTTTTCCATAATATTGTATTTTAGAGATGCATCCCTCAGTGCTTTACTAAAAAATGCTATTGGCTTTTCACACCCTTGGTCATCTTTTTGAAGTAAAACAGCTGCAACAGTATGTTCAGAAGCAAATGAAAAAATAATAAAGTCCCTATCAAATTTAGGACTAGTCAGAACTGGTGTCCTTGTTAAAGCCATTTTAATTTCCCCAAATGATTGTTTGGCTTCTACAGTCCAGTCAATGCTTGAATCTTTTCTCAACATGTTAGTTAGTAATCTAAGTAACTCTGCTAGACTATAAATAAACCTTCTTAAGAAATTAATCTTTCCTATGAATGCTTGCAATTCTTTTATGTTTCTGGGGTGGGGTATTTGCAAAATCGCTTGAATTCTTTCTGGATCAATCCTAATGCCATCTTTAGAAATAATATGCCCTAAGAGCTTTCCTTCTTCCAAACCAAACAATGACTTCTTAGGGTTTAAAGAAATCCCATATTTTTTGCACTTTATAAATACTTGCCTTAAATGATCTAAATGTTCTTGGTCTGTTTTAGAAAAGACAGTCAAATCATCTAAATAAATAACCAGAAAATCATGTATCTCTTTAGCAAAAGCAATATCCATCGCTCTTTGAAATGTAGCTCCTGCATTGTTGAGCCCAAATGGCATTTTGACATATTTAAACGTACCCCATGGTGTTGTGAATGCTGTTTTATCCTGATCATCAGGATGAACCAGAATCTGGTTGTACCCTGAAAATCCATCCAGTAGTGATATTCTCGAAGATCCTACTACCCTTTGCAGAATTTGGTCCATTTTCGGCAGAGGATAGTTGTCTTTTAAAGAAACTTTATTCAAATTTCTTAAGTCGACACACAGTCTAATTTCTCCTGTCTTCTTTCTTGTTGGTACCAGGTTAGAAACCCATTCTGAGAATCTGATAGGAGCTATAATCCCTGCTTCAAACATCCTTTTGATTTCCTTTTCAATTGAGGGTAATAAAACAGGATTTATTCTTCTAAGCTTTTGTTTAAAAGGTTTCTGATCTGGTTTCAAAGGTATAGTGTGTTGAATGATGGATGTATCATAAGATTTGAGATCTTCATAACTCCAGGCAAAAACATCCTGGAATTCTTTCAATAGTTCAACATATTTAACCTTTTGATCTTTTGGAAGAGATTTGGACAACTTGACCATTTTGGGATTTTCTGGGGTTCCTAAGTTGCATTCTTCCATATCAGCTTTAACAGGTTCCATTTTAGGTCTGAATGGAATATCATTTGAGTCAAACAGATCTTCCAAAGGAGTTAATCCTTTAGGTAATTGATTATCTTTTAAATTGATGATTTCTGTTTCATCTTCTATGATCTCATCAAATTCCATATGTTTCAAATTTTGCATGTCTTTTTCAGTGAATGTAGTCGGGTGCAGCATATGAATTGCATTTTCTCTTGAAATTTCTATTTTTTGTTCTTTTTCTTGATCAAATTCATCAATAGTTATGTCTTCATCTATATTACAGTTAGAAAACTCATTTTGAAGTGTCAAAAAATTATTGATTTGATTGTTATTTGCAAATACTTGCCAATTCAAAAGATTGTCTGGTATTGCAGACCTATGTCTAACTTCAGCTGAAAACTGATGATTAGGGTCAAAAGGTAACTTGCATGTGCTAGAAAACATGGCGAGGCTGTGAGCATGCAAATTTTGTTTCCTGGGAATCTTGGCAAGTTGAGCTTGTAGAAATGTGTTGAGAATTTCCACAACTGTCTCCCTGTATTGTTTCAGTCTCAAGTCTTTTGTTGAACATTCTCCGTTAATCTGTTGAATAATTAGTTCGGAATCTCCTATGATTGAAACCCTAATAGCTCCTAACTTCTTGGCATGTTTAAGCCCTAATAAAAGAGCTTCGTACTCTGCCATGTTGTTGGTGCATTTGAAATTCAACCTATAAGCATGACCCTCTGCATGATTATTTTCAACATTATGTAACCAAATCCCAGCTCCTGCCCCTAGTTTGTTTACAGAGCCATCAAACTCTAAATGCCATAGAATTTCAAGTTCATAATCTTCATCAATTGTTTTAATGTGTTTCTTGACAGGAGCTAGTTGTTTAGTTTTTTCAGGTATTTCTTGATCATCTGGTGTTTCTTTGTTTTCAGAGATTTCTTCAATTTTAACAGTGGTTTTGTTCATGGTTTCCAATTCTGGAGCTTCTATTTCAGTAGGAAGATCTAACTCAGCATTGTATAAAATAAAAGAATCCATATCAGAATGTACAGAATAAACAGGGAAGTTTTCAGGCTTCTCATGGCTACTCACTAAGTACTTCATCAAAGTTTCTCTATAAAATCTTTTAGGCTGACCAAATACTGAAATAGTTGCATATGACATGTCTAGTTGAATAGATCCTCCAAGTTTAGCACCCCAAGATCTAGACAATAACATACCATATTTAGGTGGAATATCAACAACTACTATGTCCATTAAAACAGACTTAGCAGGGTATTGGACCAAAGTGACACACAGATCTTTAATCAAACCTAAACATTTTACCTGACTGGAATCAAATGAAAACAAATCTTTGTATGGTCTAGTAATATCTAGATTCAATCTTTCCATTACTGCTTTTGGCATCAAATTGTGAGATGCTCCAGAATCAAGCATTGCATTATGGAGTATCTTATCATGAACATTCAGGCTTACATAAAATGGAGGAGTTCCTCCACTTTCTGGTTTGTCATTAACCTCAGGGCCAAAAAGAAGTTTGGGTTGATCATCAAGAATGTTTACCGAATCATCCAATCCAGTAATGTTAATGTTTAGGGACTTGGTAATCTGACTCCTATAGACATCATGTTTAGCCAATTCTGATAAAGGAACAACTATCTTGATTTTGCCTATTTCAGCCTCTAGATTAAAAGGTTTTTCCGTTTGAGTTTTAGTGTTTTGCACAGTTGGGTTTTCTCTGTTTTTTGGGTCTTCAATGTTTTTCTCTTTTTCATGGGTGAAGTTTTGTTTTGAAGATGTTTCAGGACTAACTTCTACTGTTTCTTCTACATTTCCTACAGGAGGAGATGTATTAGACTGTTGTTTATTGATTGGTTGGTTGTCAGAGACATCTTCAATTATTGGATTTGAAGAACTGGGAGTTATTCTAGACAAAATTTGTACTTGGGGAATGTTTTGTACAGGGGGAATGTTTTGTTTACCTTTGACATTTTGTTTTGTGGTTTTCTGTTTGTTATTCTCTGGCACATCAATCCTTCTACTTCTCAAATTATACTGTTTTTGGACTTCATAGATTGCTGTGTCATAGCCTTCCTTGAAATCAAAAGTCTCTCCTGAATGAGTTTGGAATGTTTCAAGGATATGATTCTCTTGATCATCCTGGGATAGGAATATTTCTGGTTCATTTTTGTCATCATTTACATTGTTTATTTATACATCTTCCGTAGTTTCTTCAGAAGTTGAGCCTTCAACAAAGTTTTCTTGAAAGGGTGGCCTAATGTTCTGATCAGGAACATTCTTTCCACTATTCTGATTCAGATTCCTCCTAAAGTTCAGGTTTCTTGCAACATTCTGATTGTCAGTAGAAGACTTTCTTTCAATGGTTTCCACTCTGTCTCCTAATCTTTCCATACCTTTAATGATTACATCCAACTTCTTTTCAAAAGCTGAAGGTTCTTCATTCATAGGCATTCTTCTCTCTGCCCTAGCTCTGGCCCGTTTTTCTATCAGATTTGCTTCTACACTCACCACTATGCTTTGCATTTCCTCTAGTGTTTGAGGAGCCCTTTCCCTAAGGGAATAAGCTATATCGGAGTCAAAACCATCTAGAAATTTAACCAACACGTTGTTAGGTGGGGGTCTTAGGTTTTGAGGAACTGCATTATATGATTCATTGAATCTTATGATGTAATCTTGTACGGTTTCGTTTGGTCTTCTTCTTAATTTTTCAAATTCTGAAAGGATCTGAAGAGGATCCTTCTTTTTCTCCCATCTGTTCAAGAATGCCCTATACAAAGCTTCTAAATCAGCAATACTGTTCGGGGTAAGAGCCCTAAACCAAGTTCTAACTTCTCCAGTAAGACTCTGAACGAAAATTCTCATTCGGATATTATTAGTATCAATCTCATAAAACTCAAAGTAATCAGTCATCCTTTTGGTGTGTTGTTGAGCTGTATAAGTACCTGATCCATCAAAAGGTGTGATCTTACTTTGATAATCTTGAGGTAAAGCTGGAGGGTTGGCTGGTAACTGTAAAGGGGCATATCGATTAGCCATTGGAAGATAAAGTGGGGTAATAGGAGTTGATGGTCTGGCAGGAGGGGATGGAGGAGTAGAAGGGGTGACAGGTGTTTGAAAAGCTTGAGAAAAAGTAACTGAACTTGGAGATGCTTCAGTAATTACAGAAATGTTTGAACTTTCTTCAAAGGTTTGTTCAGACTGAATAGAGTTATGTAATTCTCTGTCAAGATGATGTGAAACAAATCTGTATTGCAAATCTTCAAAGAACAATGGATCTGGAACTAATCTAGATAATTCAGTTTCAGAAAAATTCACAAACAAAGATGTTTCAAATCGTGCATCAAAAGGAATGTCATCAATATATATAATTTTCATAGGACAAGATGCAGATCTAGAAAGTGGTCTAGAACTTCCTGTACTCTCCTGACTTCCTCTTTCAGAACTTTCTTGACTTCCTTGTTTTCTAAGAATCCTAGGAATCAGATTAGGATTTTCAAATATTGGTGGTGGATTGGGGTCAGGGTTTGACCTAGTATGTCGAATCCTTTCTGAAGCCAGTTTTCCTAGACTATGTGTTTTTTGGATTTTTGATTTTAATTGAAAAATAAATACAACTTCTACAAATTCTTCAAGAAATAATGATATGTGATTAAAAATTTTCTCAAAGATCTGTTTAAACTAGAGAATCTGATTGAATATTTTGAAACTAAAGTTCAGTATATAAGCTAAATCAGAGATAGACTGAAGCAGCTTTTATTTACTTTTGCATTTGCAGAGCAAAAGCAATTTCAAAGGCTACCTGGCTGATCTTCAGACTCTGTCTATAGCTTATAAATGAACAATATTAACAATAAAATGATTCAGACTCCCCAGTATGGTCGCCACTATGTTATCACTCAGGTTTTCCTAGAAGTTGTGTAAGAGGAAAGTATACCCGAGGTAACCACAAACCAACCTTTTAGATGCAGAATCTAGCCAATCTGCATCCAGAGAGGGCTCTCTCTTTATAATTTATCTTTGTTCTTAGAAGGTTTTAGGCTAGTTATAGATTCAAGAGTTTGTTTTGGGAAATGGTGGAATCCAAAAACTAAGGGCAAGGTTGAGGGCTTTCAGTCTATTGGGCTATGGAGTCAAAGGATGGCTTTACTGGATTTCTATTCTACGCACAAGATGGCTTTACAGGGCAAGATAGCTAGACAGAGAACAATCCTTAAAATTTAAAGTGGATGGGATGATTTTGAAGGGATGAAAGGCAGCTAAGAATCTTTCACCATGTTCAAAAGAAAGAAATGAGATGATTACAAACAAAGAGCAATGAAGATTTCTTTATTATAGTAATCAACAGTGTTTAAATTAGCAAAGCAGGAGCATTTAAGAATTCATGCTTATAACTAATTTAGAAGAAAACATTAAGAATAACCACATTTGAAAACAGAGTACAATTAAGCAAATTCTGTTTCAATCTTTTATGTAAATTATTCAGAAATGGATATGATGGTATTAAAAACTAATATAAAATTTCAGACAAAAGGTAGAAACACTTATTGAACTGTAGTCCAACACATGAATCCCGCAACAAGTCCAGTGCTTTCAAATCGTCATCCAGCAAGCCACAAGTAAATTTCTCCAAAAGCTTTTATTCCGAAAATCTCAATGTTACAACAGAGTAATAGAATCCACCCTCAACACTCTCTTTGAGGGTTTATTTATACACAAAATAATCTAAAACAATCTTACACTAACTTAGCCAATAATCTAGGCTGACTTAAAGCATAATTTACAAACAAACAAGAGACAAAGGGTCTCGTGGATAGAATAATGGGCAACTGCCGATGTGCTGTTCCTTTTTTCGTGGATGTGCTGGAGGTAAGTGCTGAAATAGTGCTCTGTGCTGTCCCTTGCGTATTTCTTTGGCTTGTTGGACACTCTTTATTCTCACAGATACTCTTTAACCTTTTCACCTGATACTCTTTCATCTGTCTTCCTGTTTTTACCATTTACTTGATAGTAAAGATAAATTCTCATCCTGAAAACAACTTTTATAGAATCTCCAACATTTCCTGCCACCATTGATCATCTGGTATCATAGTTCTTCTGAGATTTCTTAAAGTTTCATCTGCTTCAGTAAGTTTATAAAAGGTGGGCTCATTCGGAAATAGATACTTTATTTCATGTTCCAGATGAAATAAATTCCTCACTTTATCATAGATACTTTTCCCGGTTGGTAATGTCGATTCTGACGAGCTAGTAGAACAAGCAACTGTATTTTTAGCATGAGCCTTTATTCTCTTCACATAGGTTTCCAAGTCTATTATTTGATCTTCTGTGAGCATGGGACTTGGTAACCCACTATCCAACAAAGCTTGAAATTTCTCTCTGAAAATGTTGATATCAACCAAAATGTCTGTGCACTTCCTTTCTAAATTTTGCATGAAAGTCCTCTTGGTGAAAACTCTCTTTACTTCCAAAACTGTGCCTGTCCTATCATCAATTCCTAACAATGCAAGCTGTTGCTTTGTTCTGGAATTCAAAAATTGAATGAGCTGATTGGCCTGCTCAGGCCTGCCTCTCAATTCATTTCTGGTTCTGTTTATTTCTTCTTGGGCGATTTTAACCAACTCATTTTGCTCAAAAATAGCTTGAATAGAGGGCCAAATACCCTTTATTAATTCAATGATGTTACTCCAAAGAATGTCATTTATTTCGTTTAAAGGATTCTCCAATGAAAGATCTTTTTCCAAAGCCTGAACCAATTTTTCCAACCTTTTTATCTCCCTGGTGTTATCAGCAGCTGTCTTTTTAGATGTGTCATATTTTTCCTCCAATTTTACTAATTGCAATTTTGTTTCTTGGAGTTCTGTGACCCTCAGTTGCAAACTCTCCATTTGTTTTATTAAGTCCTCAGAACTCAAGCCAGAAGTATTCACTTGAGATAGCTGTATCTGCTGCCCTGTTGTTGAAGTCTGCTTGATAGTTTCCTGTTCCTGCAATGCTTTTTCCAATTCCTTCTCTGTTTCATTTAGTCGCTCAGTCATATTTAGGAGCAACTCCATCATTTTTTCCTGTGAATTCCCTTTTATAACTTCTTGGGTCTGAGGGTGCCTCAAGGCTGGTAGTTTTAGCTGTTTTCTGAGTGCAGCTATATCATCCTCTTTCTTCTTTATCAATGCCTCAATACCTTTAATGTCTTTGGGATTATGACCCAAACCAATGATTATCTCTTCTAAAGATTTTATTCTATTATCTTTGGCCTGTGAGGAGGCCTTCTCAATTTTCAATTGTGCAGTAGTGTTATTCAAAGAATCCTGCAGCGTTATAGCTGCCATGGCCTTGTTGGTGAGAGTAGAATAGACCATTTCCCCAGTTTGTCTGTGTAGCTCTATCTGGTCCAAGGGATGGATGTCCTTTGCCAAAACTTCAAAACTTGTTCTGATGTAATCTGCTGCTGAAGTGGGCTTTGGCACCTTTGTTTTGAAGTGGCTCATCAGCATTTTGCCTTGTGAAAGGTCAAACGATGACATTAGCCTTTCTTGATTATGGGGAGCCAACTTCATATACTGATCATATACCTTCATTTTCAATGGATCATTCTTTGTTTTAATATTAATGAAGGTTCTTTTAATATCTCCAGTGTCTGTCTTTGGCGGTCTGAAAGAAGATACTTCAGTGCTTAATTGCTTTTGTGAAGCTTTCCCTTTCTGGCTTATGTTTGTTTCACTTGCTGTGCCAGTTTGCTGACTATCTTCCCTTCCATCATCAAATACTTCATCTATAATTTCTACATCTGGAGGTAGATCTGATTTGTGTTTTTTAGTTTGATGTACCTGTGAGGCCCCTTTTGGAGGTGTGGTATCTGGAGCCTGCCTCTTCTTCCCTATTTCCACATTTAATGGAGTTTGCAACTCTGGAATTTGTGTGTGCTTTGCCTGTGTGGGAGAAACCTGTGATTGTTCAGGTGCTTTGGAAGTTTGTGGTTTCTCCGCCATGACCAAAGTTTCAATGACCTGGATTGCAGGTTCCTTTC
Organism: Pinus albicaulis; assembly: GCA_034641835.2. Taxonomy (NCBI): domain Eukaryota; kingdom Viridiplantae; phylum Streptophyta; class Pinopsida; order Pinales; family Pinaceae; genus Pinus; species Pinus albicaulis. The sequence continues at coordinate 1,318,367,578 of CM076578.1, read as the reverse complement.
CTTTGCCCTTTGATTCTGCTGCAACTGATGAACTGCTTTCCTGTAATGTGTGCTGTAGAATTTCTGCTGAAGAAGTGCCAATGTAGGGTACCTACACTTGACCATAAGATTCTAGGTCAAACTTTTTCTCAACATCTTTCATAATTTTATTCATTTTGTCAGCTTCACTTTCTTCCTCAACAAGTGTTCCTTCAACCCATTCATCTTGATTGGCATATTGTTCTAGATCAGGAATCTTGTGGTGTATATAAGGGGATGATTTATTCTTTAATATCTTTTCACAAATAAAACCAAATGGGTCATAAGGAACCCAACGGAAAGATGTTTGGAACTTTCTTTGTAATATATTTTCTGCCTCTCTCTCGGCCTCCCTAGAGTTGCAGATGAAAGGACCTAATTGACTTTTGATCCTTAATTGAGCTTTCTTCTTTACATTAAAAAAATGGATCACATCTGAATTGTTCATTTGCCTGAAGTATTCCAAGGCAAAAATCCTCATGGGCACATATCTGGGTAACCTGAATGGATGTAATTCACATCCATAAATCCTGATGACTGTATGGTTTTGATACAAATACCAATCCCCAACCTTATAACTCTTTGACAGTTGCAAGGTCTTTCTAATTTCATTACTGAGTCTTGGGGGAGGAATTCTTGTTAACAAAGTTGTTGCAGAATATACAAACTGATCAATGAATTCTGAGTAGGAGTAGGGAGAATCAGAGGAAAAATGAATGATGGGGGACCAAAATATGACTGACCTGGGATTTCCCTTGGCATCAAGTTTTTGAACAGGGAAAGGGAACCTTTCTGACTGATAATAGATCATGAGATGATAGATAACTGAGGAGTACTTAAAAACTTTTTCAGTATCTAGCCTTAAGAATTGATCATGGATCTTGCTGGCTATGAAGGAAGCATAATCATATTTAATCTCAGGAGGCTGCCCAGGAGTAAAAATGGATAGCAAAGCCAAAGTTATCTCATCCACATATTCACTAGTGTTGAATCCTAAGACAAAAGATATTATATTTACAATGAGCCTTCCCAATGTATTGAAATAGTAAAAACCATAGGGGGGAGACCCTTTTGGCTGATGCTCAGGTAACATGAAATGCTGGCACATGGATTTTAGCTTTTCTGGGGTTAATTGCCTAGTTTTCTCAATTAATCCTTCCATGGACAATGGTGCTAATTCTTGGTCTGTTTCAAAGTGTAACATGGCATTGATAGCCTGGGGAGTGATGGGAAACAGAACACTTTGATCAGGAGCTAATACAGCCCTCTGTGTGGGATCATAGTTTGAATGACAGTAGTGAATGATTTCTGGGAAAATAAGGACTGAAGGAATGAGATACCTTGGGAGATTGGATTCCCACAACCCTATAAGATCTTGCCCCTTTGAGTATTCGTCTCTGCAGCGACAATAACTCAATAGGGGACTTTCATCAAAATGCAGGTCTTTAATTTGGAAATCTTCATCTATCAAAGGTAAATAGTCTAATTCACGGTGAGGAGCATTCAATGGAGTGATATTCAGAGCTGCCGGGACCTCCATTTTGGTTCTTGTGGATTCAAAATGGAGGTTTTTGGTTTTCCTTACAAGCCGGGCGGGATTTCTAAAATGAAGGAAATTGGCACAATTTGGTGGTTCAGGGAGCAATTATACAGTTTTAAAACCTCTGGAAAAGGCTCAGTGACGATTTTTAATCACTATTTCAGCGAAAAACAAAGAACACTGAGTTTTATTTGCAGTCGGGGCGGAAAAGGATAAATACCTGCTTTTAGACGGAAGCTGGTTCTTTAACAGGTAACAGGTAATGGCAGGACTATTCTTCAACACGGGCGCAGCGGAATCTTGGAGTGAATTGGTCAATTGCAGTGGAAATTTGAAAATCGCAGCAGGAGCTCTGTCGTTTTCAGAATAACGAAAATAACAGGAAAAACATGAAAAAATGGCTTTATTTACGAGTCAAAAGGGTTTTTATTTTTTCGAGGTGTGACGTCATTGGCGTACGGGGTGACGTATGCAAAGTCGGGTGATAAGCGGTAAGCGGTAAGCGCCCGCACCGCTTTTGGTCGATGGTGGTTTATATCGGAAGGGCAGCGATTCCACAGGATGATCGCCACGTGGATGGTTGACTATTCAAAAACCACCCATCCCCCGCTGGTTAAAATGCTGACAAGGGATGGGCAGCGGGGTGAACACTGGTCGTTGATCTATGAAGGGGTGATCCGACGGCTGAAGAGATGGGGGAACATGCGGAGGGTTCAGGTGTGGGCCCGTTGGGCTTTAAAACAGTTTAACGTGTAATTTAATCACCCCGGGAGATTTTTAATAGGCGGAAAAGGTTATTAATTAGTCCTGATGACTAATTAATCCCGTGTGCGTAATAAAAGGGGTTGCGGCGGGGTTTGGTGAAATGGAATGCCATGTGGACAAGCCATGGTAGCACGAAATTTTCCGAAGCTTGATTCATATTTTTGTATTTAACCATACATATCGCATGTTTAAAGTTTTGTATATATATTTTATTTATATGGTAACAAACAATCATTATTTAATTACCATAAGGGCGGGATTATAATATATTGATAATTTTAACCAAAGGGCATATAATGGGTTTTTATTTTAAATGCGCGGGGATATAAAATACTTTGGTTAAACTTTATAATAGGGGGGTTTTTTGGGTTATTTATAAAAAGGGATTTATATACTTAGGATAGGGTATTTGACTAGGGATTTAGTAAATAAAGTTAAACATTAATATGACAAAGGGATAGGGAAACTCAAAACATTTTTGCATATCCAATGAAAGTGAAAACTTTTGAAGTAAATTGCAATATCTGATCTCCAACACTTAAACTTAGAATAGCAAGTTATCTTGAGGGATTTTTATGGAATTTTGCATGAGTTTCCTAAGAAAAATAGGATTTTACTTAGGATAAGGTTAAAGATGGATGATTATAATGATGGATCATCTCAAGTACTTAGGTCTTTTTGATCATTAGGCCAAGGGTCCGGTCCCTCCAGAAGTCAAGGAAATGCCTTGAGCCCCTTTGATCTCCAAATACCTTAGTACTTTGGGGGAAATTAGTAAAACTTTTTGAGGGGAAAGTGATGAGGGAAGTTAATGAGTTTGACTTTGCTTGCTGTGATTTTCCAGTGTATTTCCTGCTTTAGTACTTGTGATGAAAGTAAAGGATCAAAAACATGTAGTAGCATCATTCATCAGATAACACTTTGCAGCACCATCTACCTACCCTATCTACTTAACACTACCATTTTCTCTTCTTTATTAGGGTGCATTTAGACTTGCAAACCCTTATCAATCTTTTCTTTTTACATGATAAATCTATCTATTTCTACCCTTATTACATCCAAGGGCTCAGATTGAACTATTGAGCACCTTTTATTCACTCTACCTATCTACTTATCTGCCAAGATTAAACTGTTTGGTCAGATATTTATTCTCTATTCTATAACATGAAATTGAAATATGAGTAAGTCAAGTTTAAACAGTTTGACTTATTCATGAATTGTGGCAAAGGTTTTGACAAGCTGCACACAATTGTTTTATTACAAAAAATGAAATAGTAGTGGCATTTGGATTTGCACACTTTCCTTGGTCTATTTTTTGCTTGGGGTTCATTTCTTTCTCTTTTTTGACCATTTTATTCTTTTTACCCTTTGATATTTCTTTTAGGGTATACCCTCTTTACATTTTTTAAATTTTTTGATTTTTTGGTTTTCAAGAATATGGAACACCTTTGCTCAAGTAAGAAGGTTTGAACATATTCCATAATTCAATCAAAGACAATCATGAAAGATGAAACCTATTGGTATAGGAGTCTACCGAACTGATATGTTAGACTTGAAAAGGAGGAAGTATGAGTGATAATGAGCTCATACACATAGCAGAATGTCAGGATGACAATTTTCAGTGCAACACCCATAGAAGCCAAGAAAATCGATACGAGGCTTTAAGTTCTGCTGTAGAGGAACCTCAAGAGGATGAAATGCAAAAAAAAAAGGTACCCCAGACAAAGGCACCTCATCAGGATCAAGGCCAGAAGAAAGTGCCAATGAAAGGCATAAGGAAACCTAAGAAGAATTCATCGAGGAGGGCTAAGATTCGGAGGATTCCGAGGAGGAAGGGGAAATAGGAGAATCACAAACTTCAGCAAGAAGATCAACAAGAGGGCGAAAGTCCACTCGTGAAAAAAGAGAGCAGGAAACATATAAATACAAGCTTCAGGGAAGTCAACCCGCTCTAGAGAAGCTCTTGGCTAAAACTCCTAAGGTACCTAGAAATCAAACACAGAACTCCAAGAGAGCTCATCACTCACAAAAAGGTAAATGATGAAGGTCATCTCCTAGAACTGTAGAGGAATGGGGAGCAAGGTGAAAGAAGAAGCTATGAGAAGTCTATTAAGAAAAGAATCCCTAGATATTCTTCTAGTCCAGGAGACAAAAATGGAGGACATATATTTTCTCCAAACATGCAAGAAAGCTTGGAATAAAGGCAGGGGACAGGCCATCTCTGCTCGGGGAGCCTCCGGGGGATTAGGCTCCCTTTGGAACAAATCCAAGTTTGTAAAGATTACAGGGATCCTAAAAATGCATTAGTTGTTTCTGAAACTTCAACATGTGGACACTTTAGAGGTAACTTGCCTCTTCAATTTCTATGTAATGGTAAATGCAGGGGAGAAAAAGGCATGTTGGGATTCCATCAGGATCTTGTCGGAATCAGAAAATCTGGAAAATGTAATTGTTGCTGGAGATCTTAACCTTACAATGCATGCGAAGGAGAAGCGAGGAGGCAGCACGGTCAGGGATCCGGCAAGGGAATGGGTGGAGGACCTTATGCAGGACTGGGATATGCTCGACATCTCCCCCTCAAATGGTAAGTTCACTTGGTCTAATAAAAGAATTGGTCCTGGGCATATTACTGCAAGGTTAGATAGATTTTTGGTTCAGAGTTCATTTCTTTTGTTAGGACTGGAGGCAAGAATGCAAATTCTCTCTTGCAGCATATCCGATCACAAACTTATAATGCTGGAGATATTTTCCCATCATGACCTTGGCCCCATTCCCTTCAGATTCAGCCCTTTATGGGTCAATAATCTCGATTTCTTGAATCTAGTTGAAGAATGTTGGAGGATGTCGATGAAGGGATCTCCCTTTTTCATATGGGAGGAAAAACTCAGAAGATTAAAAACCACATTGAAGGTATGGGCCAAATCTCTCCTGCACCCAGCAAAGGAGAGGAAGCTGGCACAAGAATGCCTTGAGCAACACCATATCCAAATTGAAGAATCAGAAATCAAAAGAGAGGTTTTAGACAAGGAGGCAGTTCTCCAAAAAAATTATCATAAGACTTGCCTACTGGAAGAGAAATACTAGAGACAAAAGTCCCGTAGCTTATGGCTTAACGCAGGAGACCAGAATTCCTCCTTCTTCCATAAACAAGCTCAAGCAAGAAAATGCTTTAATTCCATTGCAGAAATTAAGGAAGGAGCCACCTCTCATAAGGATATTATGAGCATCAAGAGAGCAGCCTCCTCTCACTTCAAAAATCTTTATAGTGAAGATGGTGAGACGGACCCAAACTCTAAATTTTTGGGGGTGGTTCCTTTAAAGATCACTCTCAGAATGAACCAGTAGCTGGAAGAAAAAATCACCAGCAAAGAGATAAAGGCTGCCCTTTTTGACATGGAGCTCGATAAAGCCCCCGGGCTGGATGGTTTTACTGCAAGGTTTCTCCAAACCTGTTGGTAGATAGTGGAAAAGGATCTGCAAAAAATGATTTTAAAGTCCCAAAATTGTCAGAAAATTGGTGGCAGCACTAATTTTTCCTTCCTTTCCCTTATTCCCAAGGAAAAAGGTGCTACTGCCTTCAACATATTTCAACCCATCTCTCTTTGTAATATTTATTACAAAATCATCACCAAAGTGATAGCCAACATATTAAAAGGACTCCTCCCTTCTATTATCCCGGAAAATCAAGGGGGCTTTGTTCAAGGTAGACAGATCATGGACAACCTCATCCTCATCCAAGAGGCGATCCACTCAAGTCAAATGCGCAAAGAAAAAGGTATGGTGGTAAAACTCGATTTGACTAATGCTTTTGATCGTGTTAGACATAGTTTTCTGTGGGAAGTTATGTACAAGTTTGGGTTTGGGTCGAAGTTCATAAATTGGATAAAAGCTTGTATTTTAGAACCATGGATCACCCCCTTGGTAAATGGGACAGCGGCATATTTTTTCAAAGCTTCTAGAGGGTTAAGGCAGGGTTTCCCCCTCTCCCCGCTTCTCTTTGTTCTTCAAGCCTCTGTTCTTAGTTTTTACTTGGATCAGAAGCTGGCAGAGCAAGAGATTTTGGGTCTCAATATTTCTCGAGGAGTAAAAAATGTAAATCATGCTCTGTTTTCCGACGATACTCTCTTTCTTGGGGCAGCCACTGTTCTCTCAGCCTCAAAATTCAAGGAAGTTTTGGATGAATTTTTTGAAGCTACAGGAAGCTCTCTCAAATATGGGAAATGTCAGATCTACTGCTGGAATATCTCAACCAGTGGCCTTGCTGCCATATCCAGAATCTTGGGTTTCACTGCCTCCTCTAATTAGTCCTCTTTTAAATATCTGGGCCTGCCCATATTTCAGAGACTAGCCTACAACAAAGAATGTATGCCTTTAATTGACAAGTTCAAGGCCAAAATTCAGGCCTGGGGCTTTTCTTGGCTAAATCTAGCTGGAAAAAAAGTTCTCATAAAAGCAATCCTTTATAGCCTACCCATTTTCCAATTCTCTGTAATTTTAGCTCCTGCTAGCATCCTTAGGAAGATGGAGGCATTAATTCGCAATTTCTTCTGGAAAGGAGGCAATCAAAATGAAAATAAAATTCCATTGGTTAGCTTTGACAAAGTATGCAAGCCTATCATGGAAGGAGGACTTAACTTTAAAGAGCTTATCAACCAAAATTTGGCAATGGGAGCCAAGATATTTTGGAAAATGATAGCTCCTCATCCAGGTTGGGTGAAAATAGCACTGTGGAAAAAATATTTTACAGGTTCAAGGAAAATATGCCTAGACAATCCCATCTCCATGAGTGGCTCGAATCTACTCAAGTTTTATATCAAATCTGCCTCTCTAATCAAAGAGCACTCATACTGGATACCTGGTAACGGCAAAAGAATTAACATTTGGACAGATCGAATTATGAATCATCCTCCAATTGCTAAAGCTGCCTCGCTCCAAACGCTGCGTTCCTGGTTATCCAATGTAGGGCTGAATACATTATGGGACATCTCGAGTTGGTGCGACAGTGTCTAGCAAGGTTGGAACATGCCCATCATCCCTTCCACGCTGACCAAAGATCGTGACGCTCTCCTCGAGCTGTTAAACGGAAAGGCGCCATTGAATGCAGGTAAAGTCAATCACAGGGGCTGGGGTGCAAAGCATGGCTCATACACAGTAGCGCATGGTTATAAAAATTGAGGGAAAGACCTCACGTCCCACCCGACCCTGCAACATGGAAAGGAGTGTGGTCTCACAAGTCCATTCCAAAAGTGTATTTGTTCTGCTGGGCACTGTGTCACAAAGGAATCCTTACAGATGATCGATTAATGAAAAAAGGATTTGCTGGGCCTTCCAAATGCCGACTTTGTTGTGAGACTAAAGAGACAGCTTATCATATCATGATGGAATGTAAATATGCCTTAGAAATATGGCAGGATTTCCTGAGTCTATGGTAAATTTCCCTCATCCATCAATGAGTTGTTTGCAAACTGGTTGTATCTTTATCTAGGAACACTCCCTAAAAATGACAGCTTCAAGGCAGCCTAGATAAAATTTCCAAAATTCATCTGTTAGCAAATATGACTTGAGAGAAATAGAAGAGTTTTCAGAGATAAAGGATACAATGTGAATCTCACCATTGTAAAGATCAAAATCAAATGGAAAGAAAGTCTAGGTGACCAGCTGGAAGACATAAATTTAAGTCAACAAGACTTAGAATGGGGCGTAAGAATGGACCTGCAATTTACCAAAGAACAAAGGCAAATCAAACAAAAAAAAGATTGGCAAATCAGAGGGAATGAGAAAGAATTTGCAAATTGGAACCTCAAGCAATCCAGACATACCCTACTCTTTAATGGGGCAGCAAAAGGAAATCCCGGAAGAGCTGGAGCAGGGGGACTTATCAAGAATAAAGATGGAAGAATCATGTCCAGATATTCTTGGGGAGTAGGTTACACCACAAGTATCCAAGCTAAAGCATTAGCCCTCCTGCAAGGTCTCAAGCAAGTCAAGGCCTTGGGGATGGAAGAGGTTAATGTCATAGGGGACTCTCAAATTATTATAAAAACCATGGTTGAGAACTCCATTCCAGTGGATCTCAGACTTGCAAGATTGGTGACCAGGATCAGAATTCTGAAAAACTCCCTCCAAAATGTGAACTTTTTCCATGTGAGGAGGGATAATAATAAAGATGCGGACATGGAAGCTAATAGAGTAGCCCTTCTTTCAGTCGGTGCTCTATCCAGAGATAGGAATGAAGATTGGGATCCTATACCATAATTTGTTGCTATTATGTTCTATTTCATATTGCGGAGTCAGTTTGTTTGTATTCATAAACTAGGAAAAATTTCGGAAATAGAATCATTAACAACATGTAAGAAATTTGGAATTAGAAATAGTAAGGCCTATGAAGTGCTGGCTGAAGAAGAACTCTAGGCTCTAGCCCAACATTGTAATCAGATGACTGGAATTTTGCCAAAGTTATAATATAATCTCATAACCATTCTTGTATATATATATATATATATATATATATATATATTTGATAATATCCATTTATATAAATAACCTAATTAACTTAAAATTCTAAAAATATTTTAATATGAAATTAAATATTTTATATGAGATTTGGGATAATTAGTAATCAATATTATTATATATTATTTTTATAATTAATTAATAATTAATAAAATAAACTAACTATTTATTAATTAATATTAACATTTATTTAATAAATAAATATTAATCAAGTAAATAATTATTTATTTTATTATGTTATACAGTTACTAATTTAATTAATTGTATTTATTTAATTATTATTTAATTTTGTTATGAATTATAATAGGGATAATATATTAATTTATTAATAACTTAGAACTAATAATATAAATAATCTTACTAACTAAAAACCCTAAATTTTTTCTGAGAAGGTTAGGAATTATTATCTATAATTGTTATAATTAATAAGATAAGATTTATTAATTAATAAAATAAAATTAATACAAATAAACTAATTGATGATGATGGCGGTAGTGGTGGTTAACGTTCACTCAGACCAAACTTTGGTCTATCGGACCTATAATTTTCTTAGTTCTTAATTGTCTGGCTTCTCGTCTTTCTTGGTGAGATTGGCGTTGAAACTTTCTTTTTCTTCTCTACGGTCTTCCAACTTCCTTTATCTTGCAACTCCTTCATCTCTTCTGATTATTGGGACACTGGTGTCTTATCTTCGGGATCTGGGAGATTTGATTTGCTTCTAAATGAAGATTTATTTTGCGCAGTATTCGAATCCTCATAATTTTTTATGCTTGAGGGGCTCTCAAGTTCATTTTTTTGTTGTTGGGCAGGGCTTTCCCCTTGCTTGTCTTGAGGGTTGTTTCTTTCTTGCCTGATTTATTTTGATTCAAATTTTTCTGGAGAGTATTCTTCCTTGATGACAGTGCAATGTTCCTTTTGTGCTCCTTCCCACCATGTAGATCTATGGTGATTCTTTCTAGTAGAATTTTTTTGGGAGACTTTTGGGCAATTTTTGGCTAGATGGCCTATCTCAAAGCAGGATCAACATTTGAAGAGGACACTTTCATAGTCAAGTTTCTGGTTGCATACATAGTCTTTGCTTGTTAGGATTATTTCAGCTGGGAAACCGGCGCTGAAGTCCATTTCTACACAGATGCGTGTATAGGTGGTTCTGACATATTCCTCTGTTTTTGGGCACCTGCAGTAAAATTTCCCAATTGCATTTCCAATGGCTTTTAGCGAGGAGAGATTTCACAGATGCAAAGGTAGGTTTGGCAATCTGACCTAAACTGGTGCTGAGGTTATGACTGTTGTTGAGGGATCAAATGATGGGTTCCATGGCTTCACGAACAGGCCCGAGTTTTCCAAAAACCAGGGGCCGGAATCTAAAATGCATTATCTACTTTCGGAGATTTCAAAATCTACTATAAAGAAACCCTTAGCACAGGGGTAGATATTAATTTCATCAGAAATGACAGGCTTCCATACCTCCGAGATCCAACTGTGGAGAGTTGTCAACCACGGCCAAAAGCCATTAAACCGGCAAATTAAGGCACTTTCAGAAAACTTTAAGGCCTCATCCAGTGAGGCCTTGACCACCTGCACAGTGGGAACTGGGGCTTCACTGACAATATGGGCAGGAGCTTTACTCTCAAAGGGGAGCAGAACTGGGCTGGAAATTATCTTCACGAAGCTGGGAGTCATACTATGGAAGAGATGCTATTGAACCCTGCAGAAGAGATAACCATACACTTCTATTTATACTTTCAACAGTTTCGCTGCAATAGTTCAGGACTATTATAAACAAGACCCTTGCACTTCTTCAGTAAACTTCGTTACAGGACTTCGCAATTCAATTCCAGATTTCAGATAGCAATTAATTGTATTCTTATGAATACCTAATAATGCTAACAACTCCACGGCTTACTCAAAATAAAATTCGGAAACTCAGCTTCAGAGATATGGGTGTCTCATGGGAATATTTCAAAAACCCACAGATTGTTATCGAACCCTTTCTAAGCTCCAGGCGGCCACTATAAGAGTTGTGATTGGACACCAAATGGTTTTCTTTGGCTTCAGAGTGTGCGATCCGCGGCAAAGACCCGAAAACCGCAGAGATCGAAGCTCAGGAGTTAACGACCGAAAACCGCAGAGACTAATTAATATTAACATTTATTTAAAGAAATAAATAAATATTAATAAAGTAAATAATTATTTATTCTTATTTTTATTCAATTTTATAATAATAACTAATTTAATTAATTATGTTTATTTAATTTAATAATTTTTATTTAATTTAATTTATGTTAGGATCTAAATTAGGGTTCTTTTTAATTTGATATTTTAAAATAGTAGATACTAATAATAATTACTAGATCACATGTTCGTTGTTAGATTCATCCTCCTAAACCAAAACCATTCCAATCGTGGAATCAAAGGCAGCTAAGTATGAAAAGTAATCCCGATGGTAATTGGGCGGATGCAACAACGGTGCATGGGTCAACAAATTTTTAAGTGCATCAAATGATTTATTGGTAATCACATCCCAAATAAATGGAACATCATGTTTCAACAACCGAATAAAACCTTTCATTAACTCGGCATAGTTTAAGATAAACCTATGTAAAAAGTTTGCTTTCCGATTGCAAACTCTGGAGTTGGCGAAGAGTGAAAGGAGGAGGTAAGTTGATGATAGCCTCAACCTTCTTTGGATCAACACGAATGCCCTCTTTCAAAATGACAAACCCAAGTAAACATCCTGATTATACACAAAAAACACATTTGTGCGGATTCAAACGAATTTTGTAATGCCTACATCCCATGAAGATAGCACATAGGTGTGTAGGATGATCTTCTCTTTATAAAGAATGAGTGCCAGATAAGTCATCCAAATAAGGTTGTACAATATGTTTGATATCGTGAAACACATAATACATAGCTCTTTGAAAAGTTGCACCAACATTTTTCAGTCCAAAAGGTAATTTACAATATGCAAACGTGCCCCAAGGACATATAAATGTTGTTTTAGGTTGATTGGCAAGGAGTATGTTGATTTGATTGTAGCTAGAAAAACCATCCATAAATGAGAATATCTCGTTTTCGACACAATCATCAACAATTTGATCAATATAGGGTGTAGGATAGTTGTATTTCGAACAAGCCTTGTTAATATCCTGATAATCGACACATACTCTGATAGTCCCTTGTTTTTTCGTTACGGGAACTATGTTAGATACCTAATTTGTCAAAGGAATAGGATAAATAACTCCTGCTTGTAATAGTTTTTCAACTTCAGCATTGATTGATGCAACTTTCTGCAGATGTGTTGGACGTAATCTCTGTCTAATAGGCTTAGCATCTGGGTATGTCTTGATTTCATGAATTAGAATCTTAGGATCGATACCTGGCATCTCTTCGTAAGACCAGGGAAAAAATGTCTCGAAATTCTTGAAATATGGCTTTGTAAGTTTTAATGTCTTCAATCGAACATGGAGCACCTATATGAATGTTTTCAATAATTCCATGTTTAATCGATACATCAATAGGAACTGTTGTTGAAATATTTCCCAAATTTGTCTCAGAATCCAAATGTGTGATCGATGTGGGATTTTGAGGTTCCTTGACATATTCAATTGTATAGATAGATGAAAAATCATTTTAAAGTTTATCACGATTAGGCAAAAAAGATGATTGATGATGTAGATCGTCTCATGGTAATTCATCTGATGACAAAATTTCTCGAATACCTTCATCAGTAGCGAATACATGTTGAAAGGGGTCGTGATGTCAAATTTGATCTTGGTATAGAAGATGATTCTTCTCTAACCACATTCACTTGATCAGTATAATTTGATGAGGTGTTAGAATAAAATTGAATTGCTACATATGTCAATTCAAAAGGACTTAAAGGCATCTCGCCATTATCAGAGTCAAATTCTGATTTTGAAGGTTCGGTCCATGTGTCATCAAATGGAATTGTGCTTGATGTGATCATATTGATATTGGAAATTGTTCGTAGTACGTTGGGAGAGGACATAGAAAAAGTTCCCACAAGAGCAGAATCCTTCATTAGTCCTACACCAACATAATCGTATGGGATAACCGATTTTCCGACATGCTGGATACTATCTATAGAAGTAGGGTCTGAAGAAAAATATGAAAACTGATCGATTTTAAGAATCTTTCCTTTGTGAGGAAGCATTATCATTTGAAATACTAATGAAACAACAACAGTCATTACGTAAGACCAACTGCGACCCAGAAGAAGGTTGTAATCAAGAGGGGCATCAACAACTTCCACCTCTAGGTTTATGGTTTTTCCTTCTACTTCTATAGGCATATCCTAGAGTATTCCATATGGATGAAATCCTCTTTCATCAAAGGCTTTAAGGATAGTTGGTGATTGGTTGAGTGTTGGAGAACCGATGGTTTTCCAACAGTTTAACGAAATTATACACTTAGATTGTTGGAAATACTGAGAGGGGGGGTGAATCAGTATTTCTTTCAATTAGAGCATTAGTTAATCTTCAATTATTATCAGTGTTTTCACAATGATAGCAAAAAACAAGAGGAACAAAAATGCACACAGTTTTTAAGGTGGAAACCCACTCCGGGACAAAAATCACCTAATGCTTTTCTAATAATTCTTTTCAACTCCAATTGAAAATAAAGCTCCAACTTCCTAGAATCTAGAAAAGCATTCTTCTCCATCTCCCACTAGATGGACGCTCCAACGCCTGAGATTCTTCAGTAGTCACTGAACGGATGCCCCAACACCCAATGAGCTACAACTCACCCTAGGACCACCCTACCACCCTATAGAATAATAAAAGAAGAATGGACTCCCGTACCAGGGAAAATGGTCCACTTTACAATGATATAGAATGATGTAGAAGAAGAAGATATAATAGACCATAACCCCAACTTTGACACAACCACCTAATGATGATCCTAGACCTCCAAACATTGCCTCTTCAACCCTTGGCAGATATACACTAGTACAATTTGTACAATAATGTATTTACAATGACTAAATACAATGATACCTTTACAATGATTGTATGCAGTGCTGCCCACTTGAAGACTTCATTTGATGAACTTCTTGCTACTGTTATGCACCTTGGTTGTTGCTCTTGTCATGCTACTCTCTGCTGCACCTTGTTTTGCTTCTCTGCCGTAGAAAGTCTGGTCCTTTGCAATCCTTGACAACACATGGTCTAGCTTTTTCTTACCTTCTAGTAGCTCGATATTGAATCTGGTGTATCTCTGTTATTTCAGATCCTCAATATCTGATTTTCAGTCTTGTAGTATTCCTCTGAGTATTCTTTCCAATGGCATAGGTCTGATCCAATTTGGATTCTTCAAGAGAGAGTTATACCCAATTTCTCACACTGCCCTAATTATGGACTGTTTCAGCAAAGCGCACTTGTACGGCGTGCTACGTGTCACTGTTTCTTCATTTGCCTCTGAAATTGATAGAGTGAAAACTATAGATTGTGCACTATCTAACATGTTTTATGGAATTCCAATCTGATACTCAAAGAGAGAGTTATGACAATTTTACCAAGGTCACTTCTTTGAGATGAATTTCAAGAGCCTACAAAAACCCTTACTTCCACATATCATATATCCAAAAATATTGTGCAACTTGATCTGAAATTTCTACTGCAGCTTCCTTAGGATTTTAGCTTCGCCTCATAAAAATTTCAGCTTCTGAGCCTTCGTAGAAAAAAATTTAGAGCAAAAATTCCACGATGACCTGTTTTAGATGGCCAAATCCCATGCATAAGGAGGAAATGAAGATCACAATTTATATGATTGCTTAAGTTGAGAGGGGCTTCAACAAGTGAACATGGGAGGGATCTTAGGAGCTTAAAAAATATTAATTATGACTTTTCAATGACCCATGCCCCAACCCCATGGGGCTTTAGCCCACTAACTGGGGGTGCAAACTTCAAACATGAATATCTCTCAAACCGTGAAGAATTACATGGCGTGCCATATATCAACGGAAACATCTCAACAAGTAGAAACCATCAAAAGCATTATTTACCAAGAATATATTAATTTTGTAGGTCAAAATTCCCATGCAATATTGGGTTAGCCCCTGGTGCTACTTGGGTTGACATCAATGACAACCGCTGATCAACAATCTCCCCCTTTGGCATTGATGGCAACACAAGTACTCCCCCTGCGATCATGACACCTCTTCCTACAAAATTATCTCCCCCTTTGACATCAATGGAAAAGGGTAACTCCCCCTGAAACACAACCATCCTGCGGACCTGTACACACTTCCACTCACGCTAACACACAACCGTCCTGCAGACCTGTACACACTTCCACTCCCCCTTTATATTCTGAAAAAGGAAAATTTAATGAGAACTTGGGAGAATCCCAAGCTTCTAGCAAAGATATCCAATGCTGGCGAATATTTAATATGTGATTCTTTTGGTGTTGCTTGGAATCTTACTACTTGTCCAACTGCTTGCATAACATTTGGTCGGGAGGCTGTTACATATAGAAGACTACTAATCATAGATCTGTACAACCTTTGATCCACATCCTTAGATGAGTCGTCAATGCTCAATTTGCAACCAAGTAAAGACATCTCTAAATCACTTTGCACCTTTGTAGCAAAATTATTACTTAGTCGATCATCATTGCTACCAATTATTGTATCATATTCTTTAGCTATTAGACATGCTTTAGTTGCTTCATCCATAACATATATGTCGTTTGGAGCTCGACTTGTTGTAGCCACAATTTCACCATACACACCTTTCCTGATTTCACATTTCGTGGAGTTGAATAGTATTGTGTGTCCTTGATCACACATTTGTCCAACACTGAGCAGATTGTGATTCATGTTTTCAACCAATAGAACATTATTGGCTAGAACATCTTTGCTTCTGAGAGTGACAGTACCTGATCCTATAACATTTGAAGATCCATCATTTCCAAAGGACACGGTTCCATCCTTCTTCTCTTTCAGAGATACAAATTTATTTCTATCTCCAGTCATATGTGTTGAGAAACCGCTATCAACATACCACACATCTTTGTTCTTTTGAGCCTTGAGAGCGAGAGCACAATTATCATTCTTCTTCTTCTTCCATGTTCGTTCATTTTGTGGCTTCGAAGATTCTTTTGGAGAATTTTCAAGTTTGCAGTCTTTGGCTATGTGTCCAAAGTTTCGACATTTGTAACATTCAATATTATTTCTTAAATGTTCAAATCTATTAATGTTTCGCTGAGCCCTGGGAGGTTCATATCTAACAGATCTCCTAGAATTGTATTCGTTCCTAGGGTACGTGTGATGTGCGACATTCTACAGCTTTATGACCAAATTTTTCACATGAATAACAGTAGCCATAAAAAACATGTTGGTACCTGGATGGATATTTTCATCGAGGAATTGTCTTCCAAGGCTATCCTTGCGAATCTTGTCCAATGAAGTCTATATGCATGTCAAATCTCATAGTTTCATTGTATTTTGTTGTAGAAGGTCCTGCTTCTTCTTCTTTGTAACCTATGCCAATTTTGTCATTGTAAGATCGTTGATTGTTGATGAGTTCTTCCAATTCCCTTGAGTTGTTGGCATAGTTTTGGATAGTTTTTCCTTTCTTCACTTCCTCACGCAGCGAGACTACTTCAGCTTCTAATTCTTCCCTTTCTTAGTTGCTTTCTTCCAACTTCTTTTGAAGTGACTCTTTAATGCATTTGTGTTCTTCAACTTCAATTTTGAGACCTTGAACTTGTTCTTCAAGAGTTTTGGAACGGATCTTCTCCGCCTTGAGATCTTTTATAAGCTTGATTGCTTCCTCATAAAATCCGTCCATGGTCCATCCTTCTTCTTCGTTGTTTGATACCTCTTGCTTATTGTGCTTGGGTTTATTGTGCTTGGCCATAAACAATACTCTCTCATTGGCTTCTTCTTCACTATCATTGTCTTCATCAGATGATGAGCTATCTTATTTAGAGAGAAAGTTCCTTTTGGATCCTTGCTTGTTGAATTTCTTAAAGCCTTTCTTTCTTTTTGATTTTCCATTAATTTTGTTTAGACATTTTGCTGCAAAATTCCCAACCTCAATACAGCTGAAACATATCAATGGAAGTTTACCTTTGAATTGTCTCTTACCAATTTGTATTTTTCTCGTGAAGTAAGCATATTCTTCATCTGAAAGACCTTCTTCATCATCTCCCTTTTCTTCACACTTGCAGGTGCATGTCTTTTCAATTGAAGGTTGTTTATCCTTATTGGTTTTCTTAGATGCAATGAATGCAATTTCTAGATGCGAAGTACCCTCTTCTTCATCAAGTCTCATTTCATATGCTATGAGAACTCCATGTAATTCCTCTTTGCTGAGTTTGTCCAGATTTGCACAGTATTCTAAGACAGATACCTTTGGGTTGAATCTCCCTGGTAACATTCTAAGAATCTTCTGTATAATAGTCTTCTTGTCAACTGGCTCTCCCAATCCTTCCAGAGTATTGGTTATTTCATCAATGTATTGAAAGTATGCAGCAATTTTGCAATCTTCTTTCATTCTGAGTTGCTCAAATTTTGCTCTATAGATTTGAAGCTTTGCTTCTTTGACATTTGAGTCACCTGCATATATATTCTCAAGCTTATCCCATACATTTTTGGTGGTTTTACAACCCAACACCTTATGATAAGCAGATTCAATAAGTCCACTGATAATAATATTCTTTTCTTTTGCATCATTTACCAAATTCTTCTTACCTTGTTCATCCACGGTTGATGTAAATCCATTTTGAACAGTGTCCCATACTTCGTAACCTTGTGCCAAGAGATAGACCTCCATTCTTCCTTTCCAAAGTGCATAATTATTTTCATTGAATAGAGGTACACCATTCTTGATATGCTCCATGAACTCCTTCCAGTTGTTAAACTGATATTGAAGGAACCAAGCTATGATACCAATTGTTGGAAATACTGAGAGGGGGGGGGTGGGTGAATCAGTGTTCCTTTCAATTAGAGCATTAGTTAATCTTCAATTATTATCAATTTTTGTACAATGATAGCAGCAAAAAAGAGGAACACAAATGCGCACAGTTTTTAAGGTGGAAACCCACTCCGGGACAAAAACCACCTAATGCTTTTCTAATAATTCTTTAATATTCAACTCCAATTGAAAATAAAGCTCCAACTTCCTAGAATCTAGAAAAGCATTCTTCTCTAGCTCCCACTGGATGGACACTCCAACGCCCGAGATTCTTCAGTAGTCAACTGAATGGATGCCCCAACACCCAATGAGCTACAACTCACCCTAGCACCACCCTACCACCCTATAGAAGAATAAAAGAAGAATGGACTCCCGTACCAGGGAAAATGGTCCACTTTACAATGATATAGAATGATGTAGAAGAAGAAGATATACTAGACCATAAACCCAAATTTGACACAACCACCTAATGATGATCCTAGACCTCCCAACACTGCCTCTTCAACCCTTGGCAGATAGACACTAGTACAATTTGTACAATAATGTATTTACAATGACTAAGTACAATGATACCTTTACAATGATTGTATGCAGTGCTGCCCACTTGAAGACTTCATATGATAAACTTCTTGCTGCTGTTATGCACCTCGGTTGCTATTCTTGTCATGCTACCCTATGCTGCACTTGTTTTGCTTTTCTGCCGTAGAAAGTCTGGTCCTTTGCAATCCTTGACAACACATGGTCTAGCTTTTTCTTGCCTTCTAGGAGCTCGATATTGAATCTGGCGTATCTTTGTTATTTCAGATCCTCAATATCTGATTTTCGGTCCTGTAGTAGTCCTATGAGTCTTCTTTCCAATGGCATAGGTCTAATCCAATTTGGATTATTCAAGAGATATTTATACCCAATTTCTCACACTACCCTAATTATGGACTGTTTCAGCAGAGCACACTTGTACGACATTCCACGTGTCACTTTTTCTTCATTTGCCTCTAAAATTGATAGAGCTAAAACTACATACTGTTCACTATCTGCCACATTTTACGGAATTCCAATCCGATACTCAAAGAGATATTTATGACGATTTTACCAAGGTCACTTCTTTGAGATGAATTTCAGGAGCCTGCAAAAACCCTTACTTCCACATATCATATCTCCAAAAATATTGCGCAACTTGATCTTTAATTTTTACTACAACTTATTTAGGATTTCGGCTTTGCCTCATAAAAATTTCAGCTTCTGAGCCTTCGTAGAAAAAAATTTAGAGCAAAAATTCCATGATGACCTGTTTCAGATGGCCAAATCCCATGCATAAGGAGGAAATGAAGATCACAATTTATATGAATGCTTAAGTTGAGAGGGGATTCAACAAGTGAATGTGGGAGGGATCTTAGGAGCTTAAAAAATATTAATTATGACTTTTCAATAACCCATGCCCCAACCCCATGGGGCTTTAGGTCACTAATTGGGGGTACAAACTTCAAACATGAATATCTCTCAAACCGTGAAGAATTACATGGCGTGCCATATATCAACGGAAACATCTCGACAAGTAGAAACCATCAAAATCATTATTGACCAAGAATATGTTAATTTTGTAGGTCAAAATTCCCATGCAATATTGGGTTAGCCCCTGGTGTTGCTCAGGTTGACATCAATGACAACCGCTGATCAACATAGATGCTCCCTCATCAATTACAGTACGAAAAATTCATCTTGATCTGACTAATACTGGAATCTAAAAAGCCATTTGATGTGGGAGTCTAGGTACAAAATTTTCGAGATCAAAGACCATTAGGTTCGAGTCCTGAGGATCAGTAGCTCCAATCATTGATAATAGTAATTTCCTTTGTGTTGGATAGGATTGAAGCACTTCTAAGGCCGACATTGCTGAAGGGGATATGGCCAAATCTTCAACAATGTTGTAATTTTGAGCAGCTCTCGCATGTGGATTGAAAGCCGATTTTCGAAGTACACCTTTAGCAGGCGGTTTAATCACTAAATCAGGGTTAGGTTTCTCAATTTGAAGTGGTTTGGAAACTAAAGGAGTTTTTTTTTGTGTTTGAATGGAAGATTCAGTCTCTTTACTAGTTACAGGACTCTTAGATCCATAGTCGTGAGACCGTGTCACAACCATGACCTGGGGCATCATTAAAATATCTGCCGATGAATTGGAATAAGATTCGATCATTTTACTATCTTGAGATGGAAAAGGCCCTTCAAGATAGCAGGTGTGGGTGAACCTTTGACGAATTTGGATACCTCAGCCCGATGTGTACACTCTCTGGTATAGTGATCCTCTTCACAGATAAGACAAGGATAATGAGGTTTCTGCTTTTCATCAGATGGTTCGTTTTTCTGTTTTCTCTTTAGGGGATGTGTTTTGTTTATTTTTATTCTTCCCTTTGTTCTTATTACTGGATTTAGATTTACTCGTGGATGAATCTACAACATGAATTTTAGCAGAAGTTTCGAGGGAAGAATCTCCTTTAGGTGAATATTGTAAAGTTATTATGGGAGAAGTAGGTTTAGACGATTTCTTCTTACTCTTTGTAGTACTAATTGTACCAATTACACCATCTGTAGAATGAGAACCAGAAGGAATTGCAGTAATTTGACCTGGGTGTGGTAGATCAGGAATTTTTTTCATATAGAGTACCAGACTGTGTGTATACAAGGTCTAAGTACTGCGCTTGAGCTATGACCTATTCTTCTATAACAACACCTCCCTTAGCTATGTCTTAAGTGATTTTTGGAAGTAGTGATTTAATGAACCATTCTGCCAAAATTTGATCTAGAATGAAAACCTTCACTAAACGTTGTCTCCATTCATGTATGTGATCTGAAATGTATGTAGACGTACTCTGTTTTAATGAAGTTAAAATTTTTGTGCCATTGTCATAACGGACTAGAAACTGGAAGTGAGTTATGAAAGTTGTTGCTAAAGCATTGAAATTATTAAAAGAGACACGTGGTAATTCGATGTACCACTTTGCAGCTAAGCATATCAATGTTCTCTGAAAAATTCTCAATCGAATGGAATCATCGATTAAGGAGTTGGATGCGCACCAAAGAAGATAAGTCATCACATGATTTTAGGGGTGTTCTCCTGATTTTCCTTCAAACTTAGGTATATCACTAGGCAACTTAGTTTGCATTGTGGGCCAAAATGGAAGATAATGAATCGGATAATTTGTAAGGCGAGACAAATCTGGTAAGTCTAAAGTTGCAATGAATCGTAACCGACGGTTAGGGTCCTGTTGATAAAACTGATAACCTTGAGGAACAATGCCAGTGCCCGAAGGAGGATATCCAGGATAACCTGGAATAATCTGAGCAGATGGGATTGGAATACCTTCGGGGTATCCAGGGTTAGCCATACCAAACTGAGGTTGAACTAGTATTTAATATGTATAACCAGGGTATGGTTGACCTTGGTAGACTGGATTTTGTCCTATTGGCCCATATTGAAACTGCCCTTGAAATGGTTGATTGACAACCTAACCTACAAAAGGTTGGCTTGTTTGAATTATAGTTGCACCGGGTTATCCTACAGAGGTTTGAATAGTAGACTAGACAATAGGCCCAGTTTGATGAGCAGTGACTTGAGGGGTTACCTACGTAGTAGTTGATGCAGTCGTTTGAAGGGTCGTAGCAACAGGGACTTGAGAAACTCCAGAAATAGGTGTACTTGGTTGTTGAATAGAAATTTGCACAGTAGATTGGACAAGAGTACTTACATTTCTCGGACCAGCTTGCTAGATACTAGGTACAAATACCTGGGGGGTAATTTGAAGTGCAGGCTGAATAGGCTGCTGGACTTGGGTATAACCAAATTATCCTGCTAGCTGACCAGGTTGATTATAAGGTACTTGTACAGTAGGTTGCAAATGTTGTTGATTCAACAATGGGCTCCACACAGTATTAATGCCTGGGTAAGGAGCTCCCATTAAAGGTTGCGGTGCATAATGTTGACCATAACTAGTTTGAGGTATTGCAACGTAAGTTTGATAATTTTCTGGATAAGTTCCAGTAAAAGGTTTACCTCCTTGAAAGGAAAATTGGTCTTGATAAAACTTTTGCCCTTGAGGAGGTTGTTATTCTTGAATAGGTTGTGGTCCTGTCATAGGGTACTGCCCTTGAATATATTGTGGCCCTGGCATAGGGTACTGCCCTTGAAGAGACTGTCATTGAGGAGTATACTACCCCCCAAGTTGTAAATTGCCACCTTGAGAACCAGGTGAAGGAATATTTCCAGTCATCATATAGAATTGTTCCATTATCAAATTTTCGGTATTAGATTCATTAGGACCAGTTGACTATGTAAGATTTTCAGAAGAGGGAGATGCTCCTGAGAAAGTACCAGAGAGCGACTGGTATCCAATAGGAACTGATGGACCACCATACAAAAAGGTTTCTCGCGATGAAGAAAACATGGATGACTCACCTAACATGTTTGATGAAGACATGTAACTATCTCTAGGTATAGAGTAAAAAGGAATGCAGTGTGTTGAATAATTGAGACCAGTGCTATGTAGAAAGTTAGTAAATTGTTGATACCAAGGATATGGTTTAAAAGGGTTGTAAGGGTAAATTGGTTCACTATACCTTAGATCTAAAGATTCTTGACGCAAAGGAATTGTGATCTCTTCTTCCATGTCAATAATATTTGCGATACTAATCAGGCCAAGAGGAATATTCTCAGTATTGCAAAGCTTCACTCGAGGTGAACGAGGACGACCAAGAGTTCAGGCTATGAACTTCGAAGTTGACTCAAACGAATTAGATTTATATTCAGGTTCAAATATTTCAGGTTCAATGACTTGAGTATCTGATAACTCACTGGTAGCAGACTCAACTGTGATTGCTTCAGAATTTTATGGTTGTTCTTGATTTCTTCCTATTATATGAGGTTGATTAACTTCGTAATTGAGATGTATTATTACAAATGTTTCCCCTTGTTCAGTAGACCCGGTTTCTGATCCCTCTTTCAGATTTAAGTTTTTCCAATTGACTCGGTGTATATTCAGGGGGTTTCCCCTGCATTCTATGAGAGTGTTGTGGTAATTCAGCCACGGTTAATGTTTAACACACGAAATAAAAAATATTTCAACAAAATACACCTAAGATCTCTAAGAAAAAAAGCAATTGAACACACGCCTACAAAATCTAAGAGACAAACCACACACAAACAATATGTTTCCACACTAAAAACACTAGTTGGTGATGAAATCCAACGTCGTAGAAGTTAATGTGAAAAACTCGGCGGTTGGAACAGTTACCTAGAAAACCTACTTAATGAAACAGTCTAGTGCAAGTACCTCCACTTATGCCATCTCAAAGTGAAGAGTACCCTCTGGAAAGTCTAAGTGAGTCTAGCCGACATCTGTTCCAGGTACAATGGGACCTTCCCTCCACCATCACCTTGGGAAAAATCCTAAATATTATGGTTATTAAGGTCACCAATAGAGACAAGTGCACCTGGGGGAACAGTCTACGATCCAATATACACACAAGGGCAAAGTATCAAGCGCAATCCTCGACATAGTAAATTCAAGGTTTTCTAATAAGTGACCCAGGCTCCTCGACAATGGTTAATCTGAGGTTTACTGTTTGTATTTCATGCACATCTTCTATCTTCGCCAATGATATAGGTACAATTACCTCATTGGGTCCGACATGATCTCGTGCTTGACTCTTTTAAGAAGAGCTTCCCAGAGTACAAATGCAACAATTGGATTTACCTACCACAAGATTCTACTTGTTTGTTTTAACTGTTTTGGAACGTTTATTACAACCTATTCCAAAACACTAGCCTAAGCTATATTGGTGGAATGAGCCCTAGAAAATGTACAAATGTCTAGATTGATTTTATTAGGCGTTGTATTGATTTGGATGTTATTTAACACAAAGGGTATGGAATTGAAACTTTGATGATTTTTTGACCCGACGCAAAATACTCTAAATGCATCAATATGAAAAATGCAACTCTTTCTTTTGAATTAATTCTATTTAGGAGAAAGTTGAGAGATTTATTGAATTTAAAACACAAAATTCCTCATTCATAAACAAATCCTTTATGAAAAGAAGGCAATTTCATTAAGAACTAAATTTCTAAATGTGATCAATTTCTCTTTTCGCATAAAATTCCATTGACAACCAAGTCAAAAACTACAATTTCAACAATCAATCAATTCCCAAAAGAAAACAATTCCTAAAAAACCCTAAAAAGTATAAATTTCAAAATCAAATCAAAATTCTAATTTTGAATCCTAATTAGGATACCTATGAATGTTTTGCAGATGATTTCTCTTAGTTGTGATCAGACTAAGAAGGTTTCCACTTCTCCCAGCAGAAATGAAATCATCTAAGAGTGCTTGGTGTTGAATTAGATTTCAGTGACCTAGAAGCTTCTCCAGGTTTGCAAATGAATAGGGAACACATATTCATAAAAGTAAGGTTGGCTATAATCCTAATGGCTCAAGAAGACAAAATCATAAAACTAGTGAGCTGAGGAAAATGAAGGTATCTTCCATACAGAGCAGCAGTAAACCAGGGCAAACCCTAACTTTTAAAATGAAAACATGATGATTAATCACACAAGGCTCAAAATTGTTGAAAGGGAGTTCTCACACAGGATCAAGCAACTGGAATGGATCAGGGAAACTTGACGAATTTGGTTATCTAGCTCTGAAAGAGAGAAATTTCATTTTTTCAAAATTTTATAGGGGGTGCGGAGCTTATCAGTTGACAACAGTGTGCATGCATGTTTGATTGAACTAACAAGTCACGCAGGTTGTCACTCTGTGTTCCACAGAAAACCACGCAGACAAAGGAAAAGTTGGAAAAAATAAAATATAATTTTTCTTTCTCGGAGATTCTAAAAATTTATCTACCCAACCACACTCAGAGAAGTCAAAATCAGAAAACTAAAGTTTCAAACTGAACACAAACAAAGAAAACTAAGCTCTAGTCCCCAGTATGGTTGCCAATTTGTTACTAGGATTAATCACTCTTGCGGATAAGAGCAATCTCCCTAGTACTCCAACGAGTAACTAGAAACAAATATCCATTTGAATACCTCTTTCTCTAGATTATTTGTATTTTAAGATCATTACAATAGTAAAGTAGAGAGGACATGCTCCTACCTTGAAATCCAAATGTCTGATGTAGCCCTTTGTCCTGTCGCTCCAAAGTAGTTCTCCAATGTTGAGTAGAACCTGCAATCAAAGACAAGATAAATAATCAAAGAATCTGCAATATATAATAATAAAAAAAAGTATTAATCCAACTTAGTGATCAAGGAATCTAAGTATTGACATTATTCCCAGGAATTCAGAAACAAGACAATGAGAAAAAGAGATCCATATGTATTATCATAAATTAAAAAGAACAATATTACAACTGGATGCCTTGATGTTGTACAAATTTCTCTCTAAGTTCGAGCAATCATTCTCCTTCAATCTAATAAGCCTTCCTCTCTAGAATAAACAACATGAAGTCATGGGCACAAAGGTGTGATCTTCAATGTGTCAACAACAACTCACTAGTATAGAAAGTATGCACTCTATGAACTCTCTTCAACTTAGAAACTATACAGATCTATTTCTATCATTCATAATCTACTTCAATATCTCCAATATCTACCCTTGAACCTGAAACTTGAGCTCAATATATAGGGATATTGAGGTAGTTTTAGCTCCATAATGAGAGGGATGGATTCCTCCCATGAAGGGATTTGAGCTCCTTGGACCAAGGGATAAGCTCCATGAGTGGAGGGATAAAGCTCGAACTGGCGTGAATCTAGAGGCTTCCAGTTGGGAGAATATTCAACCAACTAGGCTTCTAGAAGTTACTTTTTATTTTTACTTGCTTTTCACGGGGGTGCGCAAGTTTTAGTGGAAAACAGTGCAGCGGTCATCGCGGCTAATAGAAGGATCATCAGCTCATGCACAAGGAAAGGCTAGCAAAACTGTGTTGGCAGAATTTTAGGGGTTTATAGAGCTTTTCTCCAATTTCCAAGACTTGATTCAAGAACATCAGTGTTTTTGAACTCTAAGGGAACATGATATGGATGGTGATAGACCCATATGAATAATCAAATGTCATGGGGACAAAATGACGTGTAACATCTGGCAAATACACCCGATAGTTGTGGGGAGTATCTGTGTACCCCACAAATATCCCAACCTTTGTTGTTGGTTCTAGCTTCTTCCTCACATCTTTGGTCACATGGCAATAGACAGATGAGCCAAAAATTTTAAAATATGAAACATCTGGTTTCTTGCCTAAAAAAACCTCCTCTGGTGTACTCATACCCAGTATCCGATGAGGACTATTGTTCTACACAAATACCACTATGTTGCATGCCTCTGCCCACAGATGCAATGGTAGGCCCTGATCATGTAACATAGCTCATGTTGCTCCCACAATTGTTATGTTGTTTCTTTCCGCAACCCCATTTTTTGTGGGTTATGAGGTGTAATCAATTCTCTTCGAATTCCTTCTTTGGCGCAGAAGTTCTTGAATTCATTAGATATATACTCACCACCATTGTCGCTCCTTAGAGCCTTCACCTTCTTCCTTGTATCTTTCTCTACTAGTGCTTTGAACTCACAAAACTTGGAGAACATTTGATCTTCTTCTCCATGAATAAAATGCAACACTTTCTAGAAGAATCATCAACAAAAATCACATAATACATGTGCTTTGCTACAGAAGCTGTTGAGAATGGTCCACACATGCCTGAGTGAACTCTCTCAAGGATTTCTGTTGATCGGTTCTCCTTCTCATGAAAGGTGGCCTTTGTATACTTCCCCAAATTACAACCCTTACATGTGTCCCTCTGCGCAAGTGTACCCTTTGGAAGCCCTGTAGAAATCTGCTACATGATCCTCAAAGCACTGTGGTGTAGATGATCCAACCTCCTGTGCCATAACTCACTGGTATCCCGGCTCACCACCTCATATTCTTTACTGCTTAATGTTGCGCAACCATCTGCATCAAGTTTGTAGAGGTTCTTCACATGAACCCCAATCTTCTTTACCTGTTCTGTGGCTTTGTGACAAAGGAAAACCTTTCCTTCACTGAAAACCACATCATATCCAAGATCCTCCAACATAGCAACTGAAACTAAATTCTTTTTCAACCCTAGTACATGCATGACATATTTTAATATGAAAGGTTTATTGACTCTCTCTAGAAAGTAATTGTACCAATCCTGGTAGTGATATACCTCCCGTCATCACCCATCTCGATGTGCATCTGAAGATCCTTCTCCTCCAAGCTAATAAAGAGTTATTTGTTGCCAGTCATGTGGAAAGATGCTCCATTATCCAAGTACCACATAGATCCCATCACAATTGACACCATGCATGTGATGAGAGAGAAGTCCAACTCAAATTGTGAGGCCAAAGATTCACCCGTTGCAGCTCCCAAAGCCTTCTTGTTGTTCTTCTTCTTTTGTGGACAATTTGTGGCATGGTGTCCATGATCATGACAATTGAAACATTTAACCTTTGAAATGTCTCGTTTCTTGCCTTCTTTTCTAATGTCAGATTTGGAATGGAACTCCTTCCCTTTCCCCTTCTTTGCCTTGCCAGCTAAGGCACAAATTTCCTCATCATCTGTCTTGGATGAGGATCCATCCCTGGTATTCTGCCAAAACTCTTCTTGTACCAAATCCGACCATAGTCGCTCCCACTTTGGTAACTGATCCCTCCCATTCACAAATTCCTGGTAACTATGCCAACTCTTGGGATGGCCTAGAAGTGCCAGGCTCACCAAGTCATCATCAACCACATTAATCCCAACACTTCCAAGCCCATATCGACATTGAGTGAGCTTGGTTAAGTACTTATGGATTGTGTCGCCCTTATCCATTTTGATTTTCCTGAGCTTGTCCTTGAGTGCCAATTTCCTGTGGTCGCTGCTGCTTTGAAACAGATCTGTCATGGCCTTCCACATAGAATATGGAGTTGCCTTGCCATGGAGACTCAAGGCAATATGATCTTGAACTCCCTCTAATAAGATCCTCCTCGCCTTTGCAACATTCTTCCTCCATGCTTCATGCTACGCAACATCTGCCTGAGGGGGTTCAAGAATATCATTGTGAATGAACTCCTTTAGCCTGTTATCCTCCAATACTACCTCCATCCTGTCCTTCCATGAATTATAGTTCAATTTCCCTCGAGTGCATATTAGAGTCTCAAGCTAGTGAAAGACATCCTGGTTAGCTGCTAGGTCCAAAGAATGAATCTGCAAATTTGAATCTTGTTCAACACAAACTCAATTTCTACTCTTCTATTGTGATTCCCGGTGCTCTGATACCATGTAGAAATTATACCAATGGATTCAATCCGATCATGTAATGTACTAAAACAAGATATTGAATCCTTCTACAATATTTGCGGAATATAAAACACAATCGCTCAATCGTATGCAAGTAAGAGAAAGAAGTAAATCAATCGCACAACACAAGATATTCCTGGGGAAAGCAACTGCTCAAAAACCCTCTATCTCTATTGTATAATAAGTCAAGGAATCATGAAAGAATACAATGCATTCTTGCTCACTAGAATTTGCTGCACTCAACCAATTATCTCACACTGATCTAATAAAAATTGGACAAACACTTAGCCAATTCCTTGCCTTCCTCCATCATGTCTTGCTCACACAATTCCTAGAGAAATAAATCCCTATTAAATAGTAAATCCAACCTTCCTTGATTTTGCAATCCATCATGGGCTTCCTATGACTTCATAACTACACCCAGGAAATTTTCTAATAATACAACTGATAGTTAAGTTCCCTTTAACCTCTGTCTCAACTGGGTCTTCCACAGAACTGACATGCATGCAACTATTTATAGCGAATCATTAGTTATATGATTGATCACTACTTGTGAATTAAATGTAATTTAATTCACTGGACCTTGCCCTAGCTCATCACTTAGTTAGAACTAGTTAAACTGATTTTAACTCAATTAATTTGAGTTAACTGATGACACTCACACCACACTAATGCTACAACTGCAACTGGACCCCCAAAATAATAGAATCACTCTACATGCCTCATCTTAGACCCTCAACTCGAAATTCTTGAGCTAACTCATTCTTCAAGACTTAGTTAACTAATACAAGTTGTTATGAGATGAAATTACAATTTATTTAAGGGAAAAATAAATTAGACACCCACATTTAGCACTAATATGTAACTGAATTCCTCACTAATGTGTGATTGGAATTCCACACTAGTATGTGGTGCATTTTCTTGTTGAATTTCAACAGTATATAACATATTTAAAATGATCAAAATAATTATATGTTCAACAAATTTTGTATGAACACACACAACTGAAACCAACCTAGATCCATCTTAACCCTGGATCTATCAAGCGTCAAGAGGGATCAAATCTCTCGAGGTGCAAACCTTTCCTCAAGTTTTGCACTAAAAAAAGAGGTTTGCACCTCGAGATATTTGATCCCTCTCAGCGCTTGATAGATCTAGGGTTAAGATGGATCTAGGATGGTACATAAGAAAATTTAAAGTGTCAAAAATTTGCTCCTAAAAAAAGGTTTATGCTACATCAACACCTTTCAAAATCAGCATGAAATTCGTGATTTTTTGAGACCTCTAAAATAATGAGAACTCAGTGCAGTTTTCATTAAGTTGGTAAGTTTGTTAAAGGTGCAACCCTTTTTTTTTACCATGAAAGGGAAGAGATTAGTCCTTTTCAATGTGTCCAAATTAATGAGACCTTTTGCATTAAAAGGGGACACCTTCATAATCCAATACCTATTAATGGGGCATGCCCTGTGTTGTCGACAGATGTTGTCGCTCCTAGAGACAGCCTAGAGTTGCTATAGATCAGTGCCTAGGACATCTTAGCATAGCAAGGAGTGTATAATGTAATGTGTGAAGTTGTTAGCTTCAGCTCACTTGCTATCTTCTGTAAAAGGGAAATATTGATTCAAATGGAACCAAGACCCTCAAAAAGCATTACAGTGAAAGTCATATTACAAGGACAAGATGCAAAGCTCCAATATAAAAGCATCAGACAGTTAAGAGACAATTTACTGTAAAGAGGGCCAATTCAAGTAATATGTCACAGAAATCAAATATCAGAAGGTGTATGCGGTGAAAGAAATATTAAGAAGATACTAGTTAACTTTAGACTGATACCCAGATACACAACAGAGCCATATATGGGCTTATCAATCTAAGAATCCATACATGACAATGGCGTTTTAAAAGCACCCTCCCAAAGAAACTAATATAGGATAAATATGGATGAAATGAATATGGAACAGTATATCATGCATGAGCCATATTTAAAGCGCTTGACTGATCCAAGCATGGGCATCAGCTAGGATGAATCCATACCAAAAATCAGTGAGCCACTCGCATTCCAAAACATGATACAGGAAAAATGGATGAAATGAAATGATCTATTTAAATAACACATAAGAGAAAGTTACAGACTGTGAAATACCAAAGACCAGAATCCTCTTTAATAGATTGAACTCCTCCTCACTGAGACCCTATGGGCTCTGAGCCTTCATACAAGAGTTCTTACAAAATGTATACAAAAATTCTTCTACTGCACAATTTTCTGATAAATCTGTAACCCTAAACTAACTCTTCTTCGGGAGCTTTATAGGAGAACAAGAAAGCTCACTAAGGGAGTAGGTGATGAACATTTAATTGTATCATTAAAACAAAATGGTGAAAAAGTGCCCGCCCATACTACTTGACGGCGCTATAGTGCTGAATGTACTCTGTGGCCTGCTAACTGAAATAAATGCACTGGGTAGAAACCTCTCCAGGAACACGGAAAAGCAGTAAAACCACATAAACATCTCGTCCTTTCCCGGAGAGAAAACTCTGTTGAAATAAAGCCTTGAGGGCATGGTTTTCTATGTATAAATCTTTCGAATGAAGTGTAGGATCTTCAATTTGGTACTACACCTTCAAAAGGTTAGATCAAGGCCCCAAAATCTTCAATTATATGTCTTCAATTCCCTATCCTTTGCTGATATTCTCTATCTGCTCCATTAATGTTTCCATCTGCAAAATCTGCGTATTTTAATAACTTTGGAGGGTTTGGAAGATTTTCAACCCTGCTTCTTTAATGAATGTCGTGTCGCAGCAATTACCCAGGACTTTCTTCATAAATTTTGCTTCTGAGCAATGGTCCTTTCTTGCGCCCTCGGCTTCTGAAATGGAGGCTGGAAATTATGGCGATTTTCTGCCGCTGTATCCCTGCAAAAATTCGCAAACTTGGTTATGAAAGCTATGCATAGGCGGAATGGCTATGGGGGGCGAAGGGAATGATAGCGCGGTGATGATGGAACACTGTTTTATACGTAAAAACGGTGAAAAATGCAATGATACGGTGTATAATAGGGTTTTGTGGGGAAATGCATCGTGGGCCGTTAGATCATGACCTGAAGGCGTAGATCAAAGGCGGAGATTGGTCAGCGGAGTGACTTATGGACATGGCGGAATACATGTGAAACATTTACATTTTAATGCAAAATATGAAAATTTGGACTATGGAGGAAATATAAATGAAATGTATGAAATGCAATGAAATGGGGTATATGAGACGGGACCCATATGGAATCTCAAATCACAATCGGAGATCAGGAGTGGGGACTAATCGTAATCGCAAATTGGGGAATGTGCGATGCGATCAATCGCAAGGGACGGTGATTGGAGGGGAGACTTGTGATGGTGCGATCAAAGGAAAACTTGCGATGGTGCGATCAAAGGATTTGTGATGCGATTGCATCGCAAATATTTGCGATTGCGATGGTGCGATTAGCGCCTTAAGGGTCAGTGCTTGGTCCTAGCGCTTGGTTTCATGAGGAAAAAGGGGAAAATGTCCTAATAAAGGATGTATGTGGAGATTAAAGAGGGTTTTGGGTATGATTTTGAGGGTAAAGGAGGACTTTGACAAGGGGGGAAAAAGGGGGGAAAAGGGACATTCTGCAGGGATGCAAAGGGTGAATAAAGGCCTTTGGAGCTCGTATTTTTAGTAATCAGTGAGGCTTATTGACTCCAGAACAGCAGAGGGAAAGGGATTAAAGAGCAGGGAATCATGAAAGGCTTCAAGGATGATGTCTTTCTCAGAAGGAAGCCATTACTTGAAAACGCAAAGATAGCGTGACCCCCTCGTTTTTTTTTCAAAAATTAGTAAGGGGCTAAGATGATCAACATTGGCTCCACCTGGGGATGGCACGTTCATCCTTGGGCGTGTTGAGAACTCGCAGACCACCTGATCATCTTCTGTGCAGGCCCTGTTCTTCAACATTTCAACTTCTCACCTCAGGATTCATCGATTTTTACAAACGGGAGAAATAAACCTATTCTACTACTACCCTTATTACTCCACGAGGCCGGATTAAACTGCTGGTCTCACATTTTCTCTACCTAAACTACTTCTACTAGGATTAAGCTATCTAGCAAATTTCCTCTCTACATTCTAAAACAGAAATTGGAAAACAGCCAAGCCAGGATTAGACTATCTGGCTTACTGGACTTTGAAGAAATTAAAACACTAACTACATGCTCATAGACTGAGCTTTATTGAGCTTTTCCTACCTACCCTACTTTAACTGGACTATTTACAAGTTTAGCTTACAAACATTGTCTTCCAATGCAACCAGTCCATCAAGTGATCCCATGACTGGTCTGTTCTGCCTAGCTCCTTGAGCAGGCTGGATAGGCAAGGCTGCTCCCACTCTTTCTGTTCTTCATCAACGACTTCGAAAAATCTTCTTTCTGTCTGCGACATCCTGCTCAGCAAGACCTTTGATCCTTCTTCAAAAGTTTGCAGGAAATGTACATAAGGATCATGAAATGATACTTGGTTATGAATATTTGGCAGGCATGCTTCCACCAGGATCTCTTATTCTTCCACTGGATGGAGAATAAAACTCTCTTGAGAAAGAGTGTCTCCTTCGTCTTCTGAACTAGAGGACTCATCGTATATTGCAGCTAAATCCTCTTGGAGCTCTGATATGTTCTGCTCTGATGTGCTGAGCTCCGTGAAAAGATCTATGTATTCTTGAGCAGGGGCTTGCTCCATTACTTCCTCTTTTTAAAGAGAAGGCTTGTTATTTTCATCTTGCTCAAGAATCTCTTCTTTGCTTTCTTCCTCATCCTCTAAAAAGGAAGGCTGCTGGTTTCCAATCTCACTGATGATATATGGTAAAGCAGAATGAAGATTCAAAGAATATTCATCTGCTATTATACTGTCGTAGCTCCCCCATCAGTATCATAAATAGGTTGACTCGACCAGGTCAACCATTCTGGATGCTCAGCAAGTCTTTCTTCGTCCTGATTCTCAGAGGAGCTTTTTGGATCTGTATCATCAAACTCAGGAGATGAATGAGAAGGAGCATGTGCTCTATAAGAGATTTCTGAGGTGGACTGCTGATTTAATATCTGATCGATCTCCTCCTCAGTAAAAAGAGGGGTTTCCCTCTCATCATGGACTGAAGAACAACAGTCCTCTTTCTCTTGTGTTAGCTGAATGGGAGGCGGGATGTTCTCTTGAGCCTCTTCTTCCACATTAGATTCTGCCTCTTCTATGTGGTCTCTTATTTCCTCAAGGCAGTGTTCCCTATTAGCTTTTTCTATTAGGTCGTGATACTCTCTGATCAGCATAATACAAGATATAGGTAAGCAATCAGGCAGTCCCTGATCGCTTTCCTCCTCATCTTCCATGGGCTTTGAAGCATCATACATGCCTTGCTCATTATTCACGTCTTGAGTTTGTTCTTGTTCTGGAAGAGGCATGGGCTGTTCTAAATAATTATCATCCGTATTCATATTAGCCCTATACATCTCCTGCACTTTATCAAACCTTACTATTAATTCATTTAACTGATCATGCAAAGCATCTAGCTTTGTATCCCTATCCATGTTTGGATCCATGTTTCTGCAAAGATGGTCACTGGATCTTCTCAACCAGTTCAGAGTCTTCTGCCAGTGGAGTCATTTGGTCTCCAGTGTGGCTGATGCTGTACTGCGACATGGTCTCCCAGTGGAGTCTCGTGAAACCAAGATAATCAGGGGCCTGCTGATCACCAGCGGAGTCTTTTAATCATTTAGGAACTGTGAAGTCGCCAGGTGGATGGTTTAAGATCTTACTGTCCACCACAGTGATTTACCAAACCAAAGCCATTTGTCTCTTCCCCAGCGGAGTCAGCACTGCAAGTAAATTCTTCTGATAATTGAATGTGGAGTCGCCAAGGTGAGGGATCTACAACTCTTCACCTCTCCATGCTCACCTACTTGAAGAGTGAAATAATTTTTGTCGAGGCCCAGGGATTCTGATTTTCTTAAATTCGTTCCCCGGAAACAGCACCAGAAAGATGTTGGCGACAGATGTTGTCGCTCCTAGAGACAGCCTAGAGTTGCTATAGACCAGTGCCTAGGACATCTTAACATAGCAAGGAGTGTATAATGTAATGTGTGAAGTTTTCAGCTTCAGCTCACTTGCTATCTTCTGTAAAAGGGAAATATTGATTCAAATGGAACCAAGACCCTCAAAAAGCATTACAGTGAAAGTCATATTACAAGGACAAGATGCAAAGCTCCAATATAAAAGCATCAGACAGTTAAGAGACAATTTACTTAAAGAGGGCCAATTTAAGTAATATGTCACAAAAATCAAATATCAGAAGGTTTATGCGGTGAAAGAAATATTAAGAAGATACTAGTTAACTTTAGACTGATACCCAGATACACAACAGAGCCATATATGGGCTTATCAATCTAAGAATCCATACATGACAATGGCGTTTTAAAAGAACCCTCCCAAAGAAACTAATCTAGCAAAAATATGGATGAAATGAATATGGAACAGTATATCATGCATGAGCCATATTTAAAGCGCTTGACTGATCCAAGCATGGGCATCAGCTAGGATGAATCCATACCAAAAATCAGTGAGCCACTCACATTCCAAAACATGATACAGGAAAAATGGATGAAATGAAATGATCTATTTAAATAACACATAAGAGAAAGTTACAGACTGTGAAATACCAAAGACCAGAATCCTCTTTAATAGATTGAACTCCTCCTCACTGAGACCCTATGGGCTCTGAGCCTTCATACAAGAGTTTTTACAAAATGTATACAAAAATTCTTCTACTACACAATTTTCTGATAAATCTGGAACCCTAAACTAACTCTTCTTCGGGAGCTTTATAGGAGAACAAGAAAGCTCGCTAAGGGAGTAGGTGATGAACATTTAATTGTATCATTAAAACAAAATGGTGAAAAAGTGCCCGCCCATACTGCTTGACGGCGTTGTAGTGTTGAATGTACTTTGTGGCCTGCTAACTGAAATAAATGCACTGGGTAGAAACCTCTCCAGGAACACGGCAAAGCAGTAAAACCACATAAACATCCCGTCCTTTCCCGGGAGAAAACTATGTTGAAATAAAGCCTTGAGGGCATGGTTTTTTATGTATAAATCTTTCGAATGAAGTGTAGGATCTTCAATCTGGTACTGCACCTTCAAAAGGTTAGATCAAGACCCCAAAATCTTCAATTATATGTCTTCAATTCCCTATCTTTTGCTAATATTCTCTATGTGCTCCATTAATGTTTCCATCTGCAAAATCTGCGTATTTTAATAACTTTGGAGGGCTTGGCAGATTTTCAACCTTGCTTCTTTAATGAATGTCGTGTCGCAGCAATTACCTAGGACTTTCTTCATAAATTTTGCTTCTGAGCAACGGTCCTTTCTTGCGCCCTCGGCTTCTGAAATGGAGGCTGGAAATTATGGCGATTTTCCATCGCTGTATCCCTGCAAAAATCCGCAAACTTGGTTATGAAAGCTATGCATAGGCGGAAGGAATGATAGCGCGGCGATGATGGAACAGTGTTTTATGCGTAAAAACGGTGAAAAATGCAATGATACGGTGTATAATAGGGTTTTGTGGGGAAATGCATCGTGGGCCGTTAGATCATGACCCGGAGGCGTAGATCAAAGGCAGAGATTGGTCAGCGGAGTGACTTATGGACATGGCAGAATACATGTGAAACATTTACATTTTAATGCAAAATACGAAAATTTGGACTATGGAGGAAATATAAATGAAATGTATGAAATGCAACGAAATGGGGTATATGAGGTGGGACCCATATGGAATCGCAAATCGCAAGTGGAGATCGGGAGCGGGGACTAATCGTAATCGCAAATTGGGGAATGTGCGATGCGATCAATCGCAAGGGACGGTGATTGGAGGGGAGACTTGCGATGGTGCGATCAAAGGAAAACTTGCGATGGTGCGATCAAAGGATTTGCGATGCGATTGCGATGGTGCGATTAGCGCCTTAAGGGTCAACGCTCGGTCCTAGCGCTCGGTTTCATGAGGAAAAAGGGGAAAATGTCCTAATAAAGGATGTATGTGGAGATTAAAGAGGGTTTTAGGTATGATTTTGAGGGTAAAGGAGGACTTTGACAAGGGGGGGAAAAGGGGGAAAAAGGGACATTCTGCAGGGATGCAAAGGGCGAATAAATGCCTTTGGAGCTCGTATTTTTAGTAATCAGTGAGGCTTATTGACTCCAGAACAGCAAAGGGAAAGGGATTAAAGAGCAGGGAATCATGAAAGGCTTC
This sequence comes from Pinus albicaulis, assembly GCA_034641835.2. Lineage (NCBI taxonomy): Eukaryota > Viridiplantae > Streptophyta > Pinopsida > Pinales > Pinaceae > Pinus > Pinus albicaulis. The sequence continues at coordinate 1,318,331,150 of CM076578.1, read as the reverse complement.
AAGGATGATGTCTTTCTCAGAAGGAAGCCATTACTTGAAAACTCAAAGACAGCGTGACCCCCCCATTTTTTTTTCAAAAATTAGTAAGGGGCTAAGATGATCAACACCCTGACTCCCCAACACCATTTTTGCCGCAAAACCATCCTTGAGCTATAAACTTACCAAGATTTAGGCCACCACCATCGTCCTTGTAGTGCGAAGGGACAAATCGACTTCCATAAAATGACTTAGCCTGTTGTCAATCTCATGGAATGCCCCTTTAGACCAATATTGCACAGATAACCTTGGTAATCATACCTAAGTCAACGCTAAGTCCATTCTCTCCTAGCTTGCATCGAAAAGGGGTGACCATTTTTTCATGAAAATTGGTGAGGAATCTATACTCTAGTTCCTCTCCAACACCCAAGCTGCTTCTATTTCTGAGTTGAAGAGGGAGGAACCATCCACATGCCAAGGTCAAAATAATGGACATATTCTCCAAATTTTTTCCCCAGCTTTGTTTGGCCCACGTGACGAGGGTTTGTATATTGGACCATCTTCCTCTAGTTCTACCCAAAACCAAATAATTCGTCATATGAAAGCATGCATCTGAAATTCATTACCAAACACCATATTAATTTATTCCTTTTTAACTTTCATGCACTTCATCTTCCTCTTTTTCTTTTTTGGTAGACCTTTCCCACCTGAAGGTGAAGAATCCAAACAAGGTGATTCCCTTGGTTCAGGCCTCTTCTTCCCTTCAAAACAAAGTGTTTATGTTTCTTGGGTTCCTTTTTGTCCCAAGACCACATCCACAAAACTGCTATCACAAAGGGAAACACTTTCCTCTACTTGTGACAAATATCCTAGGGTTCCAGTCTAGAAGCACTGATCTGGTGATAAAATCCCCAACCCGTTTGCCCAAAGACCATCTAGTGCAACCACTATTATCCAAACATTTTGACAGTTCCTTGATGATACCTCGCTTGACCCATTAAAACCCACCTATAGAATGGACCCTCGTGCTCCTTTTGTCACCCCAATTGCAAGCACTGCTAACCCTTCTAGTAATACTCCTAGGCGCGCAAGAGGACCTTGTGAATCCTCAGCCGGAGCAAAACGTAGGTCATCCAGGTTTGACTGTCGAACTTGAGAAACATGCTCCTTGCATTTCCCAACAGGGATTGGCACCAATTTTTAACCATATCTCCAACATTCTTCCAGAGAGCAGGAGAATCCTTCACCACCATTAACACTTGATCTCAATCCTGCTTCAAGCCTTCACCACCAATATTCTTTGAGACCTTGCCAGCTGTCTCAAACCAAATTTGGCAAAACTCCATTAGACCAGAGGGATAATCCACCAATATATCCTCTATCTGTCAGAGTCAATCCATGTATCAGCTAACTTGACCACAACCACTTTGGCTTGTCTCAACTTCTAAACTGCAACGTGCAATCATTCCAACTCCTCTTCATATTGTTCTTGTTATACCAATATGCGTGTCTCATTATAAGTCTTAATTACAAATTACAAATTACAAAACTTAGAGTTTTAAAATGGTTTCACATAGAAGAAAAAAACAATTATATCTTAAAATAACATTGTTGTGGTGTGTTTGGTGCACATATGTACAAAATCACACCAGTTTAAGGGGTGTGGTTTACCCCTTTAAACTATTGGTAATAGGCAGAAAGAAGTGGAGTAAATGAGCATACTATATAAAAGAAAAAGCATGCCAATGTAATCTAAAAAATAAACTAAAACTAAACATAAATAAACAGAAGCTCTGAATGAGTCAAATGACACAATAATGCAAACGGTGGCTCTAGGCCCCTCTTATTGAGCGCTGGTAGTAAGAAGAGTGATACTTTACCCTCTTGCCAAAGGGCCCCTAGACAATGGTTCTAGGTCCCGATGCAAGGATGTTTTTATCCCAAGCTTGCCTCGGTGCAGTATCCCTCTCTCTCTACTATGTGGACTAAGCTTGTTGGGTGGCCAACAAGTGAGTCCCCTCTGCCTTCAGCTCCAGGTCACACACTGCTGGTATTTCTTGGGAAATTCTGGCCAGCATAACAATGTGATCACCCATTCTTCATCTCATGGTGTATTTATATAGGGGATTTCAAATCCTCCTTCCCTCCCTTGGTACATTGTGGATGGTGACCCAAGGGAGAGGTATGATTCCTTTGTGTGCTCCAAATATTCCATATTGTGCTTACATAGTGTCTAAGGAGATGTTGGTGGTTGTCCTTAGGCGGATTCAAGTAAGGAGCAACTTGTCCTTTGCTTTATGTGGTCCTGAATAGTGGCATTTCGCCACTCTCAGAAATGCGCGTTTATTGGGAAAAAAGGCGCGCAGAAGGCACTCTTCTCGAAGGATAATGCACACAATCAACATTTAAGACTAGTTCAAATTTGATTTTCCTCAACCCTTTGAGATTTTTAAATACTTTCCGGATCCTGTAATGTCTTCTAGCCCTATTAATCCTTTGGCTTGACATTAATTAATGTCATTTTCTGTTGTACGATTTTCCAGTGTTAACAGTTGCCCCCTAATGTGTGAGGTCTAGGAAGGACTGTATAGCAAAAATACATTATAGTTTCTTTTCTGTATCGTGCATAGAGAGAGAGAGAGACCTGCGTGAAGCCTTGGGATTGAAAACACTCTGCACCGTTTCCAAGAATGACCATGTATAAGGGATCCCTGCAAGAAAATACAATTTACAATACATATACAAAATTTCAACGAGGCAGGCATGTCCCATGCTCGTGAAGCTATGGCTAGTTAAAAATAATTGACAGATATATTTTTTGTCTATCACTACTATGGTAGTGATGCTGGCGGTTGTTGATGATGACTGCTGACGCCCTCAGGGGTGTTTTTTATTTGACAATAGGTGGAATGGGGTACCCATATGCGTAAATTTGGTATGGCATATAGCTGCAAAATGTACGCATAGGTGCTGGTTGGGACCTTCCCGTGTAAGCATTGTTGACATAGATGCATATGGAGGCACGGGTCTTCGACGAATCTGATCAAAGTGTAATGGTTGTAAGGTACGATACCATCTTGACATGAAATCTTTTGTTGTATTCGAATGTCAGGAGGATCGATGACATCTGTGGACAATGATGTCTCCCATAGTGCCACCCGAGGATGCCCCTTTGCATGGAGAGGGGTGATCCAAGGTACGACTTCCTTTTTGGAATATAGGTGTTGAAGTCGACAAAATGGAAGCCTCAACCAAACGAGGGGTTGTCGATATGAGGGATCGGGGACCTAGATGTGGTGGGTTTAACATAGGCATTTTGGCGAGAGGTGACTGAAACTGGTGATGGGGATTCAGTGGCCCGAGGTAGGAGTATACTTAAGCAGCTTGGTGGTAGACATAGTTATTTCTGAAGGCAAAAATCCCTGGAGTCGGTAGGACTTCCAAGGCGGGTGTAAACCGATTATGAATGTCATGATGGTTTGTGCGTGGGGGTGTAATACTCCAACCAAGGGTGTTCAAGGACTATTGCCATGGGAGAAAAGATGAAATGAGAGGGTGAAGGGATGAAGTGCACCGTTTTGGGTCTTTGTACACTTACCAAAAGAATAAAATAATGTGGTTTGATTTGTACAAAACACAGAGATGGGTACCCAAAAACATGAAAGTGTTCACTCACTGATGGTGTGAGGAAGGTGTTTTGCTGAGGGTGGGGGTCCCATTGGTTGGTCTCATGTGCGGGGTTGATGAAGCGGATGAAAAAGTGTCGCAGATGGGATTATGCTGGTGGAGGTATGGTGGGCCAAATGTGAGGCGCGATGGTGCACTTTTGATTTGCTTGTACAACCTGGTCGTCCAGGAAGGGGGCTTCAGCCTGTATGGTAAACTTGACCTTATGCATGATGAATGGATAGACATGAGGTGCTTCTCGGACTGAAGTGGTATGACCATGGCGTCACTTTTGTTGTGATATGGTCTACTATGGGTGACGAGCACCATGGAGGGGAGGCTCTACTGACCAACGAGGATGTTTATCATGTGCAGGATGAGGTGATGATAAACATGGTCGGATATGAGGACCCTATGGTTTATTTATGATGGGGAAATGATGTCAGGATATGCAAAGTTCTCTGGGACTCTATCATGCTAGGGGTAGAATGATACCTACTCTGGAACTTTCAGTAGATGGTGCTGTGAATGGTTTTGCGAGATTTTCCTGAAAAAAAACTACCTCAAGTGAAAGCATCTTATTTATCAAATATTATTGAAAGTCTTGAGCTTTAACAAAGAAGATGAGAGAGGGCATACCTGCCGGTGCTAAAATTTATTTTTTCGGGGGTGCGAATGTGTGGCATCACCTCTGTTTGTTATGGAGTGCTGATCACAATGTTGCTTTCGGTCTGGTGATCAGATACTCTAAGCTCCAGTTTTCCCTTGGGAGTTGTTACTTGGCTCCTAGTTTGGATTTCAGTTGGGGTTGCCCCCCGACTGAGATCAGGGGGGGGCATTGCTGGTTACTGCCCCCTGTCCAAGATCTCCCTTTTGTTTGTTCCTTGACTTCTTTTTGCAGCATTTGGAGGATTGTCATAATTCTCCTGGTTGTATGGTTGTTGATGAGCCTAGGAAGGGTTGCACTAGATTGACTGACGCATTATGTTGTGCCATTGGTCCATTCTGTGCGAGGAATGGGGGATATCGGTTCCCTTGTCCCTGGTTGGTATATGAGTGCTAGGGTTACTTTCATGATAGCTAGGTTGTGATACATTATAATTAGAATTGTATGAGTATCCAGGGTATTGATTATTGTTGCCTAGGTGTCTTTGGGCGAAAGACCCGATCAAACCATTTGCAGAATCGACGTGCATGGTGCTATTGTTGCCTAGGTGATCTTGGGAAAAATACCCGATCAAACCGTCTGCATAATTGATGTGCATGGTACTACTGCTGCCTAGGTGATCTTGGGTCAAAGACCCAATCAAGCCGTCTGCAGAATCTACCTACCTAGTAACTCCCTGAGTACCATGGGTGTTACTACTACCTAGGAGATCTTGGGTCAAAGACCTGATCAAACCGTCTGCAGTAGACGACGCGCCTGGTAACTCCCCAAATACAGATTACTGCTGCCTAGGTGACCTTTGGTCAAAGACTCGATCAAACTGTCTACAGTAATCGATGCGCCTGATAACTCAAGAGGATGAGGCAACCAATTTCCCCTGTTCTTGGTTGGTGTACGGTGGTTTGGGGGGAGGACAAATGAATGGTTGTCTTTCTGGTGACCTTCGTTCCTCCTGTAGGTACCGGATGGTACGAGGTTCATTTCCAGATGCCTGGGTGGAGGGATCCTCTTGATAGGATCGCTCGATGGCATGTAAGGCATCCCTATATCGTGGAATCTCTGAGCAATGGTGGGTATAATTCCCATATTTTCTGCAAAGAGTGCATGTATGATTGGTACGCAACGCTTTGCCTTTACCTTTGGTGGTAGGTTCCTTTTTACGAGAATGTGACGTTGCGATGTCTGTCTCGGAGCCCAAGAGTGGTTTTAACTCATCCAACTCCAGAAAGATATGGGTAGGGTGACCGAGTATGTCGCATATGGCGCAGACTGGTGATTCCCGTTGAATGGCGGGGGTCACCATATTATTTCCTCTCTTCTCAGTTTTCCTAGCTGTGATCACCGGTTTTGTAATGGGAATTTTCTTTGCAGGGGTGGTCTCAACTGTTTCTTGGACGGGTGGGGGCTCCTCCGAACTGAGGGGCTTCAAACCTATGGCAGTAACGTGGGTGGCTCCTGTTCCTGAAGGGGGAACGAGGTACCAAACTGGGAATGCCAACGATATGTTGGGTAACACCAGTGTTACTAAAACCTACTAGGAGATGAAGCCAACTGGAGGGTAGAGGAAAGGCGTTTGGGAGGTGTCGTAGGCTAGGGAGGCTGCCGTGGTCGATGCCTCGATGTCGTTAATGCTTGTGTCCATGTCCTGACTAGCTTTGACGCTTGATGTGGACATCATGCACACCGAAGCCCCTATGATATTAGGCGATGACTCAGGGATTATGGGAGGATCTCCTAGGAATGACCCTAGAACAAATGACGGTTTGAATTAGCCAGGGCCATATTCTTGGTACCGTGAGAGAGCATTCGAGGTTGTATCTACATAGGTAGAATTACATCCATGTTAGTTAGGGGACGCTTTTCGCTGTGTGTCAGCTGGTCTACAGTAATGATGCGGTCCTCGTGGGGGAACATCATAATGCAAAAGACGGAGGAGGCTATGGCAGACATGGCGTACATATAATTCCATCCGAGGAGTATATTGTAATCCAAGTGAGCATCCAAGACTTCAATGTCTATGTGGACTGTATTTCCGGCTAAAAAAACCGAGACATTTTGGTAGAGGCTGACGGGGGTTGAGGGACGACTGTCTTATGCTTGAAGCGTGATGACTAAGAGTTTTAGTTTGAGAGAACCTAACTTCTGCCAAATATTTTTGGACATGATGCATGTGGATGCACCCTCATCTATGACACATCAGTGGATAGTGATATTCTGCACTGACACTGGTATCTGGAAGGCGACCATGGAAGGAAGCCGGGGGGGTGGCTTTTTCTAAGTCGAAAGCCATCATGCGTGTATCAGCAGGGTCATTAGCGCCTAATGCGGAAAGTAGGGCTTTCTGTTGTTTTGGGCATGACTGCAATACTTCCAAAGTTGACATGGCAGCGAGAGATTGTGCTAAATCGTCCACAATGCTATAATTATGGGCCGCTTTGGAGTATTTTCATGCTCGCCTATTCAGTCCCTTTGTCATCTTTGGAAATGGTTCTATAGGCATCTTTGAAATGGTCAAAGGTGTAGTCGGTGCACTGGTACTTGCCCTTGACGTATTTGTGTTTGGTGGGGTGTCGTAGTTGCGATTCCGTGTTTGGAAAAACATCTCTTCTCCAGTCATGTAGATTTCATGGCTGCTTTTCCCGAAATCGTCTGTATTTTGCTGGTGAGTGCTTACCGTCCCTTGGTTGGGGAAAGGTTCTTACATCACGGCTGGTTGCTGGGAAGATCCTCCTTGTCCTCGGTTACTCTGTAGCTTATTTAACTCAGGGAGATTGGGACAATGGTGAGTATAGTGCCTGTACTCACCACATATCGAATAGGAATGGTTTGTTCGAAGAGGTGGCCTTTTGCTCTGCTGTTGGACATTGCTTGGCTCTTGGTTCTGATTCCGGTTGGAGTTACCTCCAGCCTGGGATCGTGGTGAGCGCTGCTAGTTGCTACCCCCCTGTTCGGGGTTCCTTTTGGCTTGTTTTTGGATTTTTTCTTTACCACGTTAGGAGGGCAGTTCTCCTGGTTATATTGGTGTGGTTGGTTTTGGGATGACTGCACAAAGTTTACCTATGCATTGTTTTGCATAGGTGGGTCGTGTGTTGGGGACTGAGTGTAATGCGGTCCGGGGTTTGCACCTGACTGTTGGAGGGGAGTTATTTTGTCAATTTTTCTTTCTGCGTACTGACTCCTCTGAGCCGGAGGATAGTGTCCTCCCTGGTGATACGCTTGCACCCTATTAGTCAAATTTTGTCGAGGCATATGATGACTTTGAAAACCGGGTTGAGGTACATTCTGGGTAGAACTATATGTGTAACTGGGGTTTTGACTGCTACTGCCTAGGTAACCCTAGGTCATTGACCCAATTAGCCCGCCTGCAGAGTTTGACATGCCTGGCACTTCTTGATAAGTTTGCAGGCACGGGGCATTAGGCAGGATGTTATAAATGTATCCTGATTGCGTATAAATCAGATCAAGCTTCTAGGCTTTGCTGATTGCATCCTCTTCAGATGTGGGATTCTGCTGCGCCACATCCTTTGAAATATCTGCCGTAAGAGTTTTCAAGAACAAATCTAAGAGAACCTATCATCGAGTTTGGCTTTACATAAACTGCGACGCCGCCTCCATTCATGGAGATGGTCCGAGATGTGGATGGCAAGGGTTTGTCTAAAATGAGTTAGTAATTCCATTTCAGAATCATGGTGAATGGGTAATTGAAAATATGTTAGGAACGCGGAAGCGAGGGCGCTAGAGGTTCCACGTGAAGCTGAGGGTTGCTTCACATACCATTTCGTGGCTACTCCTGTGAGAGTGCGTTGAAATAATCTCAATCGAATAGTGTCGTCAATGATATTGTTTGATGAGCACCACAGGTGAAAGGTCATGACATGATTACCTGGGTCTTCTACTTGCTTGCCTTTGAACTTTGGTATATCTAAAGGGAGCTTCGTGGGCATGAGAGGCTAAGAAAGCTAAGAAAGGTGACTGAGAGGTTGACACCATTGCAATGTGTGAAGACATAACGTTCTGGTTTGAACGAGGGTTAGTCTGTGACGTACCTTGTTGTGTATTCAGCTGTCTTCCCGTATGGGATGCACTCCTCTGCCCCCTGGGGGTTGTGGAAGGAGTGGTATGTGGTGTGGTGTTGGGAGACCGACTAGGGTTCCTAACTACGACTACCCCAATAAAGGACGAACCAATGATGGTGGTAGTGTTCCGTCTTTGATGCTTGAATGGCGAAAGCTGGAACCCCTCCCGGTAATGGGGGGAGGTCCAAAAGATGCCTGGATCGATGAGGTTCCGTTGGGACCTGTCAAGTGTCACCCAGATTTTGGAAAACTTTGAGAGGATAGAGTCTATGATCAAAGCAAACTTCTTGTCACATACATAAAATAAAGCGAAAAATAAAATAGATTTCCCTTTAAATTAATCTATGTGATCAAGCAATAAAAAAAGTTGTTTTTGTTCATTTGCATATGATACTCAAAATCCTAGAAGACCTATGCATCCTCACACACACAAAAGTAATTGGGCCTTGAGAATATTTCTTGCGAGTGCTAGCATAACATCCCGTAAGAGCTGGCGAAGCCCCCAGTCAGCCGAAGAGAATCCACCAAGGTAAGGGTAGAGGGTTTGGCGCTTGCCTACACCGTCACCTATAGGGTAAAGGTTGCCCTAGTTTTTGGCCACTAAGAACCACCGTCCCACGTGAGCGTTCGAGTCTTGGGCTTCTTGGTAGTCAGCTAACAGTATCAAGTATCAGCCGGGTCAGGTAGGCCCAACTGATACCGCACGCACTGCGCCTAAGCCTAAACCCCTCTGAAACGGGTCTCTGTCGCGCTTGGGTTTTCTTTGTCGTGGGCTGATAGGTGGATTTGAAGCTCCCTAAATACACTACTTCTATGTTTCGATATGAAGTATGGTCAAGACAGTTTATTGGATGCCTACCCCCTTGATCCTAACTTAAGCTATAAATTCTTTTGTGGCCCCTGTGGGGAGAATTTAGTGAGTTTGGTTAAGTTAGTTTTAGGTGTCTTTGCTTCGCTTAGTGGGTGAGTGTGTGTGAGCATAAAGTGGACAAGCACATAGTTTGAACGTGTGGATATCGTTGATCCTTTACAAAATCCCCTATTTAAACGATGTTGTATTGTTCCTGGCTCAAATGGAAATCATGTGTGAATAATGAGCCGCTTTCAAATTTTCCTAGTTAATCTATGTGACTAACTATAGGGAGATGGCGAATTGTGAATATGGAGCGTTCATATGCTTACCTAGGATCACCGAAGGGTGCAAAGGTAGCAGAGATTACTTGCTCTTCTATCAACAATTCAATCCTAGTCCCGTAATCCCTAGTGAAAAAATTGAACTAAACTAAAAAATTTTACACTAGAACAAAGTAAACTAGCTATGCATGCGTGGTCGTGGGCCACTTGCTTGGACTAGTTATCTAGGTGTAAGTACCAAAATTTGCAAAACGGAAATTTTTCGGAATGCAAGTTATTTTTGCCCCCCTACTTAAACTATGTGTAAATGTTGCAAATATCAAATTGAAGTAAAATTGACACTAAGCCTACAGAAAGCAACTAAAAGTGAGTTTTAACAAGCTGTGGGGTACCACAACTAGTGCTGGCAGGTGTATTAGGGGCTGCCAAGCACCTTACAAGCAAAAAAAGACAGAATTTAGGGAGAAATTTCTCATTCTGTAAATTGCACGCAAAAAGCTGAGACACGTGCACTTTCTGTGTGCGGGTCAGCACTGAACGCATGCCCTGCGTGTCTGTGAGGAATAAACGCGTGCAAAATCCTGTAAGTAAAAAATTTAGGAGCTGCTCTTCTTCAGTTTGTCACTCGGGGTGAATCTAGGGACAAAAAGAGAAATCAGAGGAAATTCAGCTCCACTCCACAACATAGACATAGGTCTCCTGCAAAAGAAGGCACAACCACATAAACTTGGTAATAAAATGTTAGTGGAGTCGCCAATCCTGTTGTGGTGTGTTTGGTGCACGTATGTACGAAATCACACCAGTTTAAGGGGTGTGGTTTACCCCTTTAAACTATTGGTAACATGCAAAAAGAAATGGAGTAAATGAGCATACTATATAAAAGAAAAAGCATGCCAATGTAATCTAAAAACTAAACTAAAACTAAACATAAATAAACAGAAGCTCTGAACGAGTCAAACGACACAATAATGCAAATAATGGCTCTAGGCCCCTCTTATTGAGCGCTGGTAGTAAGAAGAGTGATACTTTACCCTCTTGCCAAAGGGCCCCTAGACAATGGTTCTAGGTCCCGATGCAAGGATGTTTTTATCCCAAGCTTGCCTCGGTGCAGTCTCCCTCTATCTCTACTATGTGGACTAAGCTTGTTGGGTGGCCAACAAGTGAGTCCCCTCTATCTTCAGCTCCGGGTCACACACTGCTGGTATTGCTTGGGCAATTATGACCAGCATAACAATGTGATCACCCATTCTTCATCTCATGGTGGCTTTATATAGGGGATTTCAAATCCTCCTTCCCTCCCTTGGTACATTGTGGATGGTGACCCAAGGGAGAGGTATGATTCCTCTGTGTACCCCAAATATTCCATTGTGTGCTCACATAGTGTCTAAGGAGGTGTTGGTGGCTATCCTTAGGTGACTTCAAGTAAGGAGTAACTTGTCCTTTGCTTTATGTGGTCCTGGATAGTGACATTTCGCCACTCTCAGGAATGCACGCTTATCGGGCAAAAAGACATGCAAAATGCGCTATTCTCGAAGGATAATGCGCACAATCAACATTTAAGACTAGTTCAAATTTGATTTTCCTCAAACCTTTGAGATTTTTAAATACTTTCCAGATCCTGTAATGTCTTCCAGCCCTGTAAATCTTTTGGCTTGACATTAATTAATGTCATCTTCTGCTGTACGATTTTCCAGTGTTAACAAACATAATAAAATAAAATAAATATTCATTATTCAAATAAAAGAAAAATATATAAATTTAATAAAATAAAATATTTTAACATTTATTATTAAAATAAGAAAAATAAAATATATTTAAATATCTATAGTTTAATTAAAATATACATTTTTTTGGGTTAATAACACGTTGATAATTTGCAAGGCTAAATTATTTAATTTAAAAAATTGTTATTAAAGATATTTACATTATCAAAATCATTTTTATTTAGTATAAATCACACTAACCCTCAATATAGGTAAAATTTTTTAGTTTTAAATTTCGATGTTTGATCACCTTATAAAACAACCCTCCAAACCCAATCAACTAAATTTAACAAATTAAAAATATACATTCAATAAAATAATAAATTTAATACTATTAAAATTGGAGAAAAATACAAATCCATGTAATTAGGAGGAAGTTTACTTCTAGTTTTTTTTAAAAACTCCATGTGTCAAAATCTAATAAGACCTGTGAAAATCATTTTGATAAATTTGGGTCTTATGATTAATATTAAACCTGAGAGACCAGACCAAGGGAAAATCAATCCCCACGTCCGGGCAACAAAATCAAGCTTTTAAGGACCTCGTAGGTTGAGAGGTCCCCTAATTTCGGCGGTGGTATGACAATTTAGAGGTTAGTGGGGTTGAATAATAGCTATATTGGTCGAGCCAGAGGCGGAATAATTTGTACCATCGCATATAAAGAAATACGCCAAACCAACGAACTATAGAGACGAAAAGCTCGTAGAATCTAAAAGGAGAAACTGATTGATTGGATTGTGCAGAGGGGGAGGTCGCAAGTCACTCATCGCTGGTCTGTCCAAAATGTAATGATTGATGCAACCTAAATCTTGGTAAGTCTTTCTGTACATATTCCTCCTCCGGGTCTATGTATTTCACTGATTTCCAAGTGCCTGTATGTATTTCTCACAAGGGTCTCTGTGTTTCAAATTTCAATGATTTGTAAGGCCCTCTTTATGTATCTGGCATTCGGGTCCATGCTTTTCAATGATTGGTAAGGGCCCCTTTGTGTGTTTGTCACCTGCATTTTGTAGTCTGGGTTTTTCTTTCAATGTTTCTTCTTTGAAATGAATGATTGAGTCCGCGCACATAATTAGTTTATATTCAATATTTGTGCTTTACATCTCTGATAATCTTTTTTTGGGGAATTCTTGTAAAAGGCCATCAAACTGATTTATAGATGCTCCCTGTAAAGTTACATGGAGTTCGACATCCTGACCTATTGTTTGCAATCAAGCATTGATCTGACCCTACATAGGATTCTTTGGAACATGATTTTGAATGCCATGACTGAAATGCCCTGATTTGTTTTGAAGGATTAATCTCTGTATGGCAAATACTACAAATTAGAATGAACCAGGGAATTTTATAATTGACATGTTCATTAAGGCCTAACACCGTTGGTTTTGATTTAAGTCTGATTAAATTCGATGTTTGATTCTAAGAGAAGAGGTCCTACAGAGTTACAGACCATGTTGGTATCAAAGGTTGTAAAAGAAAGAAAACTAGTCCAAGTGCACATTGTATTTTTAGGCTTGCTCATTCGTCTGATTTAGGCTATGACATTGTCTGGTGGTTTTTGCTTCCTGTCGTCTTCCTGATTTTGGCTTCCTGTTGTCTTGCAGAGACAGAAATTACACATAATTAGTTCTCGGCCCTAGGAGAACAGCGCACACGGGGCACAAACATCTTTACATAGAAGAATTTTCTGATATTGAATAAAATTTAAATGAGAATGGGTGATCGCAATATTATAGAACTGGAGCAAGGATGGACACATATGCGCAAGGGTATTGCAAAGTTAAAGAACATCTTGGAAGGAATACCAGAACAGCCATTCACTTCTGATGAATATTCCATACTTTATACGTATCCTTTGGAAAAAAATTCTACAGCTTCTTTAGCTAATTCTTTATTTTAATTTCGATATTTCAATCTTTAACTTCTTTCTGGAATGAATGAGACTTAACCTTTATTACAGAACTATCTATAATATGTGCACACAGAAATTCCCATTTGACTACTCACAACAACTCTATGAGAGATACAGAGAGGCTTTTGTGGAATACATTAACTCATTGGTAAGTGAGTTTTATATCTGTGCTTATGTTAATATGACTTTACAGGCAATATTCAATGTGGTTATTCTTCTTGTTTTTCTACATTCCTGTCTCATTGATAAATGGGGATAATCTAGCGAATTAAAGTATATATTTGTGAACTTATGTGCTAAGTAATTTAGAAACCTGTGCAATTTAGTCAACCTTAGTCCGACATTAGGAGTAGCGAATAACAGTAAACATCATTAGGTAGCTCGGATGTAGGCTAGACATGGTCATTATACTGAATCCCTGTTTCTGATATACTTTATGTGGTTACCATGCTAAGCAATCAAAGTTTGTCCAGCTCCACTGATAACAAATTAATGAAATGAGAATTTATGTCAGTATTTACTGATGCGTGGAAAGTATGGAATATAGTACTGTTGATACAGAAGATCATGTAACGCGTTCAACATTCTGGCTGCCTATTTTGTAAATTCTGGAAATAAACTCTTTTCTCATTGCAGCATACTTGGAATACTTAAGCACATCTTTTGTATACAGAGTTGGGCATTTTATTAGATGCACCACCAAATTCTAGTGCTATATATATATATATATATATCAATCATTGGTGGGTTATAGGGCTTGCTATTATGATCAAACGTGAACTTGCAGCAAAATGTGAGGAGCATAGAGAAGAATGTGTGGAAGAAAAACACCCACATGTCGAACAATATGGAAGAAAACATATCCAATTAATACATAAATGTCTCAAAGTAGAGTTTATGTTAGAAGAGGAGTTAGAGGGAGATTGGAAGATGGGGAGTTGAGCATAAAGAAAATAAAATAAAATGAAGAACACTTGAGGAGAAGAACAGATTTAGGACGAATGCTGGGATCAAAGGAACCTAATCAAAGGAATAATATCTGGTTTATAGTGAGAGTTCTAGTGAGCATTTTGAGGTAGAAGTTGGTGTAAAAGTGAAGTATAACTCGCTGTATAGGTACTAGAGCATATAGTTAAAGTCTTTAGAGATTGTTTGGAAGAATTATTGAGAATTCTACAGATATTTGTGCTTTGTTAGCAGGATACACAAGCAAAATAAAATGAAGATGGATGAGAACATATAATAATATATTTGATGGAATTTGTTACTCTGTGAGTCAAGGCAAAGACTTAAAGCCAAATATCATTTTCTGCCAAACTGCTGGAGTTTTGCTGCAGAGAACTTAGCAACTGCATTAACGTCTCGTGTAACACCCTATTAGCTGACAAATCTCTATTGATAGCTGTTGAGAATTTGTTAGGGCATAGTTTAATTCAATTCTCTGCTTGATAATTACTTGTGGGCTTACTTGTCTTACTTAGCTTATTAGATCTTTCATCAAGTCAATTACCAAAACCACAAGAGGCATAAATTTAGGTTATTCCAGGCAGGGCCAAAACCTCTCCCTCTTGGAGAGGAAAACCTGCAAGTAATTCTTCTTATAAACTTTCAGTTGACAAGTACTGTGACCATTACATAAACCCTTGACCTTAAAGTACCTTCAACACCCTTGTCACCTGCTCTTTTTGGCTCCTTTTAACTGAACTTCCTTTCTGCACTGCACTACACCAATACTAGAAAACTCGTATTGACTTGTGAACTGGTTCTTTCTTTGGTCTAATCTCAGCCTTATTTATTGAATGATGACCTTTGATCTTGATGACTGCCTTCTATAAATGTTTTTCAATGAGGTTCCCAGGAGCTTTTTATAGGATAGATGTCACATATGTGTAACAAACATCCTCCTACAACGAGTGCTCCTCCTACGATACTTCCATCATGATGCATCTACCTAATATACAATGCTTCCTAACATACTATTTTACAACTTGACAGATATTTCTTAAAGAGGAAGATGATCTCAATCATAATAGAGATCTTTCACTTCTTCTTTCTTAGACTTATTTGCATCAGGTTCTTCTACTTCTCCAGCAACATGGGCTTCCTCCTTTTTCCTCTCGTCCTTGTTGGATTTGGGACAATCCCTTTTATAGTGCCCAAGTTCGTTCCATCCATAGCATCGTATCTTATTCATGTTCTTTTGTTTTGATGACCAAATTTACTAAATTTACCTTTCCTTCTTGACATGGCAGCCTAGGCTTGATTTTTCTCATTTGTTCAAGTATCAATTTTGGCTTTTAGTCTAGTCTTTTATCTTACATAGAGACCACAGATCTTGGAATGGCATTGCTTCTTTCTTCTCATAGATACTAGAAGTGACGTTTCCCCACCCCTCCGGTAGAGCATTCAGCACCACTGTAGTCATTTCTTGTCAGACATTATTTCTCCCATTTCCTGCCGTTGATCTCGCATTTCGGAAATCTTCATAAAATCTGAAGTTATTCCTTCCTCTCTTGACATCTTCAATTTATATAGTTCTTGTCTTAGAGATATTACTTCTCCTGCAGTCTTACAGAGAATAGCTCCACCAATTTCTCATATTTCTTTTGATGATTTCAATCTGGATACAAAGGGAATAAGGGAGTCTTATGGATTCTATAAGGATTGGAGTCTTAGCTCTCTTTTTCTATCAGCTTCCTTGTTGATGATGATGTAGAAGATAATAGGAGCTCCCTCCTTGATTGGCTTCTTCAAGAGAGCTAAAATTACCTTCAATCGTTGATGATGATGGCTTGATGGGGACTCCAACAATGTTGATTTGATTTCAACACCAAAAGTTATTGATGGTGACTCCAATAAAACTTCTTTCTCATGAAACCCATGAAGCAAGCTTAAAAATACATTTTATTATCTTTGTTTTCTTCATTACATAAATTCATAATTACATAGTCATTTATGAATACTGAACCTAGTTACACTTTCCAACAATAGCAACAAAGCTATGAAATTTGTCTAACTTTCTAAGCTCTGTAGTCATTCTGACTGAATAGCAGACTATGTTGATTGCTATTCCATACTATTACTTACAATGAAACCTGGTTGCTGTCTCATTCAAAATGCCCTCACCAAAGTTCTTCCTGAACTTCGGCATACAACTGGACTCTTTACTTCTTTCTTTCCTTACAATTTCTGCATACAAATGCCTTCCACTGGTATCTGCCCATTGAACCTCTTTTTCCTTACTCTTGCTACTGATAGCTCACAGTGAACAGACATGCCAATCCATTGGCATGTGTGGCTCGAATCCCCATCCCACTCTATCACTCCATTATGATACAATATGATCTTTAATGGCTGTCTCTCTTCAAGTTCTGGAATGAGCTAGCCTTTATCCTCTGGCAGTTTTTACACCTTTATTAGGCCTTTTTTCTTTCCTTGTGAGTTAATCTTTTTTAACAAGCTAAAATCCTTATCCTTCTGGGAAATAAATTTTGATTATCCAAATCAGACCATTATCCAGTGAATTAACTGTTAGTAATAAATTTTGTAGAAGAATTACAAAAAGTTGCAAGTTCATACTATTTGTTTCATGCTCAAATCTGCCAACTTTCCATATCCAGCTAGTGTACAGCTACAAACTTCATATGGAGGGATGTGAAGTTAGAAAAGGAGTTTGGCATGCTTGCATTCTTTTCAGAAAATAACCAGTATTTAGTAGACAAAAGGTTGTCCTCAGCCATTTTAAAATGAGCATATTGGAAAATAAATGTTTCTTAAATGGCGTGCAAAATGTTTCATTCTCCAATGTGCAGTGCTTTCCGATCTCTTTATTATCCATGTTTCTTATGTTTCTGGAAATTTGATAATTATGTTTTGGTTTATTGATATTCTGCAATTTTAAAGGGAGTAGACATGAAAATTAGATGAAAAAAATAATTTCTTTTAATAAAAAAGCACATTCTATGCTCAATAGTGACATTATTAATTGACTTCGTTGTTTTATTTTCCTTCACATATGAGATATCCGCTCCTTGCATTTGATATAAAGCTTAGTCAATATTATTTCAAAGGGGTCCATGTTGCCAGCTTGTTAAGTACCTTGGTTGTTTTACTTTAGGTGTTGCCTGTATTAAGGCAAAAACATGACGAGTTTATGTTGAGAGAACTCGTGAATCGGTGGAATAATCACAAGATAATGGTCCGTTGGCTGTCTCGCTTCTTTAACTATTTGGATCGTTACTTCACCTCAAGACGCTCTCTTCCAGTACTTCATGATGTTGGCCTTATCTGTTTCCGTGACCTGGTAATTATTTTCTTGTACATAATGTTTTCATTTTTTTCCTTCTGCTAACTGTGTTTTCCCCCTTAAATTTATGATGGCTAAAAATAAAAAATTTTCAATGACTTTTACTTCCTTTCAGGTGTATCAGGAACTGAAGACTACAGTAAGAAATGCAGTGATTTCACTGGTATGTTTTCAGTCTTGTCCAAAATGGACAAACAACAGTAAGTGTTATTGGTTGACAACTCATTTTTTTGTTTTACCATATAATTTGATAACATTATATGTTGGCTATGCTGTCTGTATTAGATTGATCGGGAACGTGAGGGAGAACAAATAGATCACGCTCTTCTGAAAAATGTTTTGGGCATCTTTGTTGAGATTGGGATGGGTAACATGGAATGCTACGAGAATGACTTTGAATCAGCCATGTTGGAAGACACTGCTGCATACTACTCCAGGAAGGCTGCTTCATGGATTCTGGAAGATTCATGTCCAGATTATATGCAAAAGGTCTTACCTAATTCTGGTTGTTGTCATGCAAATCTATATGTTAAAATTTGAGCTTTAAACTAAAGTAAGAAAGCGTATCTTTCTACAGGCTGAAGAATGTTTGAAGCGAGAGAAAGAAAGAGTTAGTCATTATTTACATGCGGACAGCGAGCAAAAGTTATTGGGGGTAAGATTCCATTTGCAATAGTTATTGTGTATATGTAACTTGCAGTCAAACGTGTTTCTCAATTAATCTATAAATGCTCAATCTCTCATGTAACAGAACACGAGATTTGTCTGGATTGTTCCTAGTTTAACCTCTCACAGTTCATTTTTTGATTGCATTTTTTTGTATACTTCTGTGTAGAGAGTAGAACAAGAACTCCTTTCCCAATATGAAAATCAGCTTTTGGAGAAGGAGCATTCAGGTTGTCATTCCTTACTACAAGATGGGAAGGTATGAATTTGATTCATGGCTCTGCAGTGTGCAATTGTGAAGTCCTTGTGAACTGAACAACATTGTGAACTGAAAGTGAGTATTCACTGCAGATGGATGATCTTTCAAGGATGTATAGGTTGTTCTGTAGGATACCCAAAGGTCTGGAACCAATAGCCCATTTTTTTAAACAGGTACCTTCTTCTTGCTTTGTTTTCCTACTTGTTGCAAGATTTCACTCTTTTTAGAACTGGCAAAGATGTTTTGAAAATACAGGACATTTTTTCAGAAAAATCAATTATTCTGACATTTTTCTATGCATTGTAGCACGTTACTGATGAGGGAACAACGCTTGTTAAACAAGCAGAAGATGCAGCAAGCAATAAGAAGGTGAACATATTTTAAAAGTACTATGAAAGTAACACCCAATTAGGTGCAGATGAGGGATACAAATTTTGTAGGCTGCTATTTCTTTTCATGTGATGCTTTCTAGTTGCATGGGAATTTTTAAAACATCTTCAGCAGTTATTATATGATTATGCTGACCAGAAGTCTTTGTGATGCAGTCAGAGAAAAGGGATATTGTTGGTCCACTAGAGCAGGTATACACTTATTTGTATTTTGTTAGTTTTTGTGGTAGAAGCCTATTTAAAATATATTTAAATTTCAGTACATTCATATGCATTGAAGAAAGTAGACGACTGAGTACTTGAACCCTAATTTAGAAATTCAGTGTTAGGTATGTGTTTCTTTTACAGTCCCATTAATGTTAATGGCTTTTACAGTGAGAATAATTAGCATTAAACAATTATGGTTATTGAAATTCAGTAGTATAACAGTAATTTAAGCCTTATAACCTTAATATCCTTAGTATAACAGATTAAGGCTTTTTCACTTACTGAGGTTTTGGAAGCCAAAATCAATGAGGAACATCATAAGTGGCCCAAAATCTAAGAATAGTCCTCCCCCCATTATGTCCCATTTTGACACCCCTCATACTATTATCTGCTTTAAGGGGTTTGCCCCACCTTCCCCATTTCTCATCCCTTGAGACAACTATGACCAGGTATGTGCATCTCTCTAAGGTCATCTAGGAGGTTTCCCTTGATGCCTAACTGCACACCATTAGGTACCTTGCTTGTGCCCCTAAACTCAACCTCCTCTCTATGAATTGTTGGAATGAGGAGTATAAACTCCCCTATAGATACCTTTTTTGGGTCTTTCATGTCATCTCCCTCTGAAACTTGGGACCCTCATTCCTCACATCTGAAAGATTATAGGTGTCTCTCGTTGTAAAATGTGTGAATATCTCTCCATAAGTGGATATGGGCATCATGGTCTCCTTAAGCATTGAATTTACTTTCTTGCTTCTGCATTGTAGATTTATTAGTCATGCTTGCTAAGGTGTTCCTTTGTCATGAGTATTGGTTTTGGATTAATTGGAGAATGCTCTTATTGATGATGGTGATTGTGTTGAGATGCAACCTCTATGCACTGTTCAGTTTCACTGTCTTTAGCTTCTACAGAGTTGCTGAGTTGGAAAGCCATCTCTCTCTCTCATCCTGCCTTTGTTCTAGATAAACATGCCTTCACATCATTTATACTCTTCTTGGTTTTAGCACTTCTATTATGCATCTTTTAGCTATGTTCATTGATTCTTTTGATGAGTAGCATTAGGCACTACTTTTGCACTCCCACTATGTACTGACATTTATTGTAGTGTTCCGTTGACATTAATAAAATTACTTCTATGGAACCAAAGTAGGTGGTCATGGAACTAAGAGTTGTGATTAACCAAAAGCAAGGTCAAAATAGTTTTTTTTTCTTTGCAAATGGGGCAGAGACTGTAATGAAATCTAGTTGCTGGCTTAATATAATTCACCAATATCTGCTTCTCCTTGAACCTCTCCAATAGGTCTCTTATCTCTTTTTTGCCTTGTGAGGCCTCTCCAATAGGTCTCTTTACAAAGGCTTGTGGCAGCGGGAGAACTTATTCAGTCTAGTGACTAGTCAATTGGCATGCATTTTAGCAATCCAAATTTTAAAGGGTCCTTTTCCAGTTTTTAGTTTTTGTGTATGGATTACTTTACCAAATGGTCCCTGTGATAGACTAACACCCCACGGAATAGTCATACATCTGGTTTTGGTGAGGTGAAAATGAACAAACTCCAGAAATTTCTGGACAAGTAGTGGCTTTAAACAAAAGGTTCTAGTGTGTATTGGCCATATTTATACAAAAGGTTCATTTCTTTGAATCTTCTTATATCGAAAGAGTAATTATTCATCTTTAATCCAAACAAGCTAACACTGTTTCATGGTAAATAATACTTTGAGTTTGCAGACATTTGTCAGTTCTCTAAAGTTACTTTTATATTATCTTTTATTTCTTTTTGCAGACATTTGTGTGGGAGGTTATTGAATTGCATGACAAGTACGTGCAGTATGTCAGCATGTGCTTTGTGAACCATTCTCTTTTCCACAAGGTCTGTATCTTTATATTCATTCACTCTTATTCTTTATGTTGGTTATTCTTTAAACATATTTCTCAATTTACTAAGTTTTTCAGGCATTAAAAGAAGCATTTGAGGTATTTTGCAACAAAGGAGTAGCAGGAAGCACAAGTGCAGAATTATTGGCTACCTTTTGTGACAACATATTGAAGAAGGGTAGCAGTGAAAAATTAAGCGATGAAGATATTGAAGAGACACTTGAGAAGGTGGCTCCTGCTTTTCATTTGGGATTACTGGAATTATAAAATTACCTAGCCTACTTGAGTGCTGATATTATTATTCATAAATACTGCAGGTTGTAAAGCTTCTTGCATACATTAGTGATAAAGATCTATATTCAGAATTTTATAGGTATGTTTATCTACGTCCTTTCCAAAACCTATTTCCTGAATACACTGGCTATATGTCTCCAAGGAAGATCATGTCTACCTTTTTCTGAGCATTTGGTGATTGAAATGCTTCCAATTTTTTTAGCCTTAGTTGTGAGAAAACTGAGGAATAGACTGCATATATTTGTTCTTTTTTACTGTAGTACATTTAAATGTGTTACCAGCTAAGGTTGTCTACCAATCTTTGATGGACAAACATTGAGTGAAAAAGTACATTATTTTTTTCATTGTAGGAAAAAACTAGCACGGCGGCTTATATTTGATAAAAGTGCAAATGATGAACATGAACGGAGTATTTTAACAAAATTGAAGCAACAATGTGGAGGCCAATTTACTTCAAAGATGGAGGGAATGGTATGCAATCTGACTTGGTTAAATCTGTGGAATGTTTACAGCTTGTGTATTTATAATTTAAGACCCTGGGAAATACTTTAATGCTCTTTGATTCGTGGTCTTCTAATCTGTATATTACTTCTCAGCTTACGGATTTGACTTTGGCACGGGAGAACCAACCAAAGTTTCAAAAATATCTCGATGATAATGCGAATGCACATCCTGGAATAGATTTGACTGTAACTGTCTTGACTACTGGATTTTGGCCCAGCTACAAGTCATTTGATCTCAATTTGCCTGCTGAGATGGTGAGTTGTGTTTCCTATTATTTCCAGAAAGGACATAGAAATAGAAGAATATGATAACAATTTGAAGTGTCTCGAAGTTGTTTTTGTGAATTCATTTGTTATTGAAAGGTTCAAGTATTTTACATAATTAAATAGTTCTGGAAAGAAATTGTTACACATACTAGAAACATCATGTTAACTTTTGATCTCCAGATGTAGAGAAACCACGTTTTTCTTGATGATATTAAGTCTAGGCAAAACCTGATTTGCTAGGTTCCTTATGTAACATTTCCCTGCACATACTCTTCCACAAGAAAGAAATGCCACAAGGCATATCATGCCCCAAAGATCTCTGCCAAGCAGTCTAATTGTCCAAATTCCAAATCCACTTTCAAAAAGTACAGAACAAATAGTAGCTCCAAAACATATGATCACCATCTCCAATTTTTGGCAAACACTATAAAGTCCATTTGACAAATCTGTTGAGTGGGATCTCCTTGAATGCTAGGCTTCATGGAGGATCAAGTAGCTGATAAAACTGTAACTTTGTTTTTCCAAATGGGTCTTTAAACCATTTTCCTATTTCCTAAAGCCTTTATTTCCTATTTGATGTTCAATCTTTCAACATTTGAGATGGTTGGTCTAATAGACATAATATGACAATGTCCCTGTCACAGTACCTGGATGATTTATCCACATCTCCAGTGTCAGTCCTTCCGTATAATGTCTAATATTGAGTTGCATGTTGAACAAGCCTAAGATATAGGAATATTGTGCCAGTTGCCAGTTGCAAGGAAGTTTCTCCAGCCCACAGAAACACACAATGCCAATTATCTAATATTATAGGAGAGGACAGCGTAAGTGCAAAAGGTATTGCAATGAGGGCAAGAGTTAAATGTTAAATAATCATTGTTGGGTAAATTGCAAGCTTGTAGTTACACACCACCTTAAAGGTGTAGATCATCTATTAATGAGGCCGTGAATGTATTTGATGCTTGTGCTGTTTGTTGAAATTGTGCTGTACTCTTGAGCCATCGCTGAAAGTTATCACCTTGTGAGCTGCCCTTTGTTTGCAGGTAAAATGTGTAGAGGTATTTAAAGAATTCTACCAGACACAAACTAAACATCGAAAGCTTACATGGATATATTCCTTAGGGACATGCCATCTTTCTGGCAATTTTAATGCCAGATCGGTGGAGCTTATTGTGACAACGTATCAGGTAAACTTGTTCTTCTCTTGCATTAATAGTTTTCATGTTTTCTATTCTTTTATTTGTTAACATCCACTTTAGATGCTATTGATCACATTTATGAATCATCATGAAGCACCAGCAGATTAGTGGTTTTAGGAATTTTAAAATAGTTTGCATTTTGTTTTAACTTTGTCCTTGTTTTGAATGATCCATTTTGTGTTTCTATATTCCTTTCTAATGTGGACAATCACTTTTTAACCATGTTTACATTTTGGTGATGTAATGATGACTGTTTAATACCTGTGTGGAAGAGGCCAGTGAAAATCATCTGTCTAAAAGTAATAAATTTGGTTTCCTAGCCTTTTGGAATTGACTGTTCATAGTGTCGATTTGTTTATTAATGGAATATATGGGGATGTGTACTGTTCAGGGAGCTGCATTATTGCTTTTCAATTCTGCAGAGAGATTGAGCTATTCAGAAATCAAATCTCAGCTGAATTTGTCCGATGAAGATATTATTAGATTGCTACATTCACTTGCGTGTTTAAAACACAAAATCCTGATTAAGGAGCCAAGTACAAAGACTGTCACACAATCTGATTACTTTGAATTTAATGCAAATTTTACTGACAAATCAAGAAAGATTAAGGTATGGACTAAGAACAAATTTTAATTATTTGCTTTTCATGTGGATCTTCTGACATTAAAAGATCACTTGATGAGAGTGTTTTTACTGAATTGTAGATTCCTCTTCCTCCTGTGGATGAGAAGAAGAAGATAATTGAGGACGTGGACAAAGATAGACGTTATGCAATTGATGCTTGTATTGTTCGAATCATGAAGAGTAGGAAAGTTTTGGCCCATGCACAGTTAGTAACAGAGTGCGTTGAGCAACTTGGACGAATGTTCAAGGTAATAATATAGAATGGTTGATCTATTTGGTCATAACGCAGATAAGGAATATTTCAAGTTTCATTTCGTATTACTCATGTCACGAACTAATGAACTCTTGTCTGGCAGCCTGATTTTAAAGCAATCAAAAAGCGGATGGAAGATTTGATCACAAGAGAATACTTGGAGCGCGACAAAAACAACCCTAACATGTTCAGATATCTAGCCTGAAAACCCTTCAACTGAACCAGTGGGTGATTGGCATTGTAAAATACCATGCCTTGCCCAACATTACATGAAGCTGTAATCCAAATTTTATGTATTCTTTAACTTTGTTGGTTTCCTTTAGAGATATTAGATTACATTTAGCAAATATGATTCCGTCCATATGTGGGCATCCGAACTTGTTTTCAATTTCGGATGTCTTCAAGAGATAACACGAGGATTTGGCTAAAATTTCTTAATCTTGTCTCATACTAAATAATGGCATCAAGGAACGTCCGGTGTAGGACCCTTCCACGGTTCAAGAATTGGCAGAAATTGGCTATTTTTCTTTCTGTGAACTCGTGTGTAATCACGCAATTTATTTGAATCTAAACAAAGAATTGTCAGAGGCCTGGTTGATTCGATGATTAGCTTTCTTGTTGGATATCTGATTGCATGGACAATATATGAACAAAGATGATCTGCACAATAAAATGAGAATTTGTTAAACATGAATTTAATCATGGTTAACGGAAAGATATAATGTTTCCTCATTCATGAAATGTTTAAAACATTTAGACAGTTTTGCAGTATTGCAAACCATTTACACAGTATTGCTATGCTTTAGAAAATACATATAAACCTTGTTTATTTGTTTGCTAAACTTTAATTTCAACCACAACCCTTGAAGTCATAATTGTTACACATTTAATTGGCATAATCCTAATGGGTTTGTAATGCTAATCCTAGATAAAATCATAATCACTGAGATCCCTACAAGGCAAGGGCTTGTAAGACAACAAAAAAAAACACGATGATGACAATCTTAACATACAATACCCTTGAATGACATTGGTTACACCTTATTAATATGTTAATATGGCCAACTTAAGGATCCATTTTTCCAATTTAGCCATATTGATATAAAAATCTTTTATATAGTATATTTTATGGAAAGCTTTATTTGCACACACGCATTCCTTTGAGGGGATCTTTATATTCCATATTAGGAATATATATGTATTTTCAAGATAAACTTGGCAATATAATTTATACGTGAGAGAGAATATACATGCATGGCCGTGAAATTAGTTGTATAAAGTATTTCCCTTTGCTTTGCCTCAACATCAAATCATAGTTTGTGTTCTCTTCCATGGGCTCTAAGTAGCTTGTGTATAAAACTTTTGGATTTGAAGTATTCTTGTTGGCATTCCAAAATTTGGAGCATATTTGAAAACTCAACGAACCAATATTGAAGCTTGCTTCTAATCATTTTAAACTTGAAATTATTTTATTAGTTTTTTGTTATGTAATTATTGAACCATTGTGCAATAATCATTGTCATTTTGCAAATTCGAAACTAAATAAGGTGGTCAATTGTTTAAATTTTATAGGATATTGAAGGATATTATACTTTAGGGAATCAAGGTCCAACCTAGTTAGTTCTTTCGAAAACATCTATCCCTATGTTTTATCTACAATATCTACTCTACTAAAGGAAATAGGCCAATGTTTTGTAAATGCTTAGTACCCTTCATTGTTTTCTTTGTATGCATTGGCTGCAATTGTTGGATTTTTTGCTTTATTTCTTCTCCATCCACCCAATTACAGTCTATTCTATGGCTATGTGGTTACTTTTCTATTATTTTGGGGTGGGAGTGTAGGAGGCTTCCATATATAATAAATATGTTGTAAATAATCTTTATCAATGACAATGAAAATGTACTATGGAATTTGAGATAAATATTGTTGTATAAATATGTTTTGTTGAGATTGTTTGTAAGAGCAATTATGCCCTTAACATTGAAAATTTCTAGGCCAAATCATTCCTTGCATGTCATCAATTTTTATAATATTGAGGAATATTATACTTTGAAGTCGTTGGTACCCATTCATGTGTATTGGGGATTTCATTTGTCGCATAACCCATTATCATTATGAATTGGATTTTATTTCATTAAATAAGCAAAATTAGAGCATTGATTTGGTTATTGATTGACATAGGAGGGGTTGCTCATGCATTCTATATCGTTATACTATCTATTTTGTTAAGAAGCATTGAATCAATGTAATCAAATGTTTTTCCCATATCTTTATTTTCTTAGGTTGTTTTAGTTTATGCATATATGCGATGACATACATAATGATTAATGATGATATGCCTAGTGTATGTTGATGAATATAAACATATTTTGATAATGCTAAAATAAGGCATCTATTTGAATTGTTATTGTGTTATCCAATCTTTGTTAGTGTATATGTGATTGATTGCTAGTAATTATTTTTGGTGAATTTATATCTATCTTATTTCTTAGGGTTTGAGATTTAAGGATAGGTTGGTACATTTGAGGAGCCAACATTTGGATTTAATAATTGTTTGAGCGATGGTAGTGTGCCATTAATGATTTTTGATTCTTGCTTTAGCGGTTTCAATAATCCATTTTAGAGTGGATTGGGCCTTGTTTGGCTATGGCAATAACTCCATCCCATTCTAATTAGTTGGTTATAGGCCTTCCTAGTAGTCACTAGTAAGATATATAATAAACATGGGTTGCAACTAGCACTCTTACGAAAATCTAAAATCTGATAGCAAGAGCCATTTGTTTGACTTAGAAGTAGGTAACTTGGGTAATCGAAATATTACCCTAGTTTAAATTCATTGTCATTGGTAGTTTCTAAAGTAAGGTGCTATAATCTTAAAAAGGGTGTGGTTAGAGCAATTTTTTTTTTCTCCATTACATTTTGCCTCCTAAAATATCATAAAACAATTGAGTTACATTGAATGATTTTGCATTCTTTTCTCTTAAGTGATGATGAATGAAACATCAAGAAAAAAACCAACCTAGTGGAAAATATGATTAGAAAAAGTAGTTTTCATTTTTTGTTCAAAAATATTTACTCATATAATTGACATTAACGTTGTAAATCCTTTTGGGTCTTTTAAATGTGATCTTCACCGGACATTTTTTACTGTCATTTGACTTCTTCATACCCTCCATCAACCCAACAGTGTTGCCATAATATGCCCATTTGACTTCTTCATACCCTCCATAAACCCAACATTGTAGCCATAATATACCCATTTGACTTCTTCATACCCTCCATAAACCAAAATCATGCAATAAGGGTTCAAAGGTAAAAAAAATGTTGTTAATCATAAATAGTCCGTAGTTTGAATGCATTAGGAGGGTTTGGTTTATATTGTTTCCCCTAATGAAGGTTGATGGAGATAGGTCCCCTAACTTGTTTAAACTCTTGCAACCATGTTCCACGATTGACCTAGGTGCGTGCTCTTAAGATGGGAACGATCACATGGGTTCTTTTCATGATATTTGTGGGAAGCTCTTTCATCCTCCATATTAGACTGGTGGTCATCTAGGGAAACATAAGCTAGTGATTAAACTGACAGTCAACCACTCGGAGCACAAGAAAAAGAAGGTAGTTGAGATCATCTACCTGTGTACCAGATTTTCCCAGTTTGAGTGCAATCGCATCATTCCAGATCCTTATTTTTCTAAATTTGTACAGGGATGGTAGCAATGTTGAACCATTCCTTGAAAGCAACATCGGGGTCTTCAAACTTAATTATTTGTGGTCTATCTTTTAAATCTATGTTGTAAAATGATCATATTGTATCACTGGGGACACTTCTTCGCTCATTTGATGTAATGTATTTGTGAACCAAGTAATGGAAAGACTAATGTTGGTGATATTTCAGATATCTCTATTTTGATTTGATAAGAGTCTTGGGTGTTTTTAGGGATATGTGTGTTGGTTGGCAATGACCCACCAGCTAAGCCACATTGCCTTTGTGTGCGTTAGAAATTTTGGAATGAAGCTCTATTGTGGATTGTTTTGTTATTTGTAAACATAGTATTGAATACCAATTTTCATGTTACAGTTCTGTGCACTATAGTTTCATTGATGTGTGAAGAGGGTTTCATGTGATTATGCATATGATAGTAGTCCATCATAGATCAAGATTTGAATCATGATTGTAATTTTTAGAACTAAGTTAAAATGTTGTGGATTGAATCTTTGAAGGAGAATTGAGACATCTGTAATCTTTTAGCCTAGAGGAACA
This sequence comes from Pinus albicaulis, assembly GCA_034641835.2. Taxonomy (NCBI): domain Eukaryota; kingdom Viridiplantae; phylum Streptophyta; class Pinopsida; order Pinales; family Pinaceae; genus Pinus; species Pinus albicaulis. The sequence goes on along the minus strand of CM076578.1, from coordinate 1,318,302,855 downwards.
CATTGAATGTGAAATATAGTAGGCAATAAATTAAGAGGTACTATGTCAATCCCCAGTTATTGCCTTAGTTAGAATTTTTATCTTTCTTGTTGGTTAATAAGTTGTTCATTGCTTGAATACTCTATCTATTGAGATGATTTATTTGATTGTTGAATGGATGAGTGCTAAGAAGAGATTGTGACACATGATACAAAGATTTATAATAGGTGTTTGAGTTAAGTATGTTTTTTATATGATTCTTTCATTAAGAGATTTTTTCATTTATGAAAGTTGAAGATTGTCAAGAGAACCTACAAGATAGTTTGCAATCAAGAGAACCTACAGAATAAACACAGTTACCAATCAAAAGAGAACATGACCTAGTTCTCACTTTTTTAGAGGTAGCAAAAACTCTTTTTTGCAACATCAACCCTTCATTTCTTTGGACTATTTTTTGACACTTTAAATTTTTTTTGACACTCTAAATGTTGGTGATTTTCATGCGGATTTTGAAAAGCTTTTTTTGAGGCACATTTTTTTGACACTTCTTATGTCCTAAGTACATTTTTTTTGATGTGTTGATTATTTAACCATTTTTCAAGTTGTCTAATTCCTCTTCTTGTTTTTTGCCCTAAGATGTTTGTTTTTAAGGTTTTCCAAACTTGTGTTTTTTGTTTTTCTTTGCAATGTTTTTTTATAAAGTTTTTATTTTTATTTATTTATTTTTGCAAAGTTTTAAAGAAATAATAAAAATTAATATTTTAAAGTTAGTAATATTTATATATTGTTAATTGATACTTCAATACACATAAAATAGTTGTCACTAATAGTTTTTGTTTTTATTTTATTTTTTTCCAATCTTTTAATTTTTGTTTTATTTTGTATTTTTATTTATTTACGATTTTTTTTTTGTTTTTTGTTTTTTGTTTTTTTGCAGGTACTAACAACTCGACCTCATTATCTGTCAATTTGATAGTTAATTTTAAAGTTTTCATTATAATGGATCAAGTTCACCCCCACAGTGTGTCAATTTCATGGTTGATTTTTAAGTTTTCATTGCATTGGGTTGAGTTTGCCTACACTGTGTGTCTGATGGTTTAAATTTTTGTTGCAATGTGTCAAATTTTCTTAGGCTAGGATTTTTTATTTTTTATTATTTATTTATTTATTTATTTATTTTTTAATGGTAAGCTTATGATCAGGTGCTCAGAATTATGCTAAAAAATCAAAGTTCTTAGAATGACACGAAACTCGAACGATCACAAAATTATGGTTATGGGTCAGAGGGACTGGGCGGGGGTTGAACCTGATACCTCTGCGAAACAACTGCGCACCATTACCAACTATACTCTCCAATGTTTCTTACCCCATATGCCTGCCATACATATTTTAACTTTGTTGAATGCGTCGACGGGGGGAGTGGGGGCCAACCCCCAAAACATGCGACCACAACCTGGAGACCATGACGAAGCATCAGAGGGCTTACCTTAAGCGTGGTGGTTTTAAACCTTAATCCACCATTATTAACGCTAATCTCAATCAACTAAGCAATAATTTGGATAAACCATAAAGCATAGATTTAGTGCTAATCTCATTCAATTAGCCTAAATGCGGTTTAATTAATGTAATCCAGATTAAATTGGCAGTCTGATAAATACGACAGAAATGCTATTTTTGGTGCCAACTAGCTCGGATAGTGTCATTTAGCTAAATCTAGGTAGGAAATTGTGGGGCAAACTAGTAGAGGTCATAACTCACAATTTTCGACCAAATTAGAAGCATAAAAACATTGTAAACATATCATTTTGCAAATTTGAGCATAATATAGATGCCCAAGTCATGGAAACTGGACCAAGGAGAAGTAGTCCAGGAGGAGTGAACTCATTCATCAAATCCCTTTGTTGATGTGTTGTATGGTGATGTACTGTACTTTTATTTGCTGCTATTCAACCTTTCTTTTATATTAAATTGTTCATAAAAATAAGATAAAAAAATCACTCATGAGACTCAATAACTTGCAAGAGAACTTGAACCCTTAAGCACATGTAAAACGTTGGTTTCAAAATCTCAAAGAGGAATTAGCACAACATTACTAACATACCCCATTCAGATTATTTTTGGTATCAGAGCTTTAAGTTTGTTGTGCAAGAAGGGATCTAATTGTTTTCAAGTTTGTGTCATGCTTACAAGGTTAAAACTCAAAAGAGAAGGGAAGCTGGTTGAAAGCCCTGCAATTTGGTCAAGAGGAAAAAGGGCAAGGTTTCCAAAGTATTCAACACGAGCACATCCTTAGTGAACATGTCTCATGAAGGAGAACCTACCATGACAGAAGGTGAGAGAGCATTCAGAAAGACATTTTTTGATATGAATGATATGGTAAAGGTCCTCTAGGCCTCCAAGAGGAGTGGGTTCTCTAGAAGGAGTAGGCCATGGAGATGGTAGGAAACCACCATCCACTCCACTATCATCCTCACCATCATCTACACCTTCCTCATCATCATCTTTCACTACCACAACCCTTCAATCTGTTCATCCACATACTTCAAAAGGAACTAGTAAATCACCCTTACTTAAACTTGATGTCAAATTTGAGCTACAGATGTATAATGGAGAAGTGAATGTAGAGAAGCTGGATAATTGGATTCTTCAGTTGGAGATTTATTGCAGCCTTCAGAACCTTCAAGAGGATGACATAAAGATTTAATTGGCTTCCTTGAGAATGGAGGGAGCAACACTTGTATGGTGGGAAGCAAGGACACACGATGAGATTAGAAAACATGATAACATATCAATTTCTTGGTTTGATTTCATTGCTTCCATTAAAATTCAATTTCACCCTCTAGCTTACATACAAAAATCCATTATGGATTGGCAAAATTTTAGACAACTAAAGGGACAAAGTGTTCAAAATTATACACAATAGTTTAGGAGAAGAGCATTAGTTTTGGGTGTCAATTTATCTTCTTAAGAAACTTTGTTAAAGTATACTGGGGGTTTGCACAACTATCTTAGACATACTATTCTCATGTTCAATCCTACAAACTTAGATGAGGTTTGTGTTCAAGCCACACATCTAGAAGCAAGAGGGAAACATAGTGCATATGAGAAAAGTGATAGTTTCCTTGAGTATGAAGGTAAAGGATAGGGAAATTTTAATGGAAGAGGAAATATAAATGGTTCTATTAAAATAGAGAAAGAGAAACTCACATGTAAACATTGTTCGAAAAATGGCCATGATGAAGACCATTGTTGGCAACTCCATTCAGAGTTAAAGCCAAACAAACGTAAAACCAAAGAGAAGGAGAAAACAACTGCAATCATTGAACATGACTTAGGTTCAGATTCAGGAGATGAAACCAAGATTATAACAATGGGTTTGAAAGGTAAGAAAATAACAATCACTAGTTCTTCAAGTTGTTCTAATGTAACTCAAGATGATGATACAAGAATTGAACTCTTTCCTATTAGAGTTGTTTCAAAACATACCAAAATATACACTTTGATAGTGGTTCTCAAGCTAATTTGATTTCTGAAGACTTAGTTAAGAGGTTAAATCTAGAAACTATTACACTTCCCAAACCTTATCCTTTAGGCTTGATATGAAAGAATGCAAACTTGTAGGTAACAAGGAAGTGCATCCTAAGGTTTGCAATCAATTCAAACTTTCTTGACGAAGTTGAACTTGATGTAGTTTTGCTTGATATTTTAGGTATTGTTTCGGGAAGTCCTTATCTCTATGATAGGAGGGCGATATTTAATCGCCATGAGAATAAATATCACTTTTTCAAGGATTTAGTTGAATACATAGTTAGAGCGCATAAGAAGAAGAGTTTGTCTCTTATACATGTAGGAGAAATGAAGAGCATAGTGAATGCAAGTCAAAATTTGGCTTTGTTAATGTTCAAGCATAATGATGTTTTGAATGAGACCTTTCAAAAAGATGTATCAAATGAACATGATTTCATTGAATTTTCTGATGTTTGTAATACGATGTTTCAGGGCTCTAACATGTTGCCTTTGAAAATAGGTAAACAAGATGTGAAAGATTTATAATAGTCTACATCAGTGTTGAATAGTGAAGGAAACAAGATGCCAGTGCTGAATGGTGCAAAAATTAAAGAACAAGTGCCAAAGAAAGATGAAAAAGAAGACAGGTTCCACAGGTACTTATTTTTGGTTTCAAAATGGTACATGGAAATGGGGAAAACACTTGGTCAAAAGTCAACGCAAGTACAAGACAAGACAAACTAAAAATCTCCATGTCGACAGTGTTCGAGGTGAGATAGTTTTCAATTTTCCCTTGATTGATGAACGAGGTAGGAACACGTTTGTTTCTTCAAGGACAACTTGTTGTTCTGCAAATTCTAGGAAATTGTAGCATGACGATGTCTACAAAAACAAGACATGGTTTCCAAAATCAAGGAAAAATATTAGTTTTTTTGAAAATCTCAAATTATTGAATCTAGGAAAATTCTATTGGATTGAGACTGGAAGGGTGAGGGAACTGTAGCCTCATCCACATGTTCAATAATGAAAGAGATTTTGGGGTCCAAAATCTTCCAATGGGGAGGAATGATCAAGTGCTCAGAATTATGCTCAATAATCAAAGTTCTCAGAATGACACAAAACCTGAATGATCGTGTCTTCGTCGTTTTGAATCCAGCACAACTCGTTTAACGCGAAATGGACTCTGTATGGCTTCATAAATGAGTTCTGTTCGCTTTACTAAACATGCAGAAAAATGTAGACAAGGAGCCCAGTCAGCAGTCCGTATTGCTGACGTGGCATTATGATTGGGCGGGTCAAAGTTTGGTCAATTTCTCCTAAAGCTAATGGGAGACTGCCAAGTGGCAGTTGTGTATTGGTTCGAATTTATGGTGAATTGACATTTTACTATTGGTTGAAGTTGGGCCAATAAGGAGGAGGCACGTGACTGAGCCTGGGGCTGCCACGTATCCCCCTCATGGCAGAGAGAAATTATGGTTATGGGCCGGAGGCACCAGGGAGGGGTCGAACTTGAGACCTTCGCCAAACTAGCGCGCACCGTTACCAACAATACTATCCAATGTTTATTACCCCTTATGCTTACCATATATATTTGAACTTTGTTGAATGTGTTGGCGGGGGGAGTGGGGTCAGCCCCCAAAACATGCGGCGACAACCTAGAGACCACGGTGGAGCACCAAAGGGCTTACCTTAAGCGCGGTGGTTTTAAACCTTAATCTGCCATTATTAACGCTAACCTCAATTAACTAAGCGCTAATCTGGATTAACCATAAAGCGTATATTTAATGCTAATATCATTCAATTAGCCTAAATGCGGTTTAATTAATGCAATTAAGATTAACTTAGAGGTCCGATAAATACGATGGAAATGCTATTTTTGGTGCCAACTATCTCGGATAGTGTTGGTTAGCTAAATTTAGGGAGGAAATTGTGGAACAAACTAGTAGAGGTCATAACTCAGTCAGTTTTCGACCAAATCAGGAGAAGAAAGAGGCCAATGTACAATTTTTGAGTATTCTAAACTCATTGGTGCAGGTTTCAGGAGAAGAAAAGCATTGTAAACACATCATTTGCAAATTTGAGCATAATATAGAGGTCGAAGCCATGGAAGCTAGACCAAGGAGATGTAGCCCAAGAGGGGTGAACTTCTTCATCAAATCCCTGTGTTGATGTGTTGTATGGTGATGTACTATACTTTTATTTTCTGCTATTCAAGCATTCTTTTATGTTAAATTGTTCATAAAAATAACATAAAAATTCACTCACGAGACTCGATAACTTGCAAGAGAACTTTAACCCTTAAGCACATGTAAAACATTGGTTTCAAAATCTGAAAGAGGAATTAGCACATGATTACTAGCATAGCCCATTCAGATCAACTTGGTAGGTTCTTTCTTTTTCATTAATATATAAAAGCAAGTTACATCCACATACAAATCGTTAGGTGGCCTCAACTTGCCTAGAGGGAAACCAAGTTTGTTGGCCACCTAACATCGTGATATGCCATCCATGATCCAGGTGGATATTGGTGGCCACCCGCCTATTCCACTTGGGGCTCCTCCATTGTTTCTTTCAGTTTTCCAGTTTCCTTAATTATAGCATAATTTACTATTTTTAGCAATTTTTTTAGGGTCCTAAACTTCCGGAGCCGTTTTAAGGCTCTAAAAGATTTTTTTTGGAATAATCAGGAGCAACATGGAAGTAAATTTGATGTTTCTCACATCAAATGTTATAGTCCTTGGATAGATATTTCTAACGAGGTATTGTACGCGTCAAACATAGATCGTATGCCAAAGTAACCTCCCCGGGAAGATTGATGTACCAATTTACCCAAACAGGGCCCATAGTTTTGGTGCTTCATCTCCTAGGGTTAGGTTTTTGGATGTTTAGGGTTATCCATTGTTTCTCAATAATAAATAGGCCCTCAAGCCTCATTGTAACACAACTAAGAGGCCTGTAGCTGCCACATCTCTTCTTAGAGATAAGCTACCAGTGCCCTAGCTAGTTTATTTCCATTCTGTCTGTAATCATATTTCAGTGATTTTTTATTAATCAGAGCGGTTTTATCTTTCTCGATCCTTCTTTGCATGTCTCCAAAGAGGTCGGGGTATAAGGAGTTAGGGCTTGATCTGGTTGAACCTTTGCAAGATGAGCCTCACAAACCCTGACAACTGCTCATGGGGGAAGAAAAGAAAGATGAGGGAGCAGGAGATCCTATCAAAATATTTCTCGAGGAGGCCCTAGAGAAACAAAGGAACGCGATGATGGATAAATTTTCCCAGATCCTTCAACGGTTTCCCACCGGTGGTGCATCTACATCCAACAGTCTCTCTAGAGGCGCCACTCCTTTTAAGGTACAAGTAAACTTTGACATTCCCATATTTGAGGGCCAAATAGATGAAGATACCATAGATAAATGGTTGAGTCTATTAGAAGGATATTTCTCGCTTCATGACTTTTCCGATCGGGAGAATATTATTTTTGCACTCCTCAAAGCCATCCCCCATGTCAAGGACTGGCGAGAAACCTACTATGAGAAAAAGGATGAGGGGGAACTCTCTCTATTCCCGGCTGTACCCACTTGTAATTATCTCCGAGATGCCATCAAGGAAAAATTACCCTGTGGGGAGCTATGAGGACAAGTACATACAATGGAATACGCCGCGGCAACAAAGGGATCAAGATGTGCATGAGCTGATGAATATGTTCCATACCCTGCGCACAAAGTTGGGTATCAAAGATTTAGAGAAAAATTTGGTGTTGAAGTACCACAGTTGTCTTCATAGATACATTCATGACGAAATGGAGTTCCTTGACATCTCCTCTCTTGGTACAACATACCGGTATGCTGCCAAGATTGAGCATAAACTCAAATAGAAGAAGCAAGACTTTGGATCTACGAATCAAAAGCAAGGGAAGGGTGCCCCCAAACCACATAACAAAGGACAAAGCCAAGGCATGGAAGCCCAAGACAACATGCCAAAGCTGCAAGAAAATAACAACACCGCGAAGCCAAAGGAGGACACGGGAAAGTGGTGTGAGTTCCATAAGAGCTCCACTCACAACACAAGAGAGTGTCGGGCCAAGAAGTCACTAGTGGCCGAGATGAAGGCTTCTGAATCAGATGCATGCTCTGACCCTGAATCAGAACCTGACAAGGGGAATGACAGAGGGAAGCAGATTATTGATGTGGAGCCCAACGCCACCGTTGCCACCACAAAGATCCAAAAGGTGGAACCAGAATATCCATAGGAGGAGGAGCATCTCTTCCACTCCCAGGTGTGGGTAAAGGGTTCCCCGCTACAGTTCATTGTCGAAAGTGGGAGCCAAAAGAACCTCATTTCAGCAGAGGTTGTGAAGTGGTTGGGCTTGCCGACCACAACACACCCACAACCGTGAACCATCGAGTGGCTTCACCAAGGACAAGATCTCTGCGTCGGCCAACAGTGCCACCTTCCCTACAACATCAAGCCCTTCATGGATGAGGTATTATGTGACATTTATCCTCTTGATGTTTGTGATGTATTATTTAGCCAACCATACTTGTGGAAGCGACATGATGTGTATGATTCTCGACCTCATGCTACTATTGTTACTTTGGGCAATAAGTTTTATAGGATACCATAGGTACCATCGCCTGCCACTATGTCTTTGGTTACTGCAAAAAAATGCAGTAAAATAATTTCCAAAACTGAGAAATTTGTTTTCTTGATGACCCGCCCTCAGGGAAAAAAGAATACTGTGGCCACGAACTCCAAACATGGCTCCTTCGCACGACAAAAACAAGTGAACAAGGTCGTGGAGGAGTACAGGGACATCTTCACCTCACACGTAGGGGTGCCTCTGCACTGTCAGGTCAAGCACCCCATTAATTTGACCCCAGGTGCGCCACTGCCTAGTGGACCAATTTATCAACGCTTTGTTCTGGAAAACGATGAAATCAAGAGGTAGATTCAGGAGCTGCTGCAGAAAGGTCACATCCGGCCGAGTTCATCACCCTGTGGGAGCCTGATCATGTTGGTGCAGAAGAAGGATTGGACTTGGAGACTCTGTATTGGCTATCGGGAGCTCAACAAGATCACTGTCTGGAATAGGTACCCCATCCCACAGATTGATGACCTTCTGGAACAAATCAAAGGGGAAAAATATTTCAACAAGATCTACTTGAAGTTCGGGTATCACCAGGTACCAATCGAACCCTCCGAAGCATGGAAGACTACCTTCAAAGCTAAGGAGGGCCTTTTCGAATGGATGGTCATGCCTTTCGAGTTGACGAATTGTCCCGCAACCTTAATGAGGATGATGGATGACATCTTGTGACCATTCACCAACTCATCTGTAGTAGTGTACTTGGATGACATCCTGATCTTCATCCAGAATTGGGAAGAGGGAAGAGCACCTCCACCACATCCAACAGGTCCTCCAAACACTATGGCAACACAAGTTGTGTGCCAATTTGGAGAAGTGCACTTTTGGCATAACCGAGGTTCAGTATCTAGGATACATTATTGATGAGCGGGGGGTACATGTGGATCCAACTAAGATCCAAGTCATTCGGGATTGGCCAGCCCCAACCACTCTAACAGAGCTTTGCAACTTTTTGGGTATTGCTAATTTCTACCGTAGGTTCGTGTTGGGATTCTCTCATATCACTTGGCCCTTGAGTCAAGTCACCAATGGAGGAGCGAAAGAAAAATGATTTTGGTTGGAATCTCAACAGAAGGAATTCATAGAATTGAAACATCGCCTTTGCTCTGCCCCAGTGCTCAAATTACCAGACTTGCAACAACCATTTGAGATTGAGACATATGCCTCTGACTATGCTATTGGGGCAGTTCTTACTGAACACGGGCATCCAGTGGCATATCACAATGAGACATTATCCGACATAGTCTACAAGTATCCCACTTATGAAAAAGAAATCTATTCCATTGTGTAGGCGTGCCGAAAATTGAAGCATTACATTTTGGGGAAGGAAACGGTCATCCACACAGACCATTGACCCCTAAAATTCACATATATGCAAGGGAAGTTGCAGAACGATCACCATCAGAAGTGGTCCACATGTCTGCTACCGTTTCATTTAAACATCAAGTACAATAAGGGCATCACCAACAATGTTGCAGACTGCCTCAGCCGACCACCGATCGTGGCACTAACCACTATTCTGAACTCTTGTGGGCACAAGACCTCTGATTGGATACTTCTCTATAAGAGCGATCCAGAATTTTTCCACACATACAAGACACTATTGGAGGGTACCCAAGTTCCAAAATTTCACCTCCCGTATGCACTGCTATGTCACCTGGGATACCTTTGTGTTCCTTCAAGCGAGCGTGCCAAGATGATTTGGGAAGCTCACTATAGTCAGGTCACTGGGAATTTCGGGGTCGAGAAAATAGTGGCAGTACTACATAAATATTTATATTAGCTGATCCTTTGACAGGATGTCGGGAAGTGCATTAGATCGTGCACTACTTGCGCTATTTCCAAACCGACCATAAAAATCTAGGCCTCTATACTTCGCTACCTACCCCTAGTCGACCTTGGGAATCCATCTCCATGGATTACATGTCAGTATTTCCTTCTAATAAGCATGGAAACGACTGTGTTTTCATGGTCTTCGAAAGATTCTCGAAGATGGCCATTATGGCAGCATGCAAGAAGAATATCACAACAGAAGCCACTGCTAAAATCTTCTTTGAACGAGTGTGGGTGCACTTTGGGATCCCATAGTCTGTCATCTCAGATCGGGCCAATAGGTTCCTCAGTACATTTTGGTACAACCTTTGGTCAATGCTGGACACCAAGCTCACCAAGTCCACAAATTTCCATCCCCAAACTGATGGTCAAACAGAGGTCGTCAACAGATGATCGTACACATTCTGTGTGTGTAAAATTCAAAGCATCCATGCACATGGGATGAGAGCCTTACCTATGTACAACACATTTATAACCAGGCTCTCCACAACTCAACTGGCCACAACCCATTTTAGGTGGGCTTGTGATTCCAGCCACTATGTCCCCTTGACGTACCCATGCCATTTGCGGCTACTTAGGCTGATTCGGCTCATGTCCAGTCTAAAGCTGACAAGGCGAACAACTTCATTGAGCACATTCAGAACATCCACCAACAGGTTCATGAAATAATAAACAGAGCCAATGCTAAGTACAAGCAACGACATGATCAACATTGGGTGCCACACAAATTCTAAGTGGGAAACAAAGTGTGGCTACACTTGTAGACATAGTGCCTCGCTGGACCCCACCGCAAGCTTCGCCAGCTCCGATATGGGCCGTACACCATCACCAAGGATGTAGGGTCCAATGCCTTCAAGCTCAGTATTCCACCATTCCTTGGTTTGCACCCAATGTTCAATGTGGATCACCTTCAGCCCTACTTATCACCTCTACTGGACACCTTCAACATTGTAGAACAACTCACATCAATAGAGTTAAACCCAAAATGCATGGAATATTCCACCGTGGATCGTATCATGGACATGAAAATCAAGAACACTTGCCAGCAGAATATCCAACTGTATCGGGTTGTGTTGGCTTGAGGGGTCTCGACCCAGGTTTAGAGTTTATGGATAAACTAACAAACCATCCAAATATTGGCCCTTTCGAGAATGACCTACTTGTGAAGATCAAAGTCTCACCCGAAGCAGTATGGGGGGGGTGTTGGAACCAGGTTTCCACACCCTGAGGGAGAAAATCATGAAGTGGTCCTAACAAAATCATAAATAGATGCACACAATAGAATAATGTAGAATCATAGAGTGTGCACAATCCTTAACATAATAACAGAGTTCGTAGATCGCTTCAGCACAAATAAAATATAATAGAACTGTTGAGCCTTGAAATTGTCTTCTCTTTTGCCAAACTTCACTTCATTCCATCATTCCTTTATCATTTCATAAACCTAAAAATCAATGAGAATGATTAAGATTGCTTAAAGGTTGCATACAATGATTAACTTATTTGAATTTTGTGATTTTTGTTGTCTTAATGATTTTTGAACAATTTAGCTACATAATACAATCATTCTGTAGCTAATCAAGCGTTCCATAGCTGTTTTGGTGTTTAAGTATGTTACAGGTGTCATCTGGAGAAAAGGCACACATGGGTGGATTCCAAATCTTCCCTACATCATTCCTTCCCATCCACGAGGACTGAATCGATAGCTGGAGGTATCTAAGCACGTGGTCAAAGCAAAGGTCAAAGAAGTTGTTTTCTATAGGTATTAGGACTCCTGATTTTCTTTACAACAAATCACGAGTCCCAAAAGAGTTTTAATTTGATTTTAAACTTCAAATTTACACCTGTACCTATTTTTTTTCAATGTTAGATATGAATTTGCATATAAATTAAGCTTTGTAATACCGAGAAGGACAGTTGATACATATTTTATCATTACGGTGATACTATTTTTTCAAGTCTTGTGTTAATAAAAAGGAGTTTTAGCCTTGATGCTGTTCTGAATACAATCTTGAGGAGTTAAAGGATTAATGCTGAATTGATAGTAGAGGGCCCCTGATATTCGAGGAGGTTTTACATGTTTTCTAGATAAGTCATTTTCAATTCTGTTTTGTCATATTTCCTTACTTAGACTGCTTTCTGAAATCATAAACTTTTAGCATTACGTTTCATGTCATTTGCTTAGATAAAGGATCCTCATGATATTGCAGTTAGTCTCTTTCTCAAGCTCTTCCAATACATCTCTATTAAATGAATGGGATTCAATTGTAATATTCAAAGTTATTAGCATTTCTTTTTCTATTATTTAGTTTAAAAAAAGATCCTCATTATACTACATTTAGTCTCTTTCACAAGATTTTCCAATAAACCTCTAATTCACAAATGAGACTAGTTGTAATATTGTGAGTTATTGATTGTTTTGCTTCATAGAAGATCCTTATCACATTATGATTAATCTCTTTCAAAAGATCTTCCAATAAACCTCTAACTCATGAATGAGATTTAGTTGTAATGTTATAAGTTGTTTCAGCATTTCATAAGAGATCCTTACTACATTATAGTAATCTTTTTCTCAAGCTCTTCCAATAAACCTTTATCAAATGAACGAGATTTCACTGTAATGTTCTAAGTTACTGTTTGTTTCAGCAATTCCTTTTATGTTTTAGGAGATCCTCATTGCATTAGAATTAATATTTTTCACAAGCTCTTCCAACAAATCTCTAACTAAATGAATCATATTAAGTTGTAGTTTTTTGAGTTACTTTTCATTTCATGAATGTTCATTTAAAAGCTCTAATATCCATGGATTAGGACTCTCTGTTTTCATCATTTTCTAGTTAGGAACAGAACTTGCATCATAGATTCAGATCTACCAATAAAAAAAAGTTCATCCCATGTAGATATACTTCAAAGAGAAGTATTCAGTAACAACCCTTACACATGCACACCTCTTGCACTATGATCTTCTTCTCCTTATATAGATTCAACTTTTACCAATGCCATGAGCCAAAACCACACAACTTCCTATGCTATTCTTGGACGAAATCAAATATACGACACAACGCTCAATACTATGGGCTAATACCATGGTAATGCCCCCCGGTATCATAATTTTAGAGTGAAAAGGCATACACGACTTTGATTCTTTGTACCCGCGTGTATACACGAATTATCTTCATAATAACTGCAAATATATTAATTCTGGATGTATATGCGGGTTTCCTGTATACCAAGTATCGTATGTACGCGGGTTACCTTAATCAAAACTATGTATATATTGTGACATATTATATTTATCATTTTTTTGATCATGAATGGATTAACTTTCTTTGTCACTTCTGAACTGACCTATAGATACATCATTTGTACATATTTAACACATAGGTTTCTTATAAAAAGGAAACTCATCATGTAGGTTTCCATCAAGGACAACTTCATCAAGTAGGTTGCCATCAAGGACAACATATTGCAACATATTGCCAACAATCTCCCCCTTTGGACTTGATGGAAACCATGATGGTGTTTGCTCACCACAATAGATAGATACATTAATCATAACCATTATTCAAATACCAAGATACTCCCCCCCTTTGACATCAAGGGAAAAGGGCAGATCAATACCAAAACAAGGTTTCTCTTCCCTTGTAGAAAGAAGAGCTATGTAGATATGATGTGCATTGAAATTACCTTGCTCCCTCCGAGTTCATGCTGAATATTCAGACAGATTTTTCATTGAAGTACATGACTCTATAACTCAACTGAGTATGACGTTTCCTGTCACCAAGGACTCATACTTACATCAATGATCCAACCAAGTGGAATTACATATTTTTGACTCAACTACCCAACCAAGTGGGTTTACAAATTTGAACAGGGCCTTACATGACTGAATATAAAATTTTTACATCATAGGTCTCAACATGACCTTTTCATCAAATAAAAGATATGAATTTTTATAACCATGACCAAAATAATCTCAAACATGAGATCATAACACAACAACCAATCAGAATGCCAACAATGCATCCTTTTCAATCAAGGCAGGTGCTCCCCCTAAAATTGTGCATCCTGAACACCTTCAATAACCAATTCATCAAAGCATCTACATGAAGGAGATAAATATCAAAGAAAGGTACAGTAAGATGAATACTAGAAAAATAACAGAGATTTACCCAACAACACCACATACTGTTATGAAAACTGAGCTAGAGAAATTCTATCAGCAAAAACCATACGCGGTTTTATGCACAGAAACTCGCGTATATACGCGATTCGCCTTTATGAAACTAGCATATCAAATTTAATCTTCTGAAATTATATCAAAATTTATGAACTTACTTCGGTATCCAGTCATATGTTTTGAGCACCAACTATCCACATACAATTGATTGTTTTGATCTTGAGAAATTAGAACCATATCACATCTATTTAGTTTCCTTTTCCATTGCATGCAGTGGTTTTCTCTATAACCTTTCTGAGGAGATGGATCACAGTCTTTGAGAGGACATTCGTTAAACTTGTGCTCGTTTTTATGGTAGCTAAAACATTTGATTGTATTTCTGAATAGAATGTGTACACGAGTGAATCCATAATTGTTCCTAATTATTGTACATAACACTTCTTGAATAAAAGATTAGAAAAATGAAACACAAAAACAAAGAAAAGAAGAAAAGAGGGCAGATAAAAGAAAAGGTAAAGCCCCATACCAAAAAAGAATGTTTCTGAAAGTGTGCAAGTCCAAATGCCACTACTTTGAGAAAGGAAAGTCATGTTCAATCATACAACCTATTCATGATTCAACATGTTCTAAATTTCTGCTGATAAGTTAGAAAATGAAGATTTGCCAAACTATTTAAACTTGGCTTATCAATAGACTGGGTTAGGAAAAGAAATTGGTTCCCAAAGCTAAAATTTGAACCAAAGAGAAAAGAAAGGGATGAATGAAAAATTCCAAATTATAGCCCTCAGTTTTTTGTTTTTACTTTGTGCAAAAATAAAATCTCTGTGTAGCTTGTCCAAAATGCCACAACTCATGACAAATAAAACTGCTTAACCTTGATTTGGTCAGGTTTTAAATTTCATGTTGATAGATTAGAGAATGAAAATCTGTCAAACTTTTTATTCTTGATGGATAAGTAGATTAGGTAGAGAATAAAAGGGTTCATCAGTATAATCTGAGCCTTTGGATGATATAAGGGTAGAAGTAGATAGTTTCTGCTTTCAAAAGAAAAATTATGTCAAGGGTTTTCCAGTTCAAATGCACCCAAGTGAAGAAACAAATGTTAGGAAAAGTATGGTGGGTAGGTAGAGTTGATGCTGAAGCAATCATGTTCTTCAGATTTTAAGATCACAACTTCAAAGAACAGGAGTAAATCAACAATTGAAGAAGGAGGAAATCTGCCAAGCACATGGCAAGGCACTGATTTACAAATTCCAGAGATATGAACTCTGAGGTTCTTGACACTTCCTGAAGGAGTTTTGCTCCCTAAGTGGAGCCACTGTTAGTCATCAATATTTTTCACTATCTTTGGATGATTATAGGATGTTTCTAGTTTTCTGAAAACAATATTCCTTGAATATCTTGAGTTTCATAAATCTCACTGCCTTCATTATCTTCATAAAACCTTTTCCCCTATCTATCAGTTTGTCATCTCAAGGTCACATTTTTTCTATTAAAAGACTCATTATGGGCTTATGCCTCTCATTTTAATCCTTCTTTCCTACCTAAGACCTCATTTCCCCATTTTACCCTGCAATAAAATCCATCCTCCCTCTAAGATTTCTTGTTGCTAACTCATTCCAATATCCCTTTGGGCATAATAACCTATAACAATACTCTGTTTTCACTTGACAATCTCCAATTCAAATTTCAGTCAAAATCAGGTCAAAGGACACTCCCATTAGGTCATTATGGTTTTTATATTTTTTCAAGGTTATCCTTTCATTCTGATGAGGTCAACACACATGTGAGAAGGATTGATTATGACAAGTATTCTTCTGGCTTCCCAAAATCCTTGGATGTTCCAGGCACTGATTTTCCTTTGCTAGAATCTGGCATAGATGTAATAGAATGTCAAGACATGGTTATTCAAGAAGGGCCTAATGTTTCCAAGGAGGATTGTCTTCTCAGTTCAAAACCTGCAAGTGAGAAAAATGGACAAAGTTTGGCACTTCTGCAAAGGTGTTGGATGATTTATCAGCAAAAAGTACTGATGATGTATACTGTCTACCCCTGAATGAAAACAACTTACAAAAAGGGAAAGAGGAAACACTTGGTCTTGTAGATGACTAGGGTTTATAAACTTGTTAGTCCATTTGAGTGCCAAAGTAGTGATTACTTATAGGAAAATGACATGGAGGAAGCACACAAGGCCAAAAATGAAGAAAGTATATCAGAAAATATTGATGGAATGTGGAAAAAAGGTAAGGTGAATTGGACAGAAATGAATGAAATTGAAAGAGATATAGAGAAATTAGAAGAAAACACTGATGATTGCCGAAAATAATTGCAATCCACTTAGGGTTTTGAGAAAAGTGGCTAGAGAAGGTGGAAAAGATGAGTTGAAATTTATGGTGGAAACTACAGAAGATTTTGAAGATGCTCCTATGGGTAATAATTAAATCATAAAGTTGTCAAAATGAACATGTTAAGCCTCAATGAACCAATAAAAGCCAACTTCATGACTTCAGCAACCTGCAAAGCAAAAAGGTATCAAAGAGTATTAGTGACAAAGGAAGAAGACTTCAAAACATTAGAAAGTGGGTTTTTCAAAGTTAAATCAAATCCATAAGCCTAAAAAATCCCTTTTCACACGTCAAGAGAACCATTTTTACCTTTAAAAAGATCAAGAGCACTCAACAAGTACCTTTAAAAAGATCAAGAGCACTCAACAAGGAAGAGTTTGTGGGTTTTCTGAGTGAATTCGGTCTAAGTTTCTTGGCGCTGCGTGTTTGGCTTGGTGTTGCACGCCTGGGAGTTGACGCTGCGCCCTTGCTCGTTTTCCTCAACACAAATTGTGAAGGTGCTGCGTGCCTATAGGCTGGCGCTGCATTCTTGCCGAAGCGCTGTGCCCTTTCCAAAAAGGACCTTGTGCTAATTTTCCTTGGCATTGTGTGCTTGGCTTGGCATTGTGCCCTCAGCCATTGGCGCTGCACGCTTAGACAGAAAGGGTTTCTGAGTCTTCCAACCATCCAAATCACTTCAAATCACTTTCAAATCTTTTCCAAAGTCCTCCAAGCACTCTTAAGGGGTAAGTACATGACATGAACCTTGATTTGAATCTATTTGATCATTTTTAATTGAATGGAAATGAAACCCTAAGTTTTAGCTTGAAATCACTGTTTCATTCCTATTTCATCCTCCTTAAAGAAAATTAGTCATAAACAAGGGTAATTAAATTTCTTGAGGGTCATAATTCATCTAATTTTTCACAACACCCATTCCCTTTCACTCATTCCCTTCATTCACACTCATTCCCTTCATTTTGCAAAGCTACCATTTCATTCCCTTCCCCTCATTCATTTCACCTACACTCTAGGGTTTCACAAAACAGAGTTTAAAAATGTTAGAAGAAGAAAACAGTGGCAGTGGTGTTTAGGCACAAATTCCAAGGAGACATGATCACAAGGAAGGGAAGATAAACAGATTTGAGCCTATGACCACAAGGGAACTCAGGGCCTCCCCTCTCACTGTATCTTGTTTCAAACATGTGGGTTGCTTTGAGTTTTGTGAGAGAGTGCAGCAAGTCCAAAATCACCCGGAGTTAACAAGACTGTTCATCCTCAACCTACATGACAAGAAGGTCAATATTGCCGGGGTTACATTTGAGATGTCCACTGATGCCATTGCAGCTACTACATGGATACCTAGTGTGGGAGAGAAGTGGCTCAAACAAGAAAACCTAGACATGATTTATTTCGAACCATACCTTAAACCTAGGTATAAAGATCACAACAAGTACATCTTCCCTTTTTCTCATCTGCTTGATAGATATGCACCCATGATGAAGATAAAAATGAAGTATTTCACTTGTGAGGGGAGGTTTTCCTGCCTTTACTCATACCATATCCGTCTTCTTATGCATTTTACTAGAGTAAGAATGCTACACATACCATATTATCTTTTCTGTAGCATTGAAAAAATGGTCTACATTTTGCAAAAGAGAAATTACAATCAACAAATGCAGAGCCTTTTTCATCATTCACTTATCAAGATGGTGGTTATGCACCAGCTCCAATAGAAGAACATTCCATGGGATACCTTCATTTCCCATGAGGTTTTCACTACTCCACTTGGCCATCATTAGCAGGATTTTCCCTCATCATCTCATCCTCCCATATCCACTTCTCCATCACATCCAAATGTTCATACATCACCATCTACTCACATCCATTCACCTCATGATGATCCTTCCTCGTCACCTTTCCACCACCCTTCACCATCACATCATGATACCAGAGCTTCAAGTAGTTAAAGAGATATTGAGACAGCTGGCACTAAAATGAATGATATTGAGCCATTTCCTTTGACCTATCAGAGAGACCACAGGCAGGTTTTTGCTTCACTTGAGGTGAAAGGGGCCCTGCCTTCTTGATCAGCAAAACAAGTTGATAAGGGAAAGGAAAAGGTTACAGAGCATGTCATTTTTGAAGAGGAGGATAAACATGAAACTGAGCAAGAGTTTTAGTTAATTGACCTTGAGAATAAGGATGAGGAGAGAATTACTAATATGTTGATCAAAAGAAAGGATGCCAATATTAGTGAGCTTCAAGCTAATCTTGGTAGGACAAAGAATGTGATTAACTATTTTGAGTTAGAGAATTAGCAGTTGAAGACAAAGCAGGCCATCAGTGAGGTCAAGGCAATCAGAGCTCAGAGAAAGGCCACAAAGGCCAAGTATTTTCTGGATGAGACCTTGGGTAGATATGAGGATAGTGATGATGAGGAAGAACAACTTCCTAGGCAAAGACACAAGACAATTGGGTTGAAGAGGGCTTTAGCCCGAGAAAGGAAAAAAGAGGCAGAGTTGGCAGAGAAACTCACTCCAAGTGAGCTGCTTGCCATAAAGATTGATGGAGATAGGGAGTCTTGGCTTGAAAGAGAAAATTTTAATTTAGAGGGTCAACTAGAGAAGGTCAAGAGAGACACTGACATTTAGAGGAAGATGGCAAAGCATTATGCCATGAGAAATAGGATTGCAAGGGCCAAGCTTAAACGAGCCCATGCAAAGATTCAAGCTTTGACTGAGGAAAAGGAGAAATAAAAGCTCAATATCCTTGCTGATGTGTCCCTCCAAGCCTCTAAATCTTAATCAGCAAGCTAAAATCCAATTTTGGCACTTTTTTTCACATTTTGAATTTTTGACAGTTTGACTTGCTGAAATTGGGCCAAATGCGCAGCGCCACTGGCGCTGCGCTATTTTTTGGGGCACTAAAATGAAAAATTGTCAGCATATTCATTTTCCTCATGCCAAGTACAAAAACCTCAAAAAATTTCAGAGGATTTGGAGCAAAACTGGTCCCTCAAAAGGGCCAAAAACTACCAAAAAATCACTTTTCTGCGCTCTTTTTGGCACTGGTGCTACACGTTTAGCAGTATTGGGAGAAGTGATTTTTGACAAATAAAATTGGCACCATTCTATAAAGTGAAAGAATATTTGGAAAATATACTTAGATACCTTTCCAATGAGCCATCATGGAGCTCATTTGGACACCGAGAAGGCCTCCAATAGTTAGCTGGAAAACATGCCATTTTCTCATTATTGGCGCTGCGCCCTTACCCGGAGTTATTGCAAAAGATATTTTGAAGCCTTAAAGTAAAAATTATTCCAAAATTAGCTCATTAGTTATGTTAGAAGTTATTTTTTCAATGAATGAGTTTTAGATATTTTTCCTTGGGCCTTGCATGGTCTCAAAGGTCAAAATGCATTAACTATGTAATAAATGACATTTGAAACCCTAGCCAGGGTTCACCTCCTGATTTTGAAAATAAATACTACATGTATGCTTCATAGTTTTTTTTGGTTGATTGTTGAGCTGAATATTACATAGACTTTGATTTATGAAGAAGTTGGATTTGGAGCTTTGTAACTATTTTGGAATGAATGTTAATGGAGCAAGCACATTCACAGGATTCATGAACTTTGTTAAATGGTGATGTTGTTCTTATATTATACTTGTTTCCTTCTGTTTTCATATTTTTCATCCTTTCTCTTATAATAGAGCATAAAATTTAGGTTAAGATATGCTGTTAGAGGCACCTTATGTCTGTCTGCTCTCTGTTGTTTAAATGTTTTCCTTTGCTGGGTCTGATTGGAGAATTCTTAATTGCTTTCTGATTCCACCTAGCTTGTTGTATTGAAATTATTTAATAAGAGTCAAACCGAAGAAGTTTATGGTATGCCCTGTCCTTTGGTGTAGCTTGAAACATTGTTTTTAAGGCCTTTCTTTGAATTTTACTTATTAGGGTTTGGCTAAAGAATTTTATGGTTTGCCCTGTCCTTTGGTTCATCTTGAATAGTCACTTTGAAGGTCTTTTAAAGTATGATTGAAGAATTCAGGAGTTCCCTGCTCTTTAACTGTTATAGGTCAATTTTGGCATCATTCCCAATGACTTGGTTAACTGGACATCATCTCCAGGACCAATGAATAGGGTCTATCATCCCCTATCATTTCAATTGCTACATTCCCTAAGACAAAGAACAAGACAAATCATTCATGGCTTTCATCTGTAAAGGTTTCCAAGATTTGAAGTTTATAATATATCATATGAGAGCTCATCAACGCTGCCTCTAAAGGGACTAAGTGCGTTGCATATGTAGGTAGCCCCATTCAAGGCTGCTCTGCAAAGCACTTCCTGACACTCATAAGTGTGTTGGTCACATTGGGAGCGAAATTCTCATTGTTCCAGAATATCTACTTGGCGAGTGCCTTATAAAAGAGTTCACATATGTTAAACTTCAAATCCATGTGTCCATTTGACATCTACAAGATTGGGAACATGTCTTGCCTATTATTGGAAAGTCATTGATTGTAAAACTACCTTTAGCTCTATAAATTGAGCACAGATCTTAGTGTTTGATAAGGAAGAATTTGAGTAGAGAAATGCTGGTGGAATTTCAATTGAGGAGTTGATTTGTGTAACATGCTATTGGAGGGATTTGCATTGTGATGAGGCTGGGATGCTGCTGGATATGGTCACTTCAAATCAATCACTGGGTTGTAACCTCCCCTTCTATCCAATAATAAATATTTCTGCTTACTTTCCCACATATATATCTTTATAAGCTCATGTTTTCCATATTATGAATTCTTATTTGATGCATATGGTTTATGTTTTATTGATTTAACTAAATAACTTGAATAGACATTTGTATTATTGCTATCTTTTGCTGTTTAGTGTTCATCTTTGCAGGAAATATTTTCAGACATCTAGCTTGGATTTGAAGCTACAACGAGAGCAACAGAAGGAGAATAGGAAGCGTTGGAATCCAAGTAAGTTCTTTGATCTATTCTGTGTGTCTACTTACAGTTAGGAAAAGTAGTCGCAAAGTCTTTAATATGTTGTTCTAGATAAACACCTGTCTAGGGAAGAATGATTTATTCGTAATTCATAATTCCGCATAACATTAATCATCACTTATTTGTTATCTTAAATGTTTTCTTCGCCTTGAAGTGAATAGCTAGAGAATTTAGGAGTTCCCTGCTCTTTAGGGTTTGCTAGATTGTTGTCTCAAATTTTACTTGATAAAGCTAGGCCAAAGAAGTTTCTGGTGTGCCTTGTCCTTTGGTTATTTCTTAAGCATAGTGATCTTAAAGACTCTTCTTGTTGTATTATATGTTAAAGGATTCTTAATTTTCCTTTAAACCTACTAAACTCACATTTTAATGTTCATTTCACACCCACATAAGATATTAAGATCCATCTGGCTTTGTTAACTTTCCCTATGAAACACCCTTGATTTATTGTTGTAATTTTCAAGCCTTTCACAGACCCCATAGCCCAATGGTTTGAATTTATCTTACTCTATCTGTTCTACTTAACAAGCAACCCAACCAAACAAAACAAAACAAACAACCCTACCATTTTAACTAGCCTAAAATCAACATCTTAAATCAAACAAGTTATATCCTTTATACAAATATAGAGAGAGCCCTCTCTGAGTCCAACAAGGCTAGGTCCTAGGACTCCAAAGTTGGTTTGATGTTACCCTTGTTTATTTGGTTTTACAAATCTGACAAATTACAGGGACCTAACAGGGGGAGAGAGAGATAGATAGATATGGAGAGAGTGTGTGTATGTTTGGGGGTGAGATAGAGAGATAAAGAAGGAGAGACAATGAGAGATAGAGATATATATAGAGGGGGTAGAGATGTGCTTACACTGAAATCAATGCACATTATTAATCTAATTACTTTGAAATTAGTGTACACCATACATCTAGTTGCATCAAATCAGAAATAAACATCTACATTGAAATCAAGGCATCTAGTGCAAACAATAAAATATGATTAGAAATCAACATCTACACTAAAATCAATGCATCTAATTCAAACAATAAAATAGGATTAGAAATCAACATCTACACTAAAATCAATGCATCTAGTGCAAGCAATCAAATATGACTAGAAATCAATATCTACACTGAAACCAATGCATCGAGTGCAAGCAATCAAATAGGAGTAGAAATCAACATTTACACTGAAATCATTGCATCTAGTGTAAGGTATTAAATAGGATTAGAAATCGACATCTACACTGAAATCAATGCATCTAGTGTAAGAGATCATATAGGATTATAAATAAATATGTACACTAAAACCAATGCATCCAGTGCAAGGAATCAAATATGAGTAGAAATCAAAATCTACACTAAAATCAATGCATCTAGTATAAGGCATTAAATAGGATTATAAATCGACATCTACACTAAAATCAATGCATCTAGTGCAAGTGATCAAATATGATTGGAAATCAATATCTACATTGAAACCAATGCATCTAGTGCAAGCAACAAATAGGAGTAGAAATCAACATCTACACTAAAATCAATGCATCTAGTGTAAGTTCTTAAATAGAATTATAAATCGACATATACACTAAAATCAATGTATCTAGTGCAAGCGATCAAATAGGATTAGAAATAAATAACTACACTAAAATCACACTACTACATTTGGCGGAAATTCTGACACTTGCTTCCGACGCTTTTGACCAAATGTCGGAAATTTCCCCAAATTTTTTCAATCCCGCCTGAAACCGTCGCTATACCGACGTTTAGAGAAATGTGTCGTAATACTGACACTTAGAAAAAGTGTCATAGTTGCGACGTCTGAAGGAAGACGTCGCAATGGCGACCCTATTCTCCAAGGCGTCGCTATTGCGACAGATGCTTCCAAACGTCGCAATTGTAAACAATGTCTAAGTGTTGAAATTGCGACGTTTTGAGGCATCCGTCGCAATAGCGACGCTTTGTGTGTGTGTGTGTGTTGTGAGGAATAATTTCATAGTTCAACTTAATGGTTCATTATATAATCATGTGATCATCACCAATGATATATCTTAAAAAGAAACTGAAAAGCCATGTGTACAAAATTGATGTATACTCTAGAGAGTGGTTCTCATATCACTATGTAAATTGTTGTATGCTACTTCAACAAAATTATAAGATAAACTGTAATACACATCATATATGCACCATAACAATTGGTACAGGGTAAAACCCACCTGCCACACCTTTGTACTCGATCCAATTTTATCTGTCAACTCTTCTAGCTGTGGGAGTTTCCTTCAAGGATCATAATACTCCCAAGGCCTGTTATCACCCTAGTAATTCTCAGGTTGTGGGATAGGGATTTTTGTAGTTAAGAACACCAAGGGTAACCAAGAACCACTTTGGGAATTCAAGATCTAGCCTTATTGAACTCTAGAGAGGGATCTCTCCGTATGATTTAGCTTTTTTTTAGTAACAGATATTAGGCTAGCTATGATTGTGTATTTGGGTTTGATTTTAAAAGATTGGTGGGAATAAAGAGATTTCAAGGTAAACCAGAAGGATCTACCAGAATATTGGGCAATGGAGTCAACTCTCTAGGCAAGAAAAACTAAGAAATAAGGCTCAGAGATGCAAATGTGCTAAGGGCAAGATAGGTGACCTTCTAAGGCTATGTATAGGCTTGATTTGATGGAGTGGATGGAATCTGAGCAAAAGGGCACTTAAGAATCCTTAAGCTACAGATAAGAAGATTGAAGAAGGGATCTAACTGGGAACCGTAGAACTGCCCATAAGGTTTTACGAACAGACTATTACTGGCCTACCATCTTTAAGGATGCCAAAAAATTCGTGCAGGCCTGTGATAGCTGCCAAAGGGCAGGACGCCCTGGGCAGTCTGATGAAATGCCTTTGAACCCTCAACTAGTGATTGAACCATTTGAACGTTGGGCACTTGATTTTGTTGGCCCTATTAGTCCTCCCTCAAACCAAAATACATACATCCTAGTTGCAACCGAATATGTCACTAAGTGGGTCGAAGCAGAGGCAGTTTCAAAAGCTACAGAGGACTCTGTAGTACAGTTTCTTTTCCAAATATTTGTGCGCTATGGTCTCCCAAGGGACATAATCACAGATGGAGGACCACAATTTGTAGGTAATAAATTAGCCGAAACATTGCAAAACTACCACATTCAGCACAAGATTACAACTCCATATCACCCACAGGCCAATGGCCAAGTAGAGAGCACGAACAAAGTAGAAAACATTAAAATGCCAAGTAGAGAGCACGAACTATAGTTGTCTTGAGAAATTTTATTCACACTGAATACTTCTAATTGTGAAGTATTTATACAAAAAAATGTTTACAAAATATCTCAGGAATTGAGATAATGTTTTAATAAAAAATAGGAAAGAAAACTTAAAAAGAGGGACAGCTGCAAAACAGTTTGCAAGCTATTACCTTTTTACAAGAAAAAATAGAACTGATTATTCTAATTTGAACTGACTGTTGTTGTGCACTTTAACCCTGTATTTTTACCATTTGAGGTAAAAGTAAAAAATGAATTTCCAAGTGAATTTCCTGTTTTTTATCCATTAAATTCACAGCAGATCTGTGAATTCTTGTCACTTTTCTGCAGAGGGGATCTTCATAGTCTTCAATTTTCTGTAACTTTCATCTGCCTCTGTATACTTGGCAAAGTTAGGCTTTATAGTGAACATATGCCTGATCTCATTATCTAAAAAGAACAGATTTTCAAAATACTGAAGAAGTATTCTGCTTGTTGGTGATCCTTGAGGCAGTTGTTGTCTAGATTGCTCTTTTGCATGATTTCTGATTTTTAGATCATAATCTTTCTGAGGCATTAACTTGTCATTCAATGCGTGAATATCAGGCAAACCTGCTTCTGACAATGTTTTGTATTTGGCTAAAAATCTTGAGATGGATAAATTCATGTCTTTACACCGGTCCTCTATATTACTCATTATGTTTCTTTTGTTCAGGACCTTTTTGATTTGAAGAATGGTTTCTGTTCTATCCACAATTTTCAATTCTTCCAACTCTTCCCTGTTGAGAATGCAGCAAGATGATGGAGCTTAGTGAAATGAAGTCGCCTTCACTAAGTGGGCCCGCAGGCAAATTCTGGCGCAAAGTCTATTTTTAGACTATGTCTATTTTTAGACATACGGAGCATAATTCAGAGATTCTAGTTGGAGATTCTTGAAGCATGCGACATGTTGGTAAAAATAGATGAGACTCATATTTTTAGGTTCCAGGCTATTTTTAGACTGCATCTCCTAAAAATATGGAAGTCAAATATTATTTACCCTTAATAATATTTTGACTATAAACAGCGGTTTACTCTCTTGGAGCACTTCAGTTCGAGTCATGGAGGTGGCTCATGCAACTGACAGAGGAATCACGTGGTTCCTAGGGTTTGATGGCATCTTGCATGGTTGAATTCAGTTGGACTTCAGTGGCAGAAGTTTTGGAGGAGTTAATGAGACAGATAGTGGAGTCGTGTTCTGTTTATTTTAGTTGAACTAGTTGAGATTAGTTTAACTAGCTAATCAATTAGTTATGAGTGGAGTGAATTAAATATTATTTAATTCAATAATTAATAACTCATTAGTCAACTCAAGAACACATCAGTTCACTACAGTGCATGACCAGTTCAGTGGAGACCAGTGGAAGAGGTAGATGAAAGGGTGAGTAAAGCTATCAGTTGGAGGATCAGTTTTGCATGGGATTTGCATTACACTTGGAGGAATTGTCCATGACAATTGCGCAGTCAAGCCAAGGGGATTCGAACCTTGGATCTCTACATAACCAGGCTATGATTTCGCAATAGAGGCAAGGCAATTGGCGGGGAGTTTAGAACCAGTAACCTGTTCAAAACTAAGCTAGATTGTGTGTGACTTTATGAGAAAGTACTGAGTACTTGTGAGGAGTATTGTACTTGTATGGTTACATGATTTCTCCATTATAATATACACAATAGCTGCGGGGTTTTCAGCTATAGGCTTTCCCCATACATACTGAGTTAATGTGTGATTGATTTGATGTGAGATCGCTTCTATTATTTCCGCATGTGACAATTAATTGTAGATGAGATTATGTGTTATGCATGCAATTTGAAATTGATGTGTAATCGGGTTAATCTCCATTGAATAAGTGATTTATTCAGCTAATTTCTACATGGTATCAGAGCAAGATTAATTGTCGAGATCTATTACGGTGATTGCAAACTTATTTCCTCGGACAGAGTCGGCATACGGGCCAGGAAGCCTCCGGATTCATCTTTCTTCGGAAAGTGAAAGGTCTGGTAAAAGCCCCTTGCAGTCAATCTCTGATTTGGAAATAATTTGTTCTCAAGTGTAGATCAGAAGCGATAGAGCTTGGAGTTTGGAATTCGAATTTTGCAGCAGTTTGGTTTTCTTGGTGCCGGTGTTGAAAATGTCTTCTTTCAACGGTTTGCGACTCGAATATGCTCTTGAAGGCAGTTCAAATTATGTTGCATGGAAGGATCGCATGGAAGCAGTGTTAGAAGATAATGGTCTGAAGGAGTTCGTAGATGCGGATGTCCCAAAGCCCACTGATGCAGCTTTGGTCGATGCATGGCAAAAGAAGATCGCGAAATGTCGAAGGATCCCGTTGGAGGGCGTCAAGGATCATATTGTATCCAGCCTGCATGGAAAGGCTACTCCACATTTAATGTGGAAAGCTTTGACGGATCTATTCCAGAGTAAGAGTGACCAAAGGAAGCTGGCGCTCAAAGATAAGCTCAGGAACATCAAGATGGAGAAAGGCGACAGCATCGCCAAATACCTCACGAAGTTCACTCAGTGCAGAGATGAGCTGGGAAGTGTGGGGGTGACTGTCGAAGACGAGGACATGGTCGACCTGGCTCTCCTTGGTCTTCCGAAGGCTTGGCACTCATATCAAGATAGTGTCAATGGTTGGGAGAAGTTGCCGGGATGGGAGCGCCTTTGGGCGGATCTCATGCAGGAGGAGATAAGGAGGACTACTCGAGATGGATCTTCATCAAAGGGAGCTGATGAAGAAAACTGCGCTTTGGTGTCCAAATCAAAGAAGGGGAAGGGTAAGAAAACCTCTCATTCTGGTGCTAAGGGCAAGAAGCAGGATATGGCGAAAGTGAAGTGTTTTCACTGCCATGATCACGAACATTATGCTACCAATTGTCCAAAGAAGAAGAAGAACAAGCAAGCGGGAAGATCTGTAGATGGAGAAGCTTTGGCTTCACAGTTCGAGCTTGACTTTTCACTGATTGCATGCTTGGTTTCAAGTGTGATGGGATCGGTGTGGTTCTTGGACAGCGGTGCGTCATTTCATATGACGGGAGATCGGGAGTTTTTCTCAGATCTGGAGGACAAAGATTTGGGTATGCACATCGAGATGGGCGATGACGGTAGATACATTGCGACTGGTATCGGTACCGTATCCTTTCAGAGGGAGTCTGGTAAACCCTTTGTCTTAAAGGATGTCATGCATGTACCTGGATTGAAGAAGAACCTGATTTCAGTAGCGATGTTGGAGGATAAGGGTTATGATGTGGTCTTCAGCGAAGGAAAAGCTTTCCTGCGCAGCAAGACTACTGGAGAGACCCGGAAGATAGGGGTTCGAACTCAGAACCTTTATCAGTTGCAGGTAGATGACTGCGCAGCTATGGCATGCAAGGCAGGAGAAGTGGTGAGCCGGGATGATGAGGGCGAACTGTGGCACAGGAGATTGGGCCACCTTCACCATGGAGCCTTGAAGATCCTGCAGCAGATTTCTACTGGGCTTCCTAAGGGCACTCTTGCGCAGTCAGATCAGTGCAAGGGGTGTACTTTAGGAAGTATGTGAAAGCCACCTTTCACGAGAAGGATAGTCGCGCCACGACGATCCTTGAGAGAGTTCACACAGACGTGTGTGGTCCTTTCTCAGTTGCTTCGACAGCAAAGCACAAGTATTATGTGATCTTTGTTGATTATTTCTCTCGAAAGTGCCGGATCTTCTTCATGCAGAAGAAGAGCGATACATTCGCGAAGTTCTGTGAGTTTAAAGCACTGGTCGAGAAGGAGTCGGGGAAGAAGGTGATTGCTCTAAGGAGTGATAACGGTGGTGAATTCATCTTGGCTGAATTCAAGGAGTTCTGCAGCGCAGAAGGGATTCGAAGAGAGCTCATCGCACCCCATAACCCACAACAGAATGGGGTGGCTGAGCGGAAGAACAGAACGATCGTGGGTGCTGCACGGGCGATGTTGCATGATCAGGGCCTACCCCTTCACTTGTGGGCTGAGGCATGCAATACAACAGTGTTTGTGCAGAACCGTTGTCCTCACAAGGTTATTGGCATGAGTACACCAGAGGAGGCTTATTCTGGCAAGAGGCCTGATATTTCCCATTTGCGGATTTTTGGTTCTCCTGTCTACATGCATGTGACGAAGGATGCAAGAAGGAAGCTGGATCCAACTGCTGAAGTTGGAATATTTGTGGGGTACACTGATACACCTCATAACTATCGAGTGTATGTGCCAGACAGTCGAAAGACTGTTGTGCGACGGGATATAAAATTTCAGGAGGAGAAAGCCATGCAGTGTTCGCTTGAGAGGGAGCTACACTTGCATGCAGATGAGGAGCTTTTAGTTCCTAAGGAGGAGCTTCCGGATGTGGATCAGCCACAAGAGGAGGTTCAGGAGGTGGAAGAAACCACCCAGGCAGCGCCAACCATCAGAGGGCGCATGCGCACTACAGAAGCTGAGCGACTGGCTCGGGATGCAGAGAAGGTTGTAGGACCACCTACAACACAGCGCAGACAGAGACAGTCACCGGATCGTTACACTGGATACATGGCTCTTATGAGTAAATGTGTTGTGACAGAGCCATCCTCTTTTGAGGAAGCCGTGGAGGAACCCGCATGGGTTGATGCCATGATCGAAGAATATGATTCGATCATCAGGAACAGTGCATGGGAGATTGTCCCAAGACCGGTTGGGAAATCGGTTGTAGGTTCGCGATGGATCTACAAAGTGAAGCAGGCGGCTGACGGGAGTGTGGAGAAGTACAAGGCGAGATTTGTCGCCCGTGGCTTCTCACAGATCGAGGGGATTGACTATGAGGAGACTTTTGCACCTTTCGCAAGGTACTCTTCCATACGGACGATCCTTGCTCTCTCAGCGCAGATGGGGTGGCACATTCATCAGATGGATGTGAAGACTGCGTTCCTCAATGGAGTTATTGAGGAGGAGGTGTACATAGAGCAGCCTGAAGGTTTTTAGATCTTCAGCAGTGAGTCGCATGTGTGCCGACTCAAGAGAGCACTGTACGGGCTGAAGAAAGCACCTCGTGCTTGGTACACTCGGATAGACAGCTACTTCACCGGGCTTGGATTCTCCAAGAGTGAGGCGGATCCTAACCTGTACCAGATTGTGGTGGAGGGGAAGCTGTTGATCATCGTACTGTATGTAGATGATCTGATTTTGACTGGCGATGAGCAGTTGATACTTTCGTGCAAGGAGGATCTTGCACGAGAGTTTGAGATGAAGGACTTGGGCATCCTTCATTATTTCCTGGGATTGGAGATTTGG
This sequence comes from Pinus albicaulis, assembly GCA_034641835.2. Lineage (NCBI taxonomy): Eukaryota > Viridiplantae > Streptophyta > Pinopsida > Pinales > Pinaceae > Pinus > Pinus albicaulis. Next base: position 1,318,272,808 of record CM076578.1, on the reverse strand, counting down.
CAGCGCAGCGGAGGACTGTTTGTTTCTCAGGGCAAGTATGCCCGGGAGATTCTGAGAGATTCAACATGCAAGGCTGCAAGCCTGTTGACACTCCTCTTCCTGGTGGTTGGAGGAAGGAGGATGCTACTTCAACAGAGGTAGTGGATGCCACTGTCTATTGACAGTTGGTGGGGTCGCTTATGTATCTGGTCAATACACGACCCGATATATGCTATGCAGTTAACCAGCTTTCGCAAGCTATGGTTAAGCCTACCAAGCTCTTTTGGAAGGCTGGCAAGCATGTATTGCGCTATATCAGAGGCACATCGGGATATGGTCTATGGTACAGACAAGAGGATGGAGCGAAGCTTTCTGGCTTCACTGATGCAGATTGGGCAGGGAGTCCAACGGACCGGAAGAGCACTTCTGGAGGAGTTTTCAGCATTGGGTCGACAGCAGTTTCCTGGTACAGCAGGAAGCAGAGATCCGTGGCACTCAGTTCAGCAGAGGCCGAGTACATGGCAGCTAGCTTGGCTACATGTGAGGCTATTTGGATGAGGAAGATCCTTGCAGGTTTGTTCAGGTTGCATTTGGAGCCTACAGTGATCTACTGTGATAACCAGAGCTGCATCAAGCTCTCGGCTAATCCAGTATTTCATGATAGGTCCAAACATATCGACATCAGGTACCATCACATCAGAGATTGTGTTCAGCGGAGAATCATGATGCTTCATATGTTCCCACGGAGGATCAGGATGCCGACATCCTGACGAAGGCGCTCACCAGGAGCAAGTTCGAATTCCACAGAGGCAGGATAGGGGTTGCAGATAATCCATATCTTGCCGAGAGGGAGTGTTGAGAATGCAGCAAGATGATGGAGCTTAGTGAAATGAAGTCGCCTTCACTAAGTGGGCCCGCAGGCAAATTCTGGCGCAAAGTCTATTTTTAGACTATGTCTATTTTTAGACATACGGAGCATGATTCAGAGATTCCAGCTGGAGATTCTTGAAGCATGCGACATGTTGGTAAAAATAGATGAGACTTTTATTTTTAGGTCCCAGGCTATTTTTAGACTGTATCTCCTAAAAATATGGAAGTCAAATATTATTTACCCTTAATAATATTTTGACTATAAACAGCAGTTTACTCTCTTGGAGCACTTCAGTTCGAGCTACAGAAGTGGCTCATGCATCTGACATAGGAATCACGTGGTTCCCAAGGGTTTGATGGCATCATGCATGGTTGACTTCAGTTGGACTTCAGTGGCAGAAGTTTGGAGGAGTTAATGAGACAGATAGTGGAGTTGTGTTCTGTTTATTTTAGTTGAACTGATTGAGATTAGTTTAAATAGCTAATCAATTAGTTATGAGTAGAGTGAATTAAATATTATTTAATTCATTAATTAGTAACTCATTATTCAACTCAAGAACACATCAGTTCAATACAGTGCATGATCAGTTCAGTGGAGACCAGTGAAAGAGGTAGATGAAAGGGTGGAGTTAGCTAAACTACTGTTTGGAGGATCGCTGCTACGGATTTGCATTACACTTGGAGGAATTGTTCATATGAGAGATTATGCAATGTCAAGGGGATTCGAACCTTGGATCTTCATATATTGTGCCATGATTGCTAACAGAGGCAAGGTACTATGAGTTTTGAACCGTTGACTTGTTCAAACTAAGCTAGATTGTGTGTGACTTTATGAGAAAGTACCGAGTACTTGTGAGGAGTATGTACTTGTTTGGTTACATGATTTCTCCATTATATACACAATAGCTGCTGGTTTTTCAATTATAGGATTTCCCATACATACCGAGTTAATGTGTGATTGATTTGATGTGAGATTGCTTCTATTATTTCCGCATGTGACAATTAATTGTAGATGAGATTATGTGTTATGCATGAAATTCGAAATTGATGTGTAATCGGGTTAATCTCCATTGAATAAGTGATTTATTCAGCTAATTTCTACATGGTGTATGGTGGGGTGATGTGTAGACATAATCCCAAGATAAGAAATTTGGGCAAGGTCCATTGAGATGGTGTGTCTCATCAATCGAACCTGGCTACGAGGAGCCCACAGTAAAATAGTAGTAGGAAGGATCAGTTAGATTGATGTAGTCATATGTCAGCAAGACAGAAATCAAAGTGATAGATGTCAAATACTGGAGCACAAATTAGAGTTAGCAATAGTTCAAAGGGCACAGATGCAGATGTCAGCAGCAGTGGAGAGAATATAGTAATAGACAGGTGCAGTAGCTAGCAGTGGTCAGAAGACTCTCATGATAGATCCATTATACTGATTTAGTTGTTCGGAGGCTATTCAATTTCAGGATTTGCAGGTGCAAACAACACTAGAGAAGTGTAGCATGCAGAACATTCCAAAGGTACGGGATGGGGATAGATTGAATTCCTTTCTTGTTGAGAGGGAGTGTTGAAATTTGCAACAAGAAACAGTGAAATTGGCAACTAGAAAGGACAAAAAAATGCACCCACATTGGTGAGGAATTTTGATGTACCAAGAGTGAATAATATGAGGCGTCTAATTTATTTTTCCATTAAATAAATTGGACAATAAATTGTAATTTCGTCTCTTAACAACTTGTGTCAGTTAACTAAGTCATGATGATTGAGTTAGCTCAAGAAATTTGATTTAAGGTGTTAGAGGTGGATATTGGTGGCCACCCGCCTATTCCACTTGGGCCCTCTCCATTGTCTCTTTCAGTTTTTCAATTTTCTTAATTATAGCACAATTTACTATTTTTGTCAGTTTTTCGGGTCCTAAACTTCCGGAGTTGTTTTGAGACCCAAAACGACATTTTTTGGGCATGAAAGGTTTCATGATTTCATAGAAATTGCATTAGCATTTGTAGTCCTCAGAGATATATTTCTAACGAGGTATCATATGCGTCAAACAAAGATAATATGACCAAGTTACGACCCTGGGAAGTTGGCTGCCCAACTAACCCCAACGGGGCCCATAAAATCTTGGTGTTACATCTCCTCGGGTTAGGGTTTAGGTTGATTAGGGTTTTATCTTATTTTTAAATAAAAAAAAATACCCTTCATCCTTATTGTAACATAGTTCAAAAGAACATAACTATCAGTTGTATTTATATTTAATTTCCCATGTGCAATTATAAATTCATTGGGATGCCATGATGGATTGCGCAATCAAGGAAGGTTGATTTTCCTAATTAATATGGAGATAATTCCACAGGAATTGTGTGAGAAAGGCAGGCTGAAGGAAGGCTGATAATTGTCTAAGCATTAGA